>CM069857.1:93510676-93795676 GCA_036172795.1 Pelodytes ibericus | reverse complement strand
AAAGAGTCAAAACCAATATCATGCTATTTGGAAAGAAAGATAACAAATCACAGCCATATAATACCACATTAAGAAATAGTGTTCCTGGAGGATTGACTGGCAGTGGGATTTTTTTTTAAATCTCTTCTACAACTAAGGAAGTAAGTTGGAAATAAGATGATACAGAAAGTATAGACTGCAAGCCAAGCAAAATAGGTATTTAAAAACAGACGGGGAACAGGAACAGAGAAAAAAAAAAATATAGTAGGAACACTACACAAGATCGGCATGAAAGCAGATTAGGTTAGCTGTTTATTTTTCTTCAAAATATAATTTGTACAAAAATGAAAGAATAGCAGTTTTAATTTAGAGGATATGATTTCAGTTTGAGGTAGAAAAAGTGAGAACAGCAATAACTTGACGTCCATGCTACTTTTAAAAAAGAGGAAAAAATGAACTGAACAAATCAACAATAGATAGTACTGGTAATGGCCAGGCATAGAATGTTCTGTGGACTAGGCCATATCAGTGTTTTTTTGATCACCAATTTTCTATAATTAAACCAAAACAATACTTTTCTTTCATATTTAAAACATGACACGTTACATGTACTCATATTACTGAATTTTCCTGCGCTCTGGATTTACATTTTTTGTGGTGCTTGTGACAATGTCACTATGGGGTCTATTCACTAGAAGGTGAGTTGCAGGTGAGATGAGGTGAGTTGAGATGAACATGTCACCTCACCAATTTAGCTATACATTGTGCAGGGACAAACCTGGTGACTTTGTTTGATATTCATCTTACCCCAACTCACCTCAACTTTCCACCCTACGAGTGACAGTGCAGCTTGAGGCCAATGATAAGTCAATGTAGGCATTAGTATACCTGGTATGTGTTAATGTAAAGGTGACATCTTGAAGAGGAATTTTTCCCACATACAAAGCCTGTGTTGATCTGCATTCTCTATCACTGAGCTTTATCCATTTTGGCCACAATCACCTTTAATTGCAGAGAATAACATGCTTGCATGTTACTTTTAATGTAATGAAGATAAACAAGAGTATCTAATACATCACAAAGATACATCACATGACACAAACATAAAACATGCATTTCTAACTTGTGACAGAACCATTCAAATTATTTCAGCTCCAGTCTCCCAAACACAAGTTGCCTAGATAAATATTATTGATGCTATTCTTTACATCAGGAACTGCACCTGAACAAAAAGGCTATTGGTAATAGAGACCTCTATAAAGACAGTTCTACATAAAATATGTGTGACTATAATTTTCTTTAAAAGCTGCAGTAGCTTTAAAATACCATTTCAGGTACTAGATTCTCAGCAATAAATAAGTAGGAGATAATGTCTATATAAAAATAGAGAGGCATGTCTGGATTGTTTTATTGCATCTTAAACACATGCCTCTCTTACTCTGAAATGATAATCTCTTCACTGTGCTGCAAATGTCTTTTTTTTATCCCCCAAATACAGTATTTCAGTTGTGAAGTTTCACAGAATGCTCTTTTCAAGCACGCATCGGCATTCTCTGAAATTCTAGCATAATTAAGAGAAATGACAGCTGCCTGGCTAAGTGAAGATATCCATCTTTTGAACACACCATCTTCCTTCCCCTGTGGAACTGTTGATGTGATGGAGATCATGAAATTCATCAGTGCAGGTCCCAGCCATCCACCAGACGCTGAAAAGCTGGCTTCCATAATTCACATTTCACAATCTCACCTAGTTGTGCACAGGTATAAATTAAATTGGGACCTTCAGAAAAAAAACAGGTTTGCCAATGGGGAATTATTCTCAAACAGAACAGTCTGGGACAAATTACATTTCTGAGGTATGCAGTTTGCAATCTGAGGTTTATACACGTATTTCCAGACATGTAGTGTGCAAGTGTATGTCTATACACATATGTATAATGTGTGTACATATATAGATATATATATATATAAATGTTTTAGTTACAATAAAACTGCTCTATGCTATATGTGCAGCAGCAGATAAGAACTAAATGATAATGTTTCTCTTGAACCTAAGGGATTAATTTTCTTTTTTTTTTAGTATTAATGGGTTCTGAGTGTGTGATTATTTATTTAAGCATTACTAGTGAACAGTTAAATATTATATATATATATATATATATATATATATATATATATATAATTAGCTAACTTACCATTCTATTCCAGTGCTGTATAACTGTCAACAGTCCTGACATGAACCCTAAAATCTTTGGCTGTCCAAAACATACCTGCCATTTTTAGTTTTCTACTTATAAAATGTACATAGTTTTTATTGGGTAATAGCACTTAACAGATTGCAAAATAGGTTCATCAAAACAAAACTGCAGATGTAGCCGGTACCTTCCTAAAAAACCTGGTAAACATGTGCCCAGGCATTATGAACATACCTCATAAAATTCACAACTACAATTCAATCTGCAAAAATGTAAGAAAAAAAACAAAGAGAGATTGGTAATGTGGCTGCATGAAAAGTGGCACATGCCACGTGTAATAGCAGGATTCTCTTCATTGGAAATAGCATGATTGTGAGCCAAGAGAACAGAGGTGAATGGGCAAAAATGAAGGTGGATGTTGAACTGTTAGCAACATTTGTCAGACAACTGCCTATATTAACATATATCACAAATGTGGATAAAAGTGATGGCAGCTATACAAAGTTTTACATAAATCAAGCAAAGAGACTAGTTATTTCTAAATCAATGCATCAATAAAATTGTATGGGACATCATGCAGAGTTTGACATTTGTGCACATAATGGATTTTCTGATTACATACAGTTTTGATGAATGTACATGCATACGCAAATACACATATTTAAAATATATTGTTACTTTGTATGATCTTTGATTAAAACCAACTAATACGACTCATGACATTATTGTTAAATACAGCAGGTGTTAAAGGCATGGGGCAGCCAATACAACATTCAACATTTATATCTTAAAAGCAAATCTTAACCTCTTAAGGGTCAATGAGGCCATGCTGTCATGCATATCTGGAGTGTCTTAATTTATCTGCTTCATGGAGTAATACGGGAATATTTAATAAAAGGGAACTGACAAGTGAAAGGTGTACTGCAAAATCCTGTACTGATAAAACTAGCGTTCGAAAGAAGATACCTTATCTGTCTTGCCTGTCTATTTGTGTCAATCTCTGATTACAACTGTTGGGCTGATGAACTTGCGCAGTCGACCACTACATTGTTTTTGCCACATGGGTCAGAAGGTGACAACCCTCCCCTGTGACAATCTATGACAGAATAGGGACCAGTTTGTTATACATGTATAGATCATCACTAAGTGGACTACAGATATATATTTTGCTGTACCATAGTGGTCCTCAGTCTACTTAACTGATGGAAGGGCTCAGTGTATGGCAATGAAACAGCATAAAATAGGTCAATACCCCTGAATGCATGAATCTTTCTGTTCCCCTTGCCATTAGACCACAAGTAATATCATCCTTACCAAGAAATGTTCTGATGTTGAGTGTGTTCACCTTTTTGTTCCACTGCCAATTTTGTTAAATAGATGCATTTACTTAATTTCTTATCCAAATTACTATGATGCAGCCCTCACATGAAAAACTGCTTTTTTCACTAAGAATTTTCCAGCAAGGCCTCCAGGCTCCTCAAATGATCATGGTGACCACTGCAAGTTTAGGCCATCCCTAGATACAGATCTCTAGTCTTTCCCTCAATCCACTTTTGCCCAACATATTAACTGAAAAATGATTGAAGTCAGTGTTTTGTTGCCTGGATTGTCAATTTGTGACAATCGCCTTTTTTGGTGTGTTTCCAGTTGATAATGCATTTTCATAGGACTCATACAATGCTTGAAAGGTTTTTATTACAAGATCTAAAGATGTGTGGAAATATACTGCGGTGTGTAATATAGCACCTGTACAAAACTGAAAATTACACTGTGCATCTTAAGGCCTCTATGTCACAACATATTCTAAATACAGTAGGAGTACAAAAAGTCTTGTTCCTATTCTATTGTTTATCATCAACTTGATGTTATTTATCCTGCAAGGCACATTCATCTAATTTGGACAGTTGCCCAAATTAACTAACCACATCTCATCAAATCATTTACTTATTCAGAGTATATCAAATTATTTATTCAGATTTGCAGTGTAATCTGGGTAAGTAGCAATGTCTAATAAACACAAACACATAATTAGATCGATCAACAACAGAACCTTTATTTCATAAGAAGTGATAATCCATGACTTTAAGAAGTCTAAAGCATATACATCCTCTAAGAAATCTGGTGCTGATTTTTGAATGTGATGTGGAGTTAATGAGAGGGCTTCAATAAAATAATCCATTTGAAATGGGGTTTTTTTTTTTCTGCACACATGAGAGTAACCGTATCTTGAAGTCAGGCTTCCCTGCATGCATTTTTATTCATGAGATCATTTTCACTGTACATCGAAGACACCAATAGGCATATGCATATGTTTCCCTTAGCATATGGTAGGAATATTAGATGCATTCTCTGGTCTGTGTTTACTATTCCAATACGAAGCTGCCAAAATAAGGCCTGCTGAGAATAATGTCAGAACCAAGGCAAACTCATCTGAATTTCATGAAATCTCTGCTCGACATGATGTCAAAGGATTGCTTCCCCTTCAGCCTTCACTCAATCATGGTCCTGGAATCTATAACAAGGATTTGCTCGGCATTGCTATCTGTAAAACCCATTCTCTGTCTTAAAGCAGTAACACTGATTAGCCCTGCAGTGCCTTTAAAATTCAACTATTGCTTACAACAACAAAATACATATCAAGGTATTTTGACCAATTTAAAATTAGATCATGCCACCCAGACAGTAATTTACCATCAGGCCAGTAAAAAATTGGCTTGAGTCCAGTGTTAATTCTTAGGAGGCCATAACATGACCAATATTTTTGGGGAAATAAAGGTGTCATCCCTATTAATGATAAATATTTGCATAAACATTCATGCACAATTTTCTGATTGTGGCAGAAAAACAAATCTTGGAGCGTTTGCTAAAAATTGACTTGTGTGTGTAAAAATAATTTACAGAGCCCTACTAATAAAAGTATTTAGAAAAATTGGGCAGACTAGATGGACTGAATGGTTCTTATCTGCCGACACATTCTATGTTTCTATGGTTCTATTATGGATAAGGGATTCTCAAATTGTATATATATGTTGGGACCACAATTGTATATAAATGTTTGGGACCACAAGCACTCACAAACTACAGTAGTATCAATGCAAATTCTTTATAGAGCAAATTAATCACTTTTACTGTGATGTGAATCATCGTTGATAACCTGCACTTGGCGTATCAGGCCTGCACACGTGCCATTGTATTACCCTTTGTGGACGTTGGGGAATCTGCGTACACATAGAAAGGCTATATCACAGCGTAAGGGGGCTGGACACTGAATAAACTCCTGTGTGCTTGCATTCTGACAGGTGAGTGTGGAATTTGCAACTTGTGGCAAAATCCAAAAATGCTTTAATGCTTTTTGGATAACGGATCTTTTTGATTAATGGATATCTGGATAAGGCTTACTCATGTATATATATATATATATATATATATATATATATATATATTTATATTTATAAACAAATCCAAAAGGAATGCACTCACCTAAACTAGCATATATTATATTATACGGGGTGCTGCTGAGACCAAATATTTATACAAAATCCAAAGATCAGCGCACTCACCTCAAAGCAGGTAGGAGAAAAACTCTTAAAGCTAAAGGTTACAATAAAGCTACTTAAAAACACCTGTCTTACTAAGATAACAAGATTGGAGATTTAGTCACATATATGGCCATATGATGCTAAGCCCACCACTACGTCAAAGTACTCCAATATTGGTGGGTCCTAACACTAAATACTGTTGCTTCTGGGGCTTAATCTCTTTATATGTATTACTTACCAGGGACCAAAAAGCCTTCCTATTGTATAATACAGAGACACTCCTGCAATTTATAGGTCAGGACACCACTTATGGAGCACCTGTGATGGGGAGGGGTGCTAAACCAGAGGCCTGGTTATAGCCTCTACTATACAAACAAATCCAAAAGGAATGCACTCACCTAAACTAGCATATATTATATTATACGGGGTGCTGCTGAGACCAAATATTTATACAAAATCCAAAGATTTGACGTAGTGGTGGGCTTAGCATCATAACCAATAAATGTGACTAAATCTCCAATCTTGTTATCTTAGTAAGACAGGTGTTTTTAAGTAGCTTTATTGTAACCTATAGTTTTAAGAGTTTTTCTCCTACCTGCTTTGAGGTGAGTGCGCTGATCTTTGGATTTTGTATAAATATTTGGTCTCAGCAGCACCCCGTATAATATAATATATGCTAGTTTAGGTGAGTGCATTCCTTTTGGATTTGTTTGTATAGTAGAGGCTATAACCAGGCCTCTGGTTTAGCACCCCTCCCCATCACAGGTGCTCCATAAGTGGTGTCCTGACCTATAAATTGCAGGAGTGTCTCTGTATTATACAATAGGAAGGCTTTTTGGTCCAAGGTAAGTAATACATATAAAGAGATTAAGCCCCAGAAGCAACAGTATTTAGTGTTAGGACCCACCAATATTGGAGTACTTTGACGTAGTGGTGGGCTTAGCAACATATGGCCATATATGTGACAAAATCTCCAATCTTGTTATCTTAGTAAGACAGGTGTTTTTAAGTAGCTTTATTGTAACCTATAGCTTTAAGAGTTTTTCTCCTACCTGCTTTGAGGTGAGTGCGCTGATCTTTGGATTTTGTGTATGTATATATATATATATATATATATATATATATATTCTCTTCTCACACAGGCATCTTGGTCAGTCAGCGACTAGAGATGTCACCTTTTTATTAACCCCTTCCCGCTTGTTAGACGTTCTATGCTGTCCTACTTTTTAGTACATAGAGGCTAGTATGACGGTATAGAATGTCTAGCTTTAAAAAACTCATCGCAGCCCCCCATGATAAGCTGTGCTGGGGATCCCGCTGCAGGGTCAGATAAGGAAACTTTGAGTGGCCAACAATTGACATAAAAAATCTAGTTTCTGCTCAAACAGAGCGTCAGCTACATTTCCAGCATCCCTTCTGGGGAGTATCATGGTGTATCACGCGATGTCGACAGGGAGCGACATTGTCTATAGAGACCTTGATCGGGGCCAGGAAAACAAAGTCGTTGGTTTGGCATGAAGGGGTTAAAACATATAACTGGTCTTGTTATTGCTTTCATAGACTTAACATTGGCTTCAACCCTACTCCACAGTCTTAACATTAGCCGCAGACCAATTGTTTTTACCAGCTTGCCAGAAAAATTCCAGTTGGGTGGCAACCCTATCAAGCATGTGTCATCAATCTGGTCAAGCATAACCATTATCTTGTTTTTCTATACTTTATTCCTCTCCCTTGTTGTGGGACCACAGTTTGTACTGGCAGATTTGTAAAATTATACAAACAGTTGGATGACTTAATTTTTCATGGTGAGGATTTTGGAATGAGAAGATTAATTACAGGATTTACATTTACTGTAATTGAGAACTGGTCATCACATCAGAAAGAAAAGAACCCCCAACACATTTTAAGGAAGTGCTCCTGACTGTTCAGGCCATCTTCCTTTTTAAAAGAAAAAATAGGGTTCGCTCACTCTTTGGTTAAAATTAACTATTGGCCAAGAAATATTCTCTAATATAGTGGAATGCTGGCTAACAAAACGTGCGACTTTTCCTCTAACCATCTAAATCAGTGACAAAACCTGAATCAACTCTAACTATTCCCTAGGAAAATTGGTATTGTTATAATGACTGATAGATATGCATTGCCACTTAAATCTTCAATGTGTAAACTTTAGCCATTGGTTCCTAGGGATCCACAAAAGCCCCTTTGCGTTCCTGCTTAGATTGTGATGTCATTGTGTGAACCTCAAGCAATACTCTATGGCGAGGCTTAGCTATTTTAATGTAAAACTAACTCATTCAATTTCTAAACACAAAATATACACTGATCAATTATTAACTGGTAAAAATTAGATTTTTTTTTTATCATTCAGTGTCTTCAGATTTCTCCAAATTGTGATTTTCATCTTGAGGATACTCCTACAAATCCAACATTTATCAATAACAAATTTCCCAGTATTGCTTGACATTTTCATTGTATTTAAAAATGGAAATGATGTGATACTTTCTACTGACATGTAGTCTATTGATCTATTAACAAAGTAGCTTTGACTACAGGATAAAATATCATTGAATTTCCTTTAAGGATGTATTGTTTTGTTTATCATGTTAAATAGTTACAAAAACTAAATAGTTTGAAAAAAGACTTAAGTTTGCTGTTCCAGAAAGAGGCAAAAAACTAAACAAACAAACAAGAAGACACTTCTAACATTATTTTAACCAATGTTTGTAATGTGGGCAACTATAATTTCTCTCTTTCTCATTTATTTTACTATAACAAACTTTACATAGTTTTTTTAAGGAAACATATGACATTATTTGACATCATATTCAGAACTTAATATTATTATTAAAAAAAAAAATAGCCATTGCTTGACTCAAAAGGTAGTCAGATTTATTGTTGTAGCTTGGTATGTGTTTCATAGCTAGTAGTTTTTTTTTAATGAAAGTTTAGAATGGCTTTACTCTAATGAAGATTTTGAGACCCAAAATGGAGGCCTTTGGCATCTTCCATATAATTGGTTACAAAACCATGACTGCTTTCTTTCGATAAAGTTCAGTTCCTGTTGTAGGTAAGTACTAGCCTGACACATAATGCACTGTAGAGGTTTATTGAATAGAGTGACTGACATCCCAAACCTTTCACTTGACTGGACCTTCAGCCCATTCCTTCAATAAACTATTAATTTGTTTCCAAGACTTGTGAACGTCTGTGACGTTACACATTTTTGCAATCCATGAGCATGAAGGCGAATGATTAATATCAGTGTCTGATGGAGAGTGACCTCTGACTCAAACTTACAGCTCCATTCAAATGATGGAGAGGGTGTTACATGGCCGAGTGCTTTCACTTGATTGCAGCTCCAGTAGAATAGAAACCACACTATTAAATCAGATTAAAGCTAGAGGGAAAGCCCATTGTCACAGAGTGATGGAGGGTATTGCTGAAGGAGGAAGCTATTAGTAGCATTATAACATAGGGAACTATTTATCAAGAATGAGCAAATGGTGCTAGAAGCTGAAGCTTCTGGGAAATTCTTGAAACTTTTGTTCCCCTCATCAAGTGCAATTCACTAATGGTGCTGCAATCATTTTTCACACAAACAGCTGACCGCCTTAGATGTGACACTGCACTGTAGCATCCTTATTGAATAGTTGAACCACATTCCAAACTCAGTGCCAACACCTGACAAGACAACCATATACAATTATACAAGGGTGCTTCTACTATTTGGGTATAATGCCGTCAAAGCTTAGAAAATGAATGGGGAATAATTATACATATGACATTTTCTGACCTATTGCTTCTGGCCTCTGAAACATATGACCATGGTTCATGTCACTGTACTGTAGATGATTTTGGCTGTGGGCAAGTAGCATTATGTATACACAGTGAACGTAACTAAATTTATGTGATGATCACAAATTTGCCAGAGCCATGCTTCAGATGTAAACACATTTGTTAATCTTTCTATTTCTTCTAGTTATAATCACAGAATTGAAGCAAATTGCATGACTTGGCAATCTTTCCCTGTAAATCCTTTCAGAAGGTTGTTCCACTAGCAGCGGTATGCACCTTTGAACTTCCCTCTAGATTAATATGGTTCCCCTTTAGAAACTGATATTTCTTTTTAAAGCTGTATTGCTCCTATGCTAAGTTCCTGCAACGCATTAGGCCCTATGGCAGTGGAAGCCTGCTGCCACAGTTGTCAGAGTCACTCTTTGACGTTAGGAAGGAGTCTCATGCCATTTGTAGGTATAGCACTGCAAATTGGGGATTTCTATGGGAAAAACAATCTTCTGACTTCTGTGGTGTTTGCAAATATGTGTTTAATAATGCCTCTGCTACCCTCTGTATTTTAATTGGCGAAAGTCACCTATCACCTTTACCCGGCCAATCAAAACATTACTAATACTTCAAATGTATAGAATAAAAAAAAAAAGATAAAAATGATATATACATTGTGTAAGCAGAATTGCATGCAAATGCATAACAGGGAAGATATGTTTTAAATGTGTCTGTGGGGTCTCCTGCTTATGACATCAACTGTGTTTAGCAAGTTTATTGCATGTCAAGCCACAGGTGACATCATAAACAGAAGACCACACATACACTTTTTTTCCTCTTATGTTATGCATGTGTATGCAACTGTGCTAACACAATGTACAGCGTTGCATGCAGTGTAAGCAATGTTTCGGTTAACACAGTGCCTTTAACATAGATTATGTGCTTTTGTTATATAAATGATTATGTTATCTTTAGGATTCCTGCTAGCTCTCCACCAAATATGCAATCCTAACCAGGGGTGTATCCTGCCTATGAGTGACAGGTGTGACTGGGAGAACACCTACACTAAATATATCTGAAATATACCAGCACAAAAAGTATACTTAAATAACTTTGTATTCTTTTCATGCTGGTCGTATTGGAAACAGAGTAAGGCTGTCGGCCTCATGGATATAGTTTTTCCGGGGTTTCAAAATTGGCTTAATTTTGGAGCTACATGAGTAGACCCTTAAATCATGCCTCTTTCGCTCATGGGAAAAGGAGTGTGGTGAAATAAAGCCCTGGTAGGATGTTAGTTGTGCTTGTAAATTTTTTACTTTTGGTATATAAAAGTGTATGCAGTATATGTTTAACCCCTTCGCGACAATGGACGTGTCAGGTCCGTCCTGCCGGGAACTCTGTTCCCGACAATGAACGGGCCTGGCACGTCCTGCAGTGAAACAAGCGGTTTTCGCGATCAACGATCAGGAAAACTGCTTTAACGGTGCTGTCGAGGCAATAGCCAGCACCGAAATTTGCTCTCTGAGGCACGAACGATCGCCCCACGGAACATGCTCCATCAATATGGCTATGCCCTCTTGTGGTCAGAGCTTCGGAAGTGAAATAAAATTCACTACCATCGCTCTGAATATGTTGCTTGACTGCCCCTAGAGACAGCAAGCAACATTGCAATGTTAAAAAAAAAATAATAATTAGCCTAAAACTAGTATTATTTGTTAGATTAGCAAATAGGGTTAAAATTAAATAATTTTTAGCATAAGGGATAGGGTTAAAATTAAATTAAAATTAAAATATATTAAGGGATAGAATAAGGGTTAGAGCTGGGGTTCAATTTAATGTTTGGGTTAAATTTAGGGTTTGGGTCAAAAGCTCAATATAGGAAAAAAACACTATTTTTGGTTTTTGCCCTATAACTCACAACAAAATACTGAACAATATGGAAAAATGCATATTTATGAACTTGGGACAACATTTAGAAACTATTTAGATGGGGTCTGTTTTAATGATTATATTTGTGTAAATTATATTTTAGGTCAAAGTTAGAAAAAGTGCTTGTTTTTTTACATTTTTCATCATATTTTATGATTATGGAGTGTAATTGGAAGCTATATTCGAGGTGTGTTTCCTGCAAAATAGAGTACCTGTAGAGTCTGGTGAAAAAGCATGGTTAGTCTGAGCTTTTGGGGAGTATTAAAACATCTAATATTATATGTATGTACCTTAATTTCAGATGTTGGTTCCATCTTTGAAATTGCAGGTCAGGCTGGGGGAAAGAGGTGTTTGATTTTCAAGAGAAGACAAAAGACTACTGTGATAGTCCTTTAAATAGTAATGACTTGCTTGCTTAACGGTGTCTGCACCATGCCTGGATTTTGTCCGATGGCCAAGAAAATGTGGCAACCTTAGGTTGCACTGGAAGGAGTGTTTACATTTGCTGAATAAAATGTTTGATTTGCCGAATTTGACTAGCCTTGTGGCCACTTTTCATAAATTTCCCAACTGTCAGAAAAAAATGTTATGTTTAAAACTTGTATCAAGTGTATACATTTAAAATAGAAATGCTTTAATAAAGGAATGCAAATAATTTTTCTAATTGAGCCCTCTTTGCTCCATACACAACTAACAAGAGGAGATGGACATGATGTTCAAAATCTTGCTTCAGATGGATTAAACCTTGCTTCCTCTGACCCAAGCTACTGATAGAGCTATAATATGCTTTAATAAAATAATGTGTATTCTTTCATTAAAGCATTTCTATTTAAGATGCCTATACTTGATACAAGCCTTCAACGAAACAATGTTCTTTTTATGACCGTTGTCCTTGTAAATACTCAAACAAAACAACGCCTAGAAATATTTAACTA
Organism: Pelodytes ibericus; assembly: GCA_036172795.1. Taxonomy (NCBI): domain Eukaryota; kingdom Metazoa; phylum Chordata; class Amphibia; order Anura; family Pelodytidae; genus Pelodytes; species Pelodytes ibericus. Next base: position 93,783,313 of record CM069857.1, on the reverse strand, counting down.
GCACAACATTGTAAAGATGTTATTAGAGAAACACTACTATGCCCTGAAGTCCTCTTCTCCATGTTTACACTAAAGCTGCACCATAGCCTTTAGATGCTAAATTTTTCACTACTTGTTTTACAGGGTCTTTTGTGCTGTGAATAGAGAGAATAAAACATTTTTTTTTTAAAGTATCTATCCATCGTGTTAGCAGAATTGCAATCAAATTAAGAGGAAAATATATTTTAAATGTGGTGGCTCCTGTTTATGACATCACCTTGTGGCTTGATCAGCATATTACATATTTCCCATTTCAAGAAGTTAATTTGCCTATCAAGCCACATGGTGATGTCATAAACACATGCCTTACAAGTGTGTCTATTTAGGAGAGACAGTTCCTGTTTTTTCCCCAAATCCCTCTGTCCCTCTTTCCTTCTGAATTGTAGATGTGAATGATTGTTTCACAGAGCTCCAAAGCAATACAACTCATAATATAGTGTATTTAAAATGTTGTAAATGTATTTATCTATTTGTTTTGGTAAATAAAATGCATTATTCTTTTTCCAGATGGCTTACTAAATAATAGCTATAATGTCATAGTTGCCATGTTTCCAGGGACACATTTTTGTTCCACATGCTGCAGAAAAAGCATGCAAAGTGCAGCCCGGCAGTATGTAGGATGTATATATGCACAAACAGAATCCAATTAATTACTCATGGAAGGTTCTATGAGATCTCCACCCTGATTAATTAATAGGATTCTGTCTGTGCGTGTATGCATCATACATACTGCCAGGGTTGCACTTTGCATGCTCTTTTCTGCAGCATGTGGAACAAATATGTGTCCCTGGAAACATGGACGATGTTGGCAACTATGTAATGTCCCTGAAAATGCCACACCCACAGCCAAACCTTCTCCCCTAAAACAAGAGTGACCCTCTTTGGTCATTTGAAATGTTAGGAGGTATGTAATTATTTGACATTATGTACACACATTTAATACAATTTTTCTTGTGATTCTGCTAACACAATGTAGAGTGTTTGAATGAAGGATTGAATAAAGGTATTTAAAGCTAAACAAAAATGCAGCAACACATTATATATTTATTATAAAAAACAACCCTTTAATGTGAAATAGATATTTTATTATTTATTTTATTCTGTAGTTTCATTAAATGTGTAACATTATCGGTTGTACACAGAAATGTTCTAACAAATTACATAGATCAGTTCTAAAGAACAGAAGCATTTTCTTTCTGTATTTATACAAAAGGTCATGTTTCTGAGGCTGTTTTCATGCTGATTTCATGCTGTTTTGAATGTACATGCATCTTTTTTTGCTAATTCCCTGGTCAAAAGCAAGATTCACACACAAGTCGTATATTTATCAAACAGCAGGAGGTCCAAAGCAAGCCAGTGACATATTATGATATTTCTGAAAAGGCTCATATAGATTTGTTGAAAAGTGTACCATGGTATTCCACAAATGTTAATACATTTCTTCCTATTCAACCATCCTTCCATCTATAGTGTATACATAGGATGTGCACTGAGGTATTACCGGTTCAATTTTGATGTCTCTGGGGACTATTCACTAAAAGGTGAGTTGCAGGTGAGTTGAGGTGAGAGGAGGGGAGTTTAGGTGAGATGAACATTTCATTTCACCAGTCTAGCTATACATTGTGCAGGGACAAACCTGGTGAGTTTGCTAACCATGGAAAGCCCTGCAACTCATGTTTTAGTGAATAGCCCCCAGAGTGGGAACCGGCAAAAGCAAGAGAGTATAACTTGATATGAAAGGCATAATTAAAGGGAGTTATACAAATAGTAAAAATGATCTATACTTTGTATTTAAAAAATTGCAAGCAAAGCCAAAAAATAAGAGAAAAACATATGTTTGAAATCTAGCTGTGTTAACTGCTGATGACATCACATTGTGCCTTGATATGCAAATTACACATAACTCACTGAAAAGTAGCTAATTTGCATATTCTCATAAACAGGAGACCACAGACATGTTTCAAAAACAAAAACTTAGAGCTATTATTGTCTTCAAGCCAAATCTCTACCGACCTGCCAGGTTAAATGCAGATTAGGTGGCAACCTTATTTGTAGATTATTTTTCATGATTTTTGTATTCTCTGCATTCACAGCATGAGCTATGCTTAGGTTGTAACCCACGTGCAAACAGACAGATCAGTTAGTATTTAGCCCTGAAAGACTGGGGTTAGGCATGTAGACACGTGTGAGGAGCACCTGTGTGCCAAGCAGATGCACGCTTCTCTCTCACCTTCTCTGTTATTTTTATTTCATCTGCAGAAATCTATTCCTTATAAAATCTTACCAGCTACTTGGTTAGCATACCCCAGCCTATTCCAACAGTCTTCTGTTCCCAGAACACTAACCAAAAATCATTGCTTTGTTGTTGCTTTTTGTTTCTCTTTAGATTTGGATTCTAGCTCTGGATTGTGAATTTAGACTTTCTCTACTTACATGGCAATGCATGTATTGGCAATTCCTTTATCCCCCTTATGTAGCATCCTCCCTGACACAGACTTCTGTATCTGCTGTGCCCTTCCTTCATCTGATATTATGATTTTGTGACTACTTTACTCTGCTGGTTAAAACACTTAAAGGGACAGTATCACCTGAACATTGTTTTCACTGTGAATTTATTTAATAACATGATCTTTACATTGTATTAGCAAAATTCCAAGCAAATGCCTTAATTAGAATAAATGTTTTTTAAACGTGTCTGTGGAGTCTCCTGCTTATGACATCACATGTAGCATTGCTTTGCAATGGGAAATGTGTAATTTATATAAAGCGCCACAGGTGATGTCATAAACAGGACACTTCACAGACACATTTAAAACACATATCTCTCATAATTTAGGCGTATAACTCATTTTCAATAATTTTTTATTATCTATATTCACAGTAAAAACAATGTTACCTGATACATTCCCTTGAATGCAGTATCCTACATTGTCTGCATCTTGGTGCGCTAGCTTATCAAATTGTGTGACATTAGCTCAGTACAGACAGCATTCCCTGGTTAGCTTGGGTAGTTTAAATGCAAAAAAAAAGATTTGGTAAAAATGCAAAAATATAACTTCCTGACTATTGATTACTAACCTTTGGCACTCCAGCATATCAGGACTACGGCTAACATTTTTGCTGGCTAAGAATTACGAAAACCGTAGTCTGGAACAGCTGGTCTGTTGAAGGTTATCTTTCACTGTCCTAGACAGACAGTTTTTTTTTTTTTTATAGAAAAACAGCCTTAGCACCTGCAAGGTATGGCATTTGTTTTACTCAGTGTTTCTTTAAAGCCAGTAACAGAATTGTAAATGCCACAGTGAACACATTAGCACAGAGGTTAGTGCACGGTGATGTAGAATCCTGTCAGAAGAAATAAGATCACATATTAGTTACGTCCAGAGTTTTGTCCTGTCTTGGAAATTGGATGATATTGTCTTTGACTTTAAGTGGTTAATGAATAGCATACCAATCAGCACAAATGTAATTAGGAAAAATGCACTTGTGTTAAGAAGTCCCTTTCATTTCTTGTACAAAAGTAATATTCTGCAAACAAAATGTAACGCAAAAAAGGCTTATCTCTTTTGGCTTTGTTCCAAACAAGGCATGAAGTTATTATGTTTAATTAAGGGGCTCTACTTAGGAACAACCATTGATAATAATTATTGCTAATGATTTGCAGCTGCATAGCGGGCCTTGAGGCAGGGTAAGGTGTTATTATCAGTGGGGTCTGCCTATTAAAGCAGCTCTCTCTTTTTCCAGCATACAAAACAAATGTGCAATCTCTGTACCTGAGCTTTTAACCCTGAGAAAGCCAGAGCACTGATTTAGAAGCACAAGTAAACAATTAGTTGTCCCTAGTGTGAGAATAAAAATCACTTTGACAGTACATGCCAGTTTATCCTCTGATCAGCTGCCACCATTCTTCCCTGGGAAGCAGACATCTTGGTCAGGTCTGCGACCTTTGTTTTTGCGTGGGATCAGGAGAGGAGCACTTAGCCAGGTCCTCTCTGCAGATCCCATGCACAAATGAGAGCCACTCTCTGTGCTAGCAGAGAGAAATCCTCGGAGAATTCAGATGAGCGTGAATATCCTCCACTCTAATTGGCTGTGCTGAGAGAAAACCTATCAAGATACTGGTCGAGTTTACTTGGAAGAAGCAGGACATTTCTTTAGCCCTCGCTTCCTTCATCGAACTTTGGGTTAAAAAAAAAAAGTTGAATTGTCCGTTAACGACCACATCTCTGTTTTATTTAGGGCTACTTATGAAAAATGCATGATTCATAGCTGCATAGGCACACTGATTTATGTTTTAATAATTCCAACTCTGCATTATCTATATATTTGTCATGATGTCTGTGAATAAAACAGCAATGTGGTCACACTAATGGACATATCGTGTTTCTTCAATCTCTTTTTATTAAGCAGTTTTCACATAATACATAAAACCATGTCAAGAAAAGACTTATGAAAGACAGATTCATGTTAACACATTGTGAAGACAGAATCTTGTTGAAATCCAGATATGACCAGCTTGCCAAACAAATCTGTTACATATTTCAGCAAACCAGCATCCTGTCATACACATGCACACGAATGTGAACATTGCAAGAATACATTGTGTCTGCGCTATTAAATAGTTATCACCTTGCTAAATTGTCAGTCAGGATTGTATTGAAGTTATTGCATTACACTGAGAGGAGTGTAAGTGCAGTGAGCAAGGTTACACACTCTCTTACAGCTTACGCTCCCATTAAAGCTACATAAAACCACCTGAAATGAAACAAATTGGAGATATAGTTATGGCCATATTAGCTGACCACTATGTCAAAGTGTTCAAGTAGTGGTGAGTCCTAAGTTATTTTGTATCAATGGACATTACAGTTGACAAATGTACTTTAATGAATCCAATATGTTGCTTGTTATTTCTTTTTCCATCAAAATGTGTGAAATGTTCATCTAGAAATAATATTAATTGGTTATAAAGTTAACTCCACGTATTTACTGTTCTCATTTAAAATCAGTTTCAGTACCAGCTGTAATCATTGAAAGTAAGACTGAGATTGGCTGTGATAATCCAACAGAAGTAACCGTTGGTTGTTCTGCTTGCAGAATGACAGTTAATTGTACCACTGAAAAACTTGAAGCATGAATTGAAAGTGCCATAACATCTGTAAGCCTGTAGTGGGAATATAGAGTTATCTTCTTGTGTGTGTTATAGTCTATTGGGCAGGGGTTTTTCTAATATTTGTGTTTTTTCTCTTTTTTTCTCTTTTGTAGAGCTGGAGAAATGGAGTGAGCTTTATACACTTCCATTTATGGGTAATGTTGCAGCAGTTGCGATATAACTTCTTCTCACTCTGGGTGGCTAGGAAAACCAGCCAGTTTCATAGGAACAATCTACAGAGCTTGGAAAGAGTTTCCACCACAACCAGCTACATTTTATAAATATGTACAAAAAGCAAAAGGCTACTGCCATAATGAGATATGCATTTCAAAGCTCTCATTGTAAGTTAACTATGGTGGCCCTCTCAATGGAACAAAATAATGTTCAGGTGAGTTCTTTTGTTTGTATTTATTTATAAGCTTATGGATTTAGCCTTCCTCCTTATTACAGGTGCTCTATGAAAATGTTCTCAGTGTATAAATTAGGAAGGACTTTGGTTCATTGAAAGTAATGTGATTGCATACATTAAGCTCCACTTTTAACAGATGTGTAGTATTGGAGATTTTGATGCAGGGGACTACGTATTGTATAATGTGATTACATTCACAATCTTTCCATTTTTTATGTAGCTTAAGAAACTCTGTAGTTTTAAGACATTTGTTTATGCAGCAACTCCCTTTATAATATATGCTTGTTCACATGCATTCTTCCCTCCCTGTATTTCTTCTGTGAAATTTGCTACACGTCCACCTCTCCTAAAGTTGGCCGAACTATTATTTGCCAACTCCGAAATGTAATGTGTTATATGAAAATCCTGCATTTTGTTATGGTTGGTTCCTGAAAAATAAATGAACACATGCCAGCTTTGCTCTTGACTTCAGTGGATTATTGTAGTTAACTCAGTGACATTTTTACTAGCCTGCTGGCAAAACAGCACCTATATGGCAACCCCAATTATATAAAAACATGCACTCTGTCAGAACTATGAACATGCCATGTGACATGCTTGGACAGAAAATGCAGACAGATTTTACTGTTTAGTAACTCTGGTAAGCTGTCATCACATTTTACATTGACCTTGGCTGGTAACATGCATCAGGTGATCCTCCTGACATAATTAAAGAGAATATTGAAGATAACAAATGTTGAGATTTGTACCATAAGGTTCAACTCAATGATATGTTAAAGAATGAAGTTAAACAATCTCATGTCATAGTTTTCAATTTAAATATTTGAGTTATAAACCTTATCATCAATTAGAATCCACTAGACTTTTATCAAAGAATGCTCAAACTATATAAACAAACCAATGCCATTGTATACATGTGTGTTGACATCATCTTTTCTGGCGCATTTAACACATGCAACTCAAACATCTGCATTTATGTTGATTACTGAAGAATCAGTGCTTCATTTGGAGTTAAAATGTAATTTATATTAACTTAAGCCAAATCCAAACTGAGCCGGGTACTTCAGTAATATTGCAGTTACCATATCGATTTTTAAATCATGACAAATGTGAAAAAATGCTGATTGCAGAGCTTCGCATCCTTGGACGAGTAATGTTTATTTTATTCAGCTTTATTTATAGTTTGATTAAGAAGTCCGTTCATCTGACAATTTCAATTATTTAAATTGTAGGGAAAATATTTTAAGCAATTCTAGCGAACAGCAGGAAACTAATTAAAGTCTCCAAGTGTCAATGCCAACTTAGCACTAATGCACTTTTGATCATAAAAACCTAAAATTGGAACATATTACTGTCATATAAGCAGTTCATCATCTAACTCAGCCATCTGCTCCATTTAACCACCATAATATTGTTAACCGAGGCACAAATGAATTGGTATCACAAAGAATTATTCATATGTGTAAAGCGTAGCTCCAGAGATCATAGATATTGTCTAATTTCCTGTCCATGTGCACGGCTTCTTTATAGTTAGTCTAATGTTTGTTTGTTTTTTATATTAGTTTGTAAGAACCCATTAAGGACCAATGATGTTCTATGCCATCACCAGAGTCTGGTACCTTAAGACCCTTTTCTACCATAGAATGAGATAGTTATTTAATATCAGCAGCTTAATAGAACCTTGTTAACACTAATTGAGCAGAACATTTAATGCCAATACAGGTTGTTTAAGGACCAGATTGTCTTGATAATGTAGACCAGGGGCATCCGACAGCAAGGGACAAATGCGGCACATCTGACAGCAAGGTGAGGCTCAACTGACTTAAAGGGACTCTTTCACCTAAACATTTTTTATAGTGTGAATGTATAAACTAGCACAAATATTGAAAATAATCTATACAGTATGGTAGCAAAATTGAAAGCAAATTAATTACAAGAGAATGTGTTTTATATATGTCTGGGTGTCTCCTGTTTGAGACATCAAATGTGACTTTATATGTAATTATACTGATTTACTGAATGGAAAACGTGTAGTTTGCATATCAAGCAAAAGGTGATATCATAAACAGTAGACATCCCAGATACTTTTAAAACACATTTTCCAATTACTCTTTCTTCATACATTTGCTTGCCATTCTGCTAACACAATACATAGATCATTTTAGTAATTTTCTATCCTCTACATTCACAGTATAAATAATTTGTCAGTGACAGGGTACCTTTAACTTCACATATTGTCATTATACAGTTGTGTTAGAAAAACAAAGTTAAAGTTAATTTAAACCATTTTTGGATTGCTCTTTTATTACTGAATTATTTTTATTTTTTTTTACTGAAAAACAATGAATGGAGCCCAATGTGTGTATGGATTTATGACCTTATCTCCTCAGAGCAGTTACAAGGGTGACGACACTGAGGAATTAGCCTTGGGGCATGGGGAGGAGGGCAATTATGCTCATGCAACCCTGCACTACAGAATGCAATGAGCAGTATGTCTGGCTTAACCTCATGCAAACTAGTCACCAGCACATGAAGATGTTAGCTGTGAAGTACAGGTCATATGCCTAGCCAGCCATTATTTTCCATAATACTTTTTAACCAAGCTAATGAGGGTTACTCAGCTGGTTTGGGGCTCATAGCTATGACTTACCAACTGTATGTAGATGGGAGCCCATGGTCGGCCTATGGGGGGTGCAACCTTTGTGGTCACATAGGGCACAACACTAGGGAGGGTGGGGGCGTGACAGAAGAGTCAACATGTTGCTTCACTGTAAAACTTTCTATGTATTTCTAACTATATCATGATGGGAGTTATACTGTACCACCCTTTGTAACTGGCTAACTATATCCCGATGATAACTCCACAATTATTTACCAATGGGAGCTATACTGTGCCACCATCAGTTTATGACAAACTATAAAGTAAGCTATAAAATATTATCAATACCTGTTTTTTGGGTACTTTTCTCTTTCTGTTAAATTGATTACATTTCTGTTTTTACAATAATTTTCTTAAATATGTTTTAATTTCAATTATACTGGGGGTATGTATTTGCTGTTTTATTCATGTTTGATTCATCAGCATTTTGCCTCCTTTTGCCTTTTTTAAAAGTCACATTGGTTTTGGATATCCACACGAGAATGAATAAAGGAGAATGCAGGTGATCCGAGGCGAATGTCCAACAAATTAAACTTGGTCAATTTGCTCTCTTTGTTTCTTGGACCCAGTGTGTTTTAATGTATTGAAGGATTCTTAACTCAACCTGTTAATGTTATAGGATAATGCAATCAACAGTGTTTGAGAAGAAGTATCACATGTGACTAATTCGTATTCAGTATTCGTATATGTTGGCAATCAGTAGTGTATGATGATGAGAAGGATATGTCCCTAGTTATCAGCATGCATTCATCTGGGTGAAGCTCCACAGTACCTTGTTTGTAAAAGTACTTAGATTTGTCTCAAAGGCTTTCTCATACATAGCTCATTCCCAGTATTGTATCCCGCACATTTCACTGTGTATCATGCTGCTTCTATACTTTTCATGTGATCTGGTTACACTCACAGCAGTCTGGGTAAAGAGGAAACCAGGCCATTTGAACATTGTCTAGAGATCTTCAAAATAGACAGTGAAAAATCAGAAATGTTAACAAGTGAGAAAGCAAGATAGAAAAGGAGAGGCATGTTCAATTATATGCTTCTTAATGATTGCTCAACTTAGACAAAAAAAAATACTTCTTTTTGTGCAAATAAACAAATTGGCTTGTTACTTAGCAAAGGATGAGCACTCGTACGATCTAGTATATGATGCCTGCACTCTTAGTTATTTCCTGAGCGCTTCTGCACTATATTCAACTCTCCCCATGACTCTTCATTTTCTATTTCTGATTTCCTTACCTCCTCTTTCCTCTCTTATTTATCACATCACTTTACACAAAATTACTACTGTATTCCCTGGGGTCTTGCCAGACAACGCCATCGCATATCCTTTTCCCATATTCTATCACACTCTCTTGTGCTGATGATATGAAACCTATTTATGGAACCTGTGCACCTGCAATTGCCTGCTTTTTTCTCCCTGCTGCCTAGGTGCTTGAAGACATCTAATCTGTCTTGCATCTATTCTTATTTTTCCATTGTCTTCCCTTATCCTGTGTTACAATGACTGCAGGATTCCTGGCTAAAACGCCTCTGAAAATCCATGTTTTCTCCTTCCCTCATTAATGTAACAATTCATCTTCGATAACAGAGCAATAGCCTTCCAAAGGAGCCTTTGTTTTCTCCCTAACGCCTCACAGTACCTCAGTTATTCTGTAGAAGTGTATGTATTCTATTAGATCGCTCTTTATTCAGTAGAAATGTAGCAGTTTCAAAAAGTACAGTCTGGGTTGATGCCCCCCCAGTCGACCCCCCCGATTTTTACATTTAAGAAAAAAAATGTATTTAATTGCATTTTTATATATTTCTGTTATCTTCTGTACATACACTTATGATATTATATTAGTTTTTACTATTTTATGTATATATATATATATATATATATATATATATATATATTTATTTATCTTTTTTCTTGTATTATGGATGTATATCTTATTATTGTTATTTCCCCCATATTGTAATATATATACATTTTTTAATCATTTCTGTAACTTGTTATGTCTTTTAAAACTCAATAAAACATTATTTGAAGAGAAATGTAGCATGACATGATTCAAAAATAGTGGAAAACTGAGGCGAAATGGGAGAAAATTTATATTTATAAGAAAGAGTCGTATATGCCTGAACAACACTTCCAGTGGATGTAGCAAAACCTTAATGCTATATGTGAATTCAAGAAGCTTTCATTGTGGGCAGATCAGATTTATATGTGCTGTTTCTATCTGTTCATCACAGCTTACACTGTGAACACACTAATGGTTGGGAATGGTCACATGATTCTTTCTGCTAATTTACAGTCTTTTGATAAAATGAGTTATTGAACTACCGACGGCTCATCAACCCCGCTTCCCTTTTCTCTTGTTGCTATATGCATCATACTTTTTTCCCATTTTTTTGTGGTTAGCTTTATAAGGTTAATACAATGATTAACTGTTCAATATGAGAAGCCCACCTTAATGTGTGAAAAATACACTGTTGTTTTCATGATCCTTCTGTTGTAGACAATCCCCACCTGTACAGAAGGGGGCGCTCTTTTCTTTCACATGTTACATAGAGAGAAAAATATATATATGTGCCATTAAAACTCAGGTCAAAATGAGTGATCCTCTAGCAAACCTGATTGAGTGGAAGAAGATTAAAAAATGTAACCAACAAGAAGAAAAAAAAATCTATTTTAATGTAATTTGTGCCTTTAGCAAAATGACAGTACAACCCCCCTCCAAATTTTTGCATTGGGACATATATCTATCCACACCTGGCAGAGCTGTCTAACTATCTTAAACATACAGATGTTCAGCAGAGGCTCCCTCCAAGCTAAATAATATTACCTATGTTCTTGCACAGTGCATGCTCAGTCAATAAGTTATTAATGGCATTTTCTGGTAAAAGGCAAGAAGTATTTTCCCTGTGGAATATGTCTGAATGGAGGCTGTTCAGAATGGTTAGAAGCTATACCTTTGACACAAAAGCTATTAAATAGAGGGATTCTGAATCCTGATTTACAGGCTGTATAATTTGAAAACCTGTATGAGGTGCTGGGTGGTGTTAACTGCTAAAATAGCATTTCATGTTGAGACGGGAATGTTGGAAATGAACATGATGCACTGTATAATGATACTGTGTACCTAACCTCAGCTGGTTAATAGAAGGTTAAAAATAGATAGCTATTGCTTTTGGATTAATTGTATTTTAACATGAACTGAATTTGATAAAGCCTTTAATGGTAGATAAAAGCAGAAACATTCAGTATATAATGTGAGAAATGTATGGACTATAAATGTTTTGCAAAAATGTATGTAGATTTACTAAAAGCTAGAACATCATTCATGCATTATAAAATTTTATTTTTTGAAATATGATAGTTTTTTTTTTTAAATACATATACATTCATGTCAGCCTTCACTGCAGGTTCTCTGCACAACAGGCCTCAGCTTGTTTTTCTGAACCTATTACTAGGTTTATTATGTGTGCAGGTTCTGGACTACTAATTGTAATTAATTTCTGTATTTATGGATTTCTTTATAATTTCTGTCTGTTCTTGACAATCTCCAAAACATGTCAAAATTCTCCACTGTTTCAAGTTTTTCCATATTCTTCTATATTTCAATAGGTATATTGACAAAAAGTGAACTGTGGTGAACTGTGAAAATCGGTCATTAGCACTTGAGTTACACATTTTGTGAAGCATTATTCTAAATGGCTATGCTTGAAACAATGGATTGGGGAGGCCAGAGAATGGCGAAAGCTCACTGTAGGACTTCAAATCACATGGACGTTTGTGAGTTCAACCTTCTGTGGACCTTTTGCTGACAGTTGGTTGATTGTTATAGATGTAAGATAGCTATGTTATGATGGTTAAAATGGAGATTAATTATTGCTGCGGCCATCTATGAAACAGTAGAAAAACTATAGAAAACAGGAAAAATTTGTACTTTCCAAGGACTTCTCATAGGAACAGTATAACATAGAAAGACAACACTCAAAAGGTAGAAAAAAATAACTCTAATAGTACAATACCATATAGGTGTATACCATAAAAGTAGGAGGACAAGAGGAGAGACATACAGTGCAAGAGAACATAACACATTTATTAAATTAAATAAAAACTCATACATAAAAACAGCAAGAGAGATCAGCTCTCTTGCTAGTGGTACCCTTCAAGAAGTCCTTGCAAAATCAGTATGTTGATAGGGGATAGCTTCCTAGGAACAAGCCCTCTACAGCTTAGAAGACAGCCTAGTACCATCTCCTCGGCCCACGCTGGATATAGATGTTCACTCTAGGCTCACAGCAAGGACATACAGAACCACGCTCCACCAAAGATAATTCAGATAAAAAAAATAATGAATACTAACAGAACATACTCGTAGCCCAACAAGCTTCATTAGCCACCAACTTCTTCAGGAGTCCACTTACGAGTTACTCCTACTCTCCTGAAACAGTGCTGTGTATTTGATTATTTTTAATTGTAGTTAGAACTTATGACTGCAATTAACAAAATAATCACTGAATCTTTGATCAATATAACTGAAGTGTGTAGATACACTGCGCTTGAATTGACCTCCCTAAGAGCCACGGGTCAGTCAATCAGAGCACTCCTTGATTAGTCTAAGGTAAAGAAGAAATAGACTAAAAGACCAGGACAGCAATTACATTTTTTTCCCACTACTGCTGATCTGAAGCAAAACGACAAGTTGTAGATGTTGCTTGTCCTTTCTTTAGACATATCTGTTACACTTTCAATCTTTCTTTTCCCCCCTCTCTTTGCTTTCCATAAAATCCATCTAATCCGTCCCCTTCTAGACCTTTCATACTTTTGAAATGATTTCTTTGTGTTCTTTACGCTATCTGTGCTGGACTGAATTGGCTTCTGCTGTCATTTCTGACATATGGATTTTATTGAAATGCATCTTGATATCATCTCTGCTTTAACTGGTCTTTAGATTTCCACAGTCAAAGTGGATTAGAATCAATATTTCTTTATGGCTCTACAGAATGTCAATAGGCAGGTAGAGTTAACCCTTAATTTGCAAGTTCAGGGACAGAAAGAGGAAAGGATACCATACCATTTCTCAGATGATCTGTACATGACAACAGTGTTAAGGGGAGAGTAATTAGAATTGCTTTTTATCTCTTATAACATTGATGTTTGTGGACCAGATGTGACCCTCAAGCTCCTAATCTGACTAAAAAGCCCAAAGGTTTCATTGTTTGCCTCATGAAATTTAAAATGTCAACCACCCCAACTTACACATCTACATGGCAGATGAATGGCCACATTAAAAAGTTGACAACCGCTTATAGTATAAAACAATTATATCTATTGGCTGAAAGTGACCAATATAAACAGCCATAGCATGGTCATCCAAACCAATAAGGCAAGTCTCTATCCGGATTAACATATCTCCATTTGACTCCAAAGAACAACATTAGCAGAAAGCAAACTCTGTGAAAATACCTTTTACTGCAAATGTGGAAAAACATGCAAAAAAGATTAAAAAAAACGTGTACGCCTTTGAGCTGTAGCTTAAGGTGTTTTTTTTCTGCTGCTTTTGTGCTTTTTTTCCCCCTTCAAGCCACATTTGTAGAAAAAAAAAAGTATTTGTACAGAATTTGCCTTCTGCTAATTTTGTTCTCTTGAGCTGAATGGTGACATATTCATCTGGATACAGTCTTGCTGGAAATGATCAAACCACATAATTAATAGTGTAGATGTTAAGATCCCCTTCAGGTGGGTAAAACCTGTGCATCTTCAGCTGAAATCACCAGACAATATAATGTACACAGATTCAATTATATTCTTACCTGTTCTGATGCTGGGTCTGTGCATTGTTTCGAGGGTCGTGCATGTAACCCCACAAGCCTCACCATTCCATCCCTGAATACCTAGTGATCAGTGGTTTGTGTAGTGTTCATCATTTTACATTCTATATCAAAGCAGTTGACATGCCAGCAGATCACATACACAAGCTGCAAAGTTAAATTAAAATAACTCTTCATTTTGCATGACAGCTTCAGTCTCAATGCATTTCCTTCCCTCACCTAACTTTTTTTTTTTTTTTATAGAATAATATAAGATTGGATGTGGGAAATAAAGCTTAAAAGAGGTGTCCTCTGCTCAGTTATTGAAGGGGAATCGTGACTACTGACCTGTGTCTGACAGTTTGAATTTGTATGCTGTTCTAACACTGGTCAGACAGGTATGATATATAGTTATTAAATGTTATATATTTAGCTGTGCTGCTGCATCACTTCAGTGTCTTCAATGTCTTCTATTTAATGGAATCTAGGGTTAAAATGTTAGTTTTCCTAGTCCTGATTAAATCTGACATGTATCTGTACAGACACACACAGGTTTACCGTTGACTTTGCCTCAGCGCTGAGGCAGAACTGGTCAGGAAACTGACACAGCGCTGACACTGTCAAAGGTCACACAGACAATCTGACCGGCGGCGCACCCCGCTCATCTGATTGCATGCCTCCCAACAATCTCACTTTGTGCGGGACAGTCCAAATTTGTGGGACAGAGGCAGAGCAGGATTCGGAGCAGAAAGCCCATGGTCCTGATTTTATTCTCCAATGTCTGAGACACTGGATATTGCATACTGTGCATGCTTAATGGCCCTGACAGTTTGAGTGACAGCGCTACAGTGTATGTCCATTAGCGCTGACACATGAACTCCCCATATCAATTTTCTGATGTCCTGATTCACCAGGAGCAGAAGTTGGGAGGTAGGTGATTGGGGTCTGTCAGGTCTGGAGGTCTCAGTGCAGTGAGAGACCTCTATTTTCGAAGGAGATCAACAAAGGGGACCTTAAAAAGTACATTTCAGTTAACCCTTTTTTCAAGTGAAAAAAAAAGTTGGTGGCTCTTTAAAATTGAGAACAGACCTGTTGTGTTCCTTTCACACTTTTTGCGCTTTTCCCCAAGTTTTTACTGTAATTATTGGCAGGGATAATTTAACCCCACCACTTCTTTCAAGTTGATAAAATAAACCCCATGAAATGTTTGTCCATTCTTGCTTGGGGAAATATATTCAGATTTATGGCCAATTTCTATATTTATCTCTATATATTTTGCAAATACTTTTTAAAATGTTATAAAAACCTTTTCTGTGCAAGAGAATTGAATTTTCCATAAAAGTGAACCAATTCCATAAATGTTCACGCTTTTTTTTAGCAATATGTTTTGTTTCTTCTTCAGAGCATTGAATGAAATTAAGCCACCTCCGTCGAGCTCTTGGGAAGGGGAGGTCATGACTGCCAACCCAGACGTTGATTGGTTATTGTAACCTTGGCGGGGTCATGACCAGCGATGTGGGAAAACATGGTCTGGAGCAGCTACAGTCCAGCTGAGTTCATGGTCTATGTGTTGTAACAATGCAACTACTGGTCACTGGCCAGCAGTTAACGTTGGTTATATGTTTCCTTTGTTTTGCACATGTAGCTTCAATTTGCACAAATGCTAAACCCTTTTTCACATTTAGAAACTAATTCACATGGAGCCGTTAATAGTTAAAATCATAAAATAAAGCTGGTAACAAAGCCTAAGTCTTCAAAAATTCTTCTTGTGATGACATACACCTGCAGAAATGATTCCCGAAACCTTGTGACTTTTGTAAGATAATAATAATTATAATAAAACATAGTCATCTATAGATTTGCAATAAACCTGCGATCTTGTTTAAAGATTTATCTAGGGGTTCTTTCAGTATAATCTATGTAATTTTTATACTTGCTAGCTGCCAAGATACATAGAGCTTGATTACATTATTAAAAGCCTGTGATAATTGAAAAGAGAAAACCTGTCGATGTTGAAGCTCATTTTATCAACTTACTTCATCAGTAGTACAATGGTAGAGTAACGGTTATAGCCTGGTTGTTTTAGGAATAACAGATTTCAAATGTAACAACTAAAAACCTCTGATTCTGGAATAAACATCCATTAAATACCATGTGAATCTCTTAGAACAAAAGGCAACACACTGAGTCTAGCCTGTGAGTAGAACCTGTGTACAAAAGCCGAGCTGTTTTTCGGATTTCCATTGTTGTTGACATCTATGCATGTTTGATGCCTACAGTGAAAACTACACTGTCCGTGGTAAGCTGACATTAAGTGTGCAAAGCTGGTACATACCTGTATATTGGTGAATCTAATGTAGGCCATGGACAAAGAAATGATACGTTCCCTACTAGCTTTTTTTGTTGAGTTTAAGGGTACCTTCAACTAAAGATATATATTTGATTGTTATTGGACCAAATATCCGATGGCATAACACTAGCTCTGAAAGGAAACAATCTCATATTAGGATACAAAAACAGGAAAAAATGGATTTTCATTCAGTCAAAAAATTATGACACATTTGAAAAAAACATGATAAAAAAAGATAACATTTTATTGAAGAAAATCTTCCAATTTAGGTTATCTACTGATGTGTACATTCTTTTTACATATATTTATTATGTATCAATATAAGGTATAAAACAGCATTTTTTTTTTCTAAATACCTCAAATCTTACTATGGCTGTCTGAACTACTTAATTTGTATTTTATTTTTACTTTCTTCAACAGCTTTTTTAGAGATTTTAATTGAAAACGAATCACTGATTTGAAAACTGATGTCAGTTGATAATCAAACGATCATAGATTTACAATAAAGGAAACATAACAAAGTAATCTACATACAATTTAATGCATGTTGAAAACTGTCCTATCTTGCATGCTACAACTAATAATATTGAATTAGATTTGTAATTATTTTTAATTCCCCATAGATACTGTAGAAAATTTATGTTTACCATTTTATTGTAATTGGAAATTAAATGACGAACTGTAATTTGTAAATTTAAGATAATGGGTCAGATGCTACACAGTTATCAATGGTGATAAAAGTTTCCTGTGGTGTTATGACTGGCAAGGAATTTAATTGGGAATTTGCTCTGTGCTGTCCGACTGTAAGCCTGCAGGCTGGAGGCCACAAACAAAAGAAACCAATGCCCTCAACATGCCTGGGAGTTCCTTACACTTTATAATAATACATCATTGTTATACTAGAGTTTAGCCTTAGTAGCATATAAATCTTAAAGGAAACCTGTCATCCAAAGTTGACATGGTTCAGTTTGGTAGAACACCATTATTAAGCTATAGAGAATGAGTGATAAAGAACTGGCTAACACATCCATTACATTGTTAACAGTTAATTCAACCTAAAAACAGACAGCATTCATCATGTTAAAATGTTCTAAGTGCCCATATTTGCTGACCCATAGGAAGGCTATACATGTTTTTAAAATTTTTTTATAAGGATAAAAAAAATAGTATTTCTTCTCTCCAAGGGCATTTTTTTTTCTTGCCTCAATGTTAGCTCAATTTTATTGTAAGAAGTAGCCCATTTTTTCTTGAAGGGATCAACTGAATGTGCCAATCGGATTGTAACGGATGGAATCCAGGTGGTAAGGGACAGTGCAGGGTGGAGACACAGGACCTGGTGCTGGGTAACTGAAATCCCTTGGGGGTTTGGGACCCCAAGTTTTTGCAGCTACATACCAGGCCCTGTGAAGCAGCTCCTGCACCCAGATTACAAGGCAAGGATGAAATAAACTAAATGACAGCCAAGCAGAGCTAAAACAGAAACGTAACTGAGGGAGAATAGAACAGCAATATAGAGTTTAGGGCTACAGGACAGATGCAAGACATACGCAATATAAAGCAGAAACCATAATGAGGAAAACCAAGACAAGGTACAGGGTTGCAGATAATAACATAAAAGTATTGCAGGGCACAGACAAAGGACAAGGATATAGAACTTAAAGGGACAGGCACAAATATAACCAACAATATACAGAGGACATGGTAATGGAAAAAGGGAACAAGGAAACATACAAACGTAAATACAGGAACTAACCTAACACTAAAGATGGTAAATGTGGGGGTTTGTTGTTAGCTTGCCAACCACGTTAAGGTACCCCACATTAGGCAAGTTCCTAACTAATTTAACAAAGAATTACATACTTTAAACAATAACATAGCACATACATACAAACAGAGAATACCTGTAGAAGCTGAACTGCACAAGACAGAAGACTGCAAATACTGAATTTATATAGAAGAGACATAACAAGGTAGAGGGACTCAGAGAAAACCTGGAATGGAACATATTCACAGACAAAGGAAAACCAGAAATGGAACAGAGCAGACAACAGAGAAAACATAGAAACTGGGTACAAGAGCTAGATATGACTTAGATTGGAAACTGACAAAGGATTACATTTTAAGGGACAGGGCAGGTTATCCCACTGTAGGAACTCTAGGACAAGGAATTCCACTGAAGGAACTCTAGACAGGACATTCCACTGAAGGAACTCAGGACAGAACATTCCACTAAAGGAACTCAGGACAGGACATACCACTGAAGGAACTCAGGAAAGGACATTCCACTGAAGAAACTAAAAACAGGACATTCCACTGAAGGAACTCAGGACAGGACATTCCACTGAAGAAACTCAGGACAGGACATTCCACTGAAGGAACTCAGGATAGGACATTCCACTGAAGGGACTCTAGGCCAAGGCATCTGTCACATCAGTGCCGTCGCGCTGCAGGACACGTCCTGCTTACCTTAGCCGCCGCTTGACACGCGCTTCTTCTGCGCGTGTAATACTTACCACAAGGTCCTGTCCCGGAACCGCTGCTATGATTCCAGAAAATGTACGCATGCGCTTACTCAGTGCAGCGCATACTCCTCCACACTATACGCTGCCTAAGAATTAGCTATTGCCATAGAAGTCCCTTCCACACGGCGGCGCCATCTTGGTTTTTATGCAACTTCCTAGTTTGCTTTCCAAGCCTCATTTTCATCCCAGAGGCGGAGACTTGCCTTGGAGGGATATTTAAAGGCTCAGTCTGCATTCAACCTTTGCCTGTGATAGTGCCTTGAGCCTTTACTAGCGTTTTTGTACTTCCTATTCTTATATCACTGTTGCCGAACTTTGCTGCCTGACCTTGCCTGTTTGCCGCCTGTCCTGACCTGTTGCCTGTTTTGACTTCGCCTGAACTCTGCCAGCCTTGACTTATCGCCTGCCTGACTACTCTTTTGCCTGTGTCCCTGTTACCTTCGCCTCGGTCCAGTTTCAGCATCCTATCCTGCACCTCGGCTTCGGTCCTGTTACAGCTTCCAGTCCAGTACCTTGGTTTCAGCTTCGATACTCTGGTAGTAGTACAGAGTGCAAAAGACCAGGGGGAACGAAACCTGAAGCTCAACCATAAGGTGGACTTCCTTCAGGCGGAAGAATTCTGTTCTATTACCGGGGTTCGTTGCACTAACCTCTATCTCTCTGCAAAGCGGTTCCAACCTCGCTCCTGAACGTGACAGCTATCACAGGCCAGACTATGGAACCCGCAGATTTAGCCCGAGTGTCTTCTAGACAAGACCATCAGGACCAGATCTTGGCTTCCCATGCATCACAGCTCCAGAGTCTTGATCAGAAACTAGACACCGTCACTGAATTACTAAGACCTCTGACGACGGCCCCTTCAGCAGCACCCCGTTCGGTACCAGCTCCAGAACCATCTGACTTAGGTGCCCATGGAGCTGCTAAACCTCCAAAAATGCCGGTCCCAGATAAATATGCAGGAGCTCCCAAGGAATGTAGAGGGTTTCTCAATCAATGCCTCCTACACTTTTGGACTCAACCTCAGACCTTTGCCTCAAACTCATCTCGGGTGGCCTTCATTATTAATTTACTTAGGGGCGAAGCTCTGGCCTGGGCCTCTCCATTACTCGAAAGAAACTCCCCACTCCTGGATAATGCTGAATCTTTCATTTCAGCATTTCGTGCTGTCTTCGATGCACACGGTAGACGAGAATTTGCTGAATCTAGTCTCATGGAATTAACCCAGGGTAGGAAGACGGTAGCTCAGTATGCTATAGAATTCCGGACTCTTGCTTATGAGACCGACTGGAACGCAAGTGCACTCAGAGCGGCCTTCAGAAGAGGCCTTAATGACTCCCTTAAAGATGCTCTCACCTACCGTGACTTACTAGATGGTCTAGAAAGTTTAACTGCACTCTGCTTAAGACTTGATGCTCGCAATCAAGAAAGGCGTAATGAGAGAGAGAGAGATCGGGACAGGAACCCCAGGTTTTTCAAACTTCAGCCCACCTATTTCCCTCAGAATCCCAGTCAAGAAACCTCTAGCCCTCCAGCTGAACCTATGGAGATTGGGCCCGTGTTATGCTTGTCTGAGGAGGAAAAACAAAGGAGGAGGTCCAAGGGTCTTTGTTTATATTGTGGTGAAAAAGGACACATGGCCCGGTACTGTCCTCAGAAACAGGGACTTCCGTGCTTAGTGGAAAAAAGGGACAATCCACTGAGCATTTCTGTCCTTATGCCTCCTTCTCATCCTAGAATGTTAATACCAATCACGCTCCGGTGGAAAGGTCACCAAGTGACCACACAAGCCTTCATTGATTCTGGAGCTGCTGGAAATTTTATTGACAAGAATTGGGCTATGCAACAAGGGATTCTCTTCACTTACAAAAAACAAAGTAGTCCCATTGCTTCCTTAGACGGCTCTCCGCTCGGTACTGGATTAATTTCTGAAGAGTCTATTTTATTAGAAGCTAAGATTGGGATATTCCACTCTGAGGAGATCACCTTTGACGCCCTATGTAGTCCTCTTCTTAAAGTCATATTGGGTATGCCATGGCTACAGAAACACAACCCCATCATCGATTGGTCTCAAGGTGAGATTACTGCCTGGAGTGATCATTGCAAGAATACGTGTTGTCATCAGCCTATCAAGGTCTACTCGGTTCTTGAACTTACCCCTGAAGATCCTCGATCTATAGTTCCTGCTCATTATTAGGAATTTCTAGATGTCTTTTCTAAAGAACGTGCTGAAACTCTCCCTCCTCATAGAAGCTATGATTGTGCTATCGAACTCTTGCCGGCACTTCACCTCCTTCTGGACGTACTTATCCCCTCTCTGAACCAGAAAATCAAGCATTAGCACAATACATTGATGAAAGCCTTAAAAGGGGCTTTATAAGACCATCCTCCTCTCCTGCGGGGGCAGGGTTTTTCTTCGTAGCTAAAAAGGAAGGCTCACTCAGACCATGTATCGACTATCGAGGATTAAACAAAATCACTGTAAAAAATAAATACCCTCTACCTTTGATAGCTGAATTACATGATCAACTCAAGAAAGCTACGGTGTTTACCTAATTAGACCTGCGTGGGGCATACAATCTCATCCGTATCCGCGAGAATGACGAATGGAAGACGGCATTCAATACCAGATATGGCCACTACGAATACTTAGTGATGCCCTTCGGCCTATGCAACGCCCCCGCAGTGTTTCAGAATTTCATGAATGATATCTTCCGTGATATGTTATTGTCCCATGTCATGATATACTTGGACGATATTCTAATCTACTCCCGAGATATCCAAGAACACAGGATTCAAGTAAGACAAGTACTCCAACGCTTGAGAGAACATACGTTATTCGCCAAAGCTGAGAAATGCAAATTTAAAAAGAATAAAATCAAGTTTCTGGACTACATCATTACAGAAAACGGCCTCGAGATGGACCCTGACAAAGTTCGGGCTATTGAAGACTGGCCACCTCCCACCAACCTAAAAGGCATCCAACGCTTTTTAGGGTTCGCCAACTACTACAGAAAATGTATCAGAGACTTCTCTAAAATAGTATCACCCATAACATCTCTCACCAGAAAAGGTGCTAATCCTAAGACCTGGCCTCTCCAAGCCACCCAAGCCTTCAAAAAACTCAAAAAAGCTTTTATTACAGCTCCTATAATTCATCGCCCAGATCCTAAATTACCTTTTATTTTGGAGGTTGATGCATTAGAATTCGGTGCTGGAGCTATTTTGTCACAGAGAGATCAAACAACCAATCGTATTCATCCTTGCTCTTATTTTTCTAAAATGTTCACATCTGCTGAATGTAATTACGATGTTGGTAATAGGGAACTACTAGCCATTAAAATGGCCCTGGAAGAATGGAGACATTTATTGGAAGGCACAATTATTCCTATTACCATTCTGACCGATCACAAGAATCTCCTTTACATTGAGAAGGCTAAAAGACTTAATCCACGACAGGCCAGATGGGCATTATTTTTTACCCGATTCAATTTCGTACTGACCTACCGTCCCGGCTCCAAAAATAAAAAAGCAGATGCCTTGTCACGAATACATGAACGGGCTACCTACATTCCCAAAGAGGACACGATTCTCCCTTCCACTCAGATCATTGCGGTAGTCTCTCCAGTACTGTTACAACGGATTTCCAGAACTCAGTATCCTAGACCGAAGGGCCAGCGATGCCCCCCTGGCCGTTATTTTGTCCAACCTAGATTCAGAACGGCTGTACTGTCCTAGGCGCATGACTCTCCCATCGCCGGACATAGGGGAGTCGCCAACACTAAATTTCTTCTCCATAGATATTTTTGGTGGCCTACCCTCTCCCGTGATGCCCGTGATTACGTTACTGCTTGTGCTAAATGTGCTCGATGTAAGACACTCAGAACCAAGCCCTATGGTTTCTTATGTCCATTGCCTGTTCCTAAACAACCCTGGTCCCATATAGCTATGGATTTCATTACCGACCTCCCGCAGTCTCGGGGTAATACTACTATCCTCGTAGTTGTGGATCGCTTTTCTAAATTGTCCCACTTCATTGCGTTAAAGAAATTACCCTCCGCAGCTACCCTTGCTCAAGTCTTTTTAAAAGAGGTAGTGCGGATCCACGGGGTTCCTCAATCCATTGTCTCTGATCGTGGTACTCAATTTGTCTCTAGATTTTGAAGAACACTTTGTCGGCTGCTTGGTATTTCTCTGAAATTCTCCTCTGCGTACCATCCCCAAACCAATGGACAAACTGAGAGAACGAACCAGGTTTTGAAGCAATATCTCAGGTCTTATGTTGACAACGACCAGTCTTATTGGGTTGATTTTTTATACCTTGCGTAACTCTCTTACAATTGTACATATCATAGTTCCTTGAAAATGTCACCCTTCCGTGCCATGTACGGAGTTGAGCCCTCCCTTTGGCCTCTGGAACCTAGTCCATCGAACATCCCGGCCGCGGACCACGCTATTGCTGATCTCACTTCTCATTGGACTGCCTTATCCAGAAAATTACTTGCTGTGAAGCAAACACAGAAATCCTTTGCCGATAGGAAGAGGTCTCGTATTTCCTCTTTCAAGCCTGGTGATTTGGATTGGTTGTCCACTAAGAATCTCCATCTTCGACAATTCTCCTATACTCTCGGTCCTAAATATATTGGACCTTATAAGATTCGCTCTTGTGTCAACGATGTCTCGTATTCGCTTAAACTGCCTCCTTCCATGCGCATCCATGATACCTTCCATGTCTCCTTGCTTAAACCTGTGGTTTCTAATCAATTCTCCCCTCCTGTTCGTCCTCCTGCTCCTGTTCTGGTGCAAGGTCAAGAAGAATATTTGGTGTCCTCTATCCTCGATTCTAGACATTACAGGGGTCGTTTGCAGTATCTTGTTCACTGGCAGGGTTATGGGTCTGAAGAGAGATCATGGGTTGATTCTACTGATGTCCATGCTCCTTCTAGGGTGCGCTCTTTTCATGCTAGTTTTCCTGATAAACCGGGTTCCGGGGGTAGTGTCACATCAGTGCCATCGCGCTGTAGGACACGTCCTGCTTACCTTAGCCGCCGCTTGACACGCGCTTCTTCTGCGCGTGTAATACTTACCACAAGGTACTGTCCCGGATCCGCTGCTATGATTCCAGAAAATGGAGCGCATACTCCTCCACACTATATGCTGCCTAAGAATTAGCTATTGCCATAGAAGTCCCTTCCACACGGCGGCGCCATCTTGGTTTTTATGCAACTTCCTAGTTTGCTTTCCAAGCCTCATTTTCATCCCAGAGGCGGAGACTTCTTGGTTTTATATGCTACTTCCTAGTTTGCTTTCCAAGCCTCATTTTCATCCCAGAGGCGGAGACTTGCCTTGGAGGGATATTTAAAGGCTCAGTCTGCATTCAACCTTTGCCTGTGATAGTGCCTTGAGCCTTTACTAGCGTTTTTGTACTTCCTATTCTATATTACTGTTGCCGAACTTTGCTGCCTGACCTTGCCTGTTTGCCGCCTGCCCTGACCTGTTGCCTGTTTTGACTTCGCCTGAACTCTGCCAGCCTCGACTTATCGCCTGCCTGACTACTCTTTTGCCTGTGTCCCTGTTACCCTCGCCTCGGTCCTGTTTCAGCATCCTATCCTGCACCTCGGCTTCGGTCCTGTTACAGCTTCCAGTCCAGTACCTTGGTTTCATCTTCGATACTCTGGTAGTAGTACAGAGTGCAAAAGACCAGGGGGAACGAAACCTGAGGCTCAACCATAAGGTGGACTTCCTTCAGGCGGAAGAATTCTGTTCTATTACCGGGGTTCGTTGCACTAACCTCTATCTCTCTGCAAAGCGGTTCCAACCTCACTCCTGAACGTGACAGCATCCTACTTAACGGACTCTCGGACAAGGCATGGGCAGAAGCCACTCTGGAGCCAACTTGGCAGGTGCCAGACAATAGCCAGATTTAGGAAGTTAGCGGTCCATGGCTAGGCTTGGGTAGGTACCATAAACAAACAATACAGTAAACTGCGCCAATAACTGTGATGGAGTAAGCTAGCACTTGTGCACAGCTAGTGTCTCACTCCTAGCAAACCACTGAAAACAAATACAATAAAGTGCACATGTGCGCTAGTGACCAACACTAGAGAAAAAAAGAGCATTACCCTTTTCTATGAGACAAAATGCTCAGATATTATGCAAAGGGAAAAACAAAAACAATAATAGTGTAGTATATCAGTGCAAAGTGCATAAATGGTACACTCACATTTACATGAGCAATACCCTGCTCAAGATAAATAGCGTGGGTGAGCTCAGATATGAGCAAGTAGATCTTGTAAACCAGCTCCAGAGGCAGCCCAGATATCCAGATCACATGGAAAGGAGAAGGCAGGATTGCACAAGTAAGTATTTTAACATAAGCAATAAAACCAACAAACAGTAAGATCTTACATTTTAAAAACGTTTTACAAGTCCCAGATGCTTGTCCATAAAACCAATTGTGTTGTCTGTGCACTCCTCTCCTCTCACACAACGCGTTTCCCCTCTTGTTGAGGCTTTTCCTCAGCAACAGACAGTGGTCTAGATTTATGGGCCCCTGTTATTGTAAAAACTGACTTTAGAATAAATGGGCAGTTTTGATTCTATGCCCGCCACTAATGCCAGTAATGTGTGTGATACTTCTGTCTGCCTAAAGATACTTTTTCTCTTTTTTAAACAGTCCCTTAACTGACAACATGAGAAAAAGTGTAAGGATGTGTGCCTGATAGTAGAGTCCTTTGATTGATAGGAAAATCTTGTGAAGGGAACGGAATACTATAACATAGTTATTATCAACAGCAGACTTGAATGGTTTGAATGTGGCACTTTCCTGTGCGAGCAATGGTGGGGAAGAGGACACACATGGACAGAGCTTCATTTACGTCCAACAGATCATCATTAAAAGTTGGGATGATGTGATCTAGTTTTTATAAGTAGGCTTGTTGTATCTTAACCCATCCACTGCATTTCACTCCTGCTTGCCATAAGCTTTATGAAGAAGACACACAGATACCTTGTATTCTCTGAAATTCCAATAATCTTCTCATGGAGAATAAACTTTATGTCTGTCAGAAAGTAAAATGTCTGAGGACCTGTGGAACTATTGTTTACTTTCTTTATGTACTTGAATTTACGAGGGTTGATCGCTTTAAGGTTACATACGCATCTAATATCAGGAAGGCTCAGCTGCAACTTCTTCCGAACCATGTTTCTTGTTATACAGTTTGTGGCAGAGCCACATTAAAAATGCTATTTTTCAAGGCTGCCCATTGCCGATCATTTATTGATCAAATTTCTGTGCTGGCAATTGCCTCGACATCGAAGCAATAGACCAGCACCGTCAGAGCGGTTCGTTTCACAGCAGAAAGTTTCAGGCAGATCCATTGTCAGGAACAGAGCTCCCGGCTGGACGTACCTGACACGCCCATTGTCACAAAGGGGTTAATTATGCACAGAGAAGGTTAGGGAAATTTATGACATTGTACTTGTTATAAATCCTATTATTCTCAGTATGTTTAGAGTTACAACCCATCTAGTATTTTACAGTTAGACTAGTTAAAAATTGTGTTGAGATTAATGTTAAGTCTATGAAAGCAATAGCATGGCAACGCTAGTGATTTGATCTCCTGTTTCAAAGATCTTTGAAAACAAATTTTTTTTTTTTTTTGGTTTATAATTAGATATTCACAAACAGCTTTTCATGGTAGAACACATACGAGTAAATTACAAAATACATAGTGGACCACATTATACGTTTCATCAGGTAGACTCACATTCTTTTTCAAAATTTCAATCAACATACACTGTTCATATAACAGGCATAGTGAAGAAGAGAGGGAGAGCAGTCATTGACACAGCATGTAAACTGGAATTTGGATTCGGAGCAATAAAACAATGGATTTTAGAGCATAGACTAGCCTACTAAGCTTCTCCCATTTGAAGCCATCCAAAATCAAACAGATCAATGGTTTTGAGTTATTATTATGAATGCCTCGAGCATTTATTTCATAATTTCAATTTATGCCTACTCTTTACCCACCATAATTTATGTTGTTTGTGTTTCTCATACTGCTCCAAGCGTCAAGCAGAAAGCCAACCACATAATAAGGACAAAACAACTGTCCATGAGTAACCATTTGGCTCTGCATCCCTCTCCTGGGCTATGCTTAAAGGCTTAAAGTCTTGTACAGCTGGCATTTATAAATGGACCAAGAGGTCCATGTATAAAGTAGATATAGAGGCAAAAAAGTGATCTCATTTGCATGTGTCTACCGAAAATCCCTTGCAGTGGGGGAAGCACTGTGAGTTTAGGATTTCTGTGGAAAAAAACAGTCTTCTGGCTCATCTGGTGTGTGTATGTTTGTGTTTAATAATGTCTCTATTCAGAGAAGATGAATGTTTATATCTTTAGTAAGAAATGTGGAAAAATGCAGGTTCCACATCATCTCACAGGATGCAGTAGGGAAGAGAGTTAATTCCTAAGTATAGCTGCTCAAGGGTACCTTTTGTCAATTTAAAAGTCAGAATGAGTGTTTTTTGGAAGGGTGGGGGTAGGGGAATAGGCACAGAGCTGTTGTGCAGCAGTTACATCAGCTCTGTGCAGGTGCTACTGCTGGGCAGCTGTACTGTATAGCATCTGGCTGCGTACTGTTCAGTGCAGTTGACATGACAAAGATGCAATAGTAGAATAGTTCTCTTCTGCCTACTGGGAAACTTGGTCCCAGCTGGCACTGTCTAGGTTACTATTTGAACTATTGTTAAAGGGTTATATGTTTAAATCTATAATGTGGGCTCTGCCACACTGCAAGCCCACAGTATTATCACCTGTCTTACCTGCCTTTTTTTCTGTAATTGTTCATCACTACATTTATATTTGAAATGATGTCATTCACCCTCCCTCCCCCACTCCATCCTTCCATTGAAATATTATGATATTAATATATGCAGGTCCATTAGTTGTTAACATTAATGTTTAGACTATAATGCTCTGTGAGTAGATCCTGAATTACTGGGGAAAGCCCTGCATTCTTAACCCCTGATGGATAACATGTTTGCAGCACAGAACTCAGAACTGGCACTAATATCTCTCTCTATGAGCTCATTTCTTCTGCTTTGTTCCACATACTGTATTTTTATAATCAAATCCTGGCTGTCAGCTTTACTGATGAAGGGAAGGCATTGGCTGAGACACTGAGTTATGGTTTATTCTTAACCTGATAGCCATTGCATACAGATAGAGATTGCCTATTATCAGATTGTTTAATACTGCAAAGGGATAAAGGATATCTTTCTTGGTATGAATAAAATGCAATTTATTAAGATAAATGAAACATATAGTGTGCTTCATATGGGTAAAATTAGGTTGGAGTGCTCTTCTACACAATGCCAGAACACGACCATGAAGTGCCCTGGGACAAAAAAATATCTCCTCCCAAGAGACAAAATACACGAGCTCATTGGAAAGCGAGGACACATGGGACCATGTTTCCCACAATGTTTAGCCAGCTACAAGACATGCCTGAAAATCTTTAGAAATATAGTCCGCACATCAGAACTGCCTTGCAAAGCTCACTTAGGTATCCCAGTTGCGTGGATTCCTTTCTCATCAAGCTCAGTCCATTAGCTGACTGGGAAATGGGAAATGTAGTCCAAAACTATGGTAGGCCATTGTCCCCCAAAATCTAAAACCAGATATTCAGGCACCATTCCTATATTATTGCTTAGTGTATCATTTTTCAGTTAAACAGAAATGTTATGTTTTAAGTTTGTCACGCATTGCATGGTTTCTTTATTACCCCATAGCCTAAAACCTTTTTAGGCAGCTAGTGCATGGGGTGCACTGCAAAAGGATTTAACTACTTTTCCACCTTTCACTTCAGCCACCATTTCCAAATTCCCTTTAGCACTCATAACAGCACTGGATCCTTAGACATTAATGTGACTTGCTTGCAAAGAGGGTTTTGGACTAGATTCCAGCATTGCAATGCCTGTTCGTATGATCCTAAAGGGTTTCCGACCACTCCCTGCCTGGCAAACATACTCTTTGTCCGTCATTAATTATTGGGCATAATTAATTTTCTGTACTATGGTCTACTTTTCGGTCATGATTACCTAAAAGTCTCTTCTGTTATCTATTTAAGCTCCTGATTTTTTACACAACCAAAAAGTACATAATACATTTGTCAAGAGTCTGCTCTATACATAGGCAAACATGTCGATAGCATCATTACTTGGTGCTAACTGCTTGTGCACTGTGTTTATACATGACCTCCTATGTGTCTGTCTAAATTTCCAAATCATTTGCCTTATAAGTTGTAAAAACAACACTTGTTTTAATGGTTACTCGTCTAATGAAAATGATGAAGCATTTATAACAGACTCTTTAATTTTTAGCAGTAGTGTAGCTTCTTTCTTTGTAGAGACTTGTAAAACACCAGGGGGCAGTATGATTTTAAAGTTACAAAACTGGCTGACTGAAGATTGTGATGAGTAAAAAAAACAAAACATCCTCTTACATGGGACTTAAAATATCTTGGGAAAACAATGACTGTCACAAGTGGAATATAAAACTACTCTTTAATTAATTTTCACAAGAATGTAACAGAACATATTATAATAGTAACATTTTTATCTTATATTAAAATAGTAACCTTTTTATCTTTTTATTTTTAGTAGTATTTATTGGTGGTTATTGACAAAGGTTCGTTTTGAGTGGAGCATTCACCATGAAAACTAAGGGGATATTCTTTCTGGTTTCTCCCCTTTCTTGGATTTCTGCCCTGCAATTGACATTTATTAATAACCACCATGTTTGAATCAGTACTGAATAATCCACTAATCATAAGGTACACATGCCTAAAGCAGGGATTGGCATCAGAATAGTTCATGGCAGATATTCACTGGACTTCATGATGGATCTTCACAGCTTTACTTTACCACGGATGCTGGTGTACCTGTACAGACACTTTGCTTATCCCTGGTCTAAAGGGATACTTTCTGATCTTTGAATGTCGTTTCAAGATATCTTCACATTTTGACTGAAATGCATTCTGATGTTCTCATACACCCATCTTCTTTCATTCATATTGCGCTTTTCGAAGAACTATTTGACTTCATCCATTTTTCATATTGCCACTAAAATGCTTTAACTTTTTTTCTGAATGGGTCTCTGGCCAGGGGTTTGTGATCTGTGCAGACGGGACCTCCTCTGTGGCACCAGTCCTCTCTCTGCAAGTGCAGGCAGGCACCTCTTGTGCTTCTCACATGTATGTGCAAGTCAAAGTATTGTGGTCACGTGACCTCCTGGTGCTCAGACTCCAGAGAGCATGGGGAGCATAGCTGCATGAGAGCCAGTCTGAGATTCTGTTAAAAGACCACTGTGGATGCACTCTGGTTGCTGGGTAAATCCTGTGGGTGCAATCTGGGTCCAATGTCTCTGTGTTATCTGGCAACTGGGGCAAGTCTTGTCTATGCAATATGGGTGCAGGGAAAAGTCCTAATGTGCAATCTGGGTGCCGGGCAAGTCTTTTGTGTGCAAAATTGGTGCTCTGGAAAGACATGTAGGTGAGAGCTGGGCGCTGTGGCAAGTGATTACAATCGGGTGCTGGGTGCAATTTAGGTACAAACTGCGTGCTCTACCCTGTCGGTGCTGTTACACTCCTTTTAAGAAAAACAATTAGTTTTATTCTTATAAGTGATACCTGCAAATATGCTAGCACACTGTTTAGCTGTCAAATATTGTAGCTAGGACCATATTTATGCCAATCTTTGCTCCAGAGTAAAGCCAGCTTGTTTAGTTTATGTGTTTTTATAATTGCATGTCCTGTAACAATAAACCTAATAACCTTAACATATTGTTTCCTACTTTCTTATGGGACATTACGGTTACACAGATAGAAGGTGAGGAGGGCCCTGCTCAAACATGCTTACAGTGTTTTATATCTCTAATTAATGTCCGTGCTTTTCAGTTCTTCATATCTAAGATATATTATTTGATATGTGTGAACTGTATTGCCATGCCTTCAGCACAAGGCATGGGAACTTAAATGAGAACTGTCGATAAAAAAATAAATCTGTTTAATTGAAAGATTACATCAAGTATAGGCATTTTGAAAAGAAATGCTTTAATGAAAGAATATAAATAAGCTACCTTACTGAGTTTTTCTTGTATAGATCTCTCAGGGGGCAGACGTTTTCTTTCATGCAACCCAAGATTCTATACAAAATGCATGTATAGAGTGGTTTGTGTATGTCTGTGGTTTGTGTGGTACAAATAAACCATGTTAGTGTCTACAGTTCCTGATCCTCTCTAAGCTTGCAAGCATCATTCTCAACCTCATATATAAGACTCTGTTTGTTAAACATAGTCCGTAATTCTGTTTAATACTATGCATAAATTGTTGGCTCTATTGTATATAAATACATTTGTGAGTTCCTCTTGCAGAAAACTAGCTGGCCCTGCTGAATGCTTTGTTAAACAAGTGAGTTTTTTTTATATTTATCTAGGCTGAGCTATTCTAGAGGGATAAATAGTTTAGTTGATAAGATGAAATTTTCATCTCACCTCAACTCACCTGGGACTTATCTTTTAATGAATAAACCCCACGCCCATTGTTATTGCGAGACATTATCAACCGGTTTCGTAAATTGTCCATATTGATATTTTTAAACCGTTACAGCGAATCCTCTAAATCTTAGTTGTGATCCGGTCTAACGCTGCCCTTGTCTGTCAAACAACTAACTTCAATGTTTCTTTATGGGGGACTCATGTCTGGTACTGAAATTGAATGGGCTATCTTCACTTAAATTGAACTGATAAATGAAGTGACCAGTGAACCACAAAAATCCAGCATTGTTACGGATTCATGAAACATAGGAATGCTGAAAGTTGTTTCAGCTCGTCTCTTAATGCCTTGGTGTTCACTTGCCAGTTTATTTTTAGTAAATAGCCACCCGCATGTCAGAACTGTCCTCTACTCCGGAAAATGGATATTACCCAGATGTTCTCATAGATTTTCCTCGTATTTAACCCCACTCCCATATAGCAACATCTGTGCTATCATTAGCAAAAATAAACAAATTCATAATAATGATCATTGTTCCTGTATTGCCATCCTGGAGGCAATATTCTAGGTGACATATTCCGGAATGTTGTACTGCTTAATTACTGTGTGCTCAGAAGCACTACACTACAGGAAAAAATTAAGGAGATGAGTTCTTTATAACTATACAGCTCAGGGATCTGGAAAAAGAGATTTGTTTTAATTTAAACAATTTTGATCCACTTGCAGATTTCCGTCTGATAAGAAGATGAAGTGGGAGCAATAAAAAGAGAATATAAAATGGACATTGTATGCCATCTTAGAAATTGTAGTAACATATATAACAATTCATAGCTACGAATTGTCTATAATTACAAGAATGTGTTCCTAGACAGGATTAAATGATTTCCTGAATTTGTGACCTTAAGGACATTTCTTTTATATATATTATTAATCAATATCTCTTTAGTGTAACTCCTCTCACATGATGTAAAAATGTATTGTTTACTTTCATCTTAAAACATTACCTTAATCTTGCTTTAGCAACCTGCGTGGGGTAGTTAGATTAAAATAGATACTGTACCTGGCAAAGGGGCAAGGAATGCTTAGACTTAAAAAAAAAATAAAAATAAATGTGAAAGTCTTTCTAACGCACCTTATGCTATTTTTAAATGTCGTTTTTTTTTTTTAAACTCCTACCACAGAGTGACAGGTCTTCAAATAGGAGTTAAGAATTTATTTGGGCTAAATATGCTGCATTTTTCTTTATGCTCAGCTTATGTATAATGTGTACTCCAGTGATGCCTAGCCATGACACCCATGCTATATTGACTGTGTTAATTAACCATGATGCCCAGTCAGCTTATATATCTGTGTGTATATGCATATTTTACCCATAGCTCTCTGTTTGTAAATGAGTGATACAGTCTCTTGTGAATTACATCTGTACACCAAATATACTATTTACCAAAACATTGGAACTTGTTTCAATGACTAAGTAATTATGTAACACTTTTATAGTTGAAAGTAAATCGTCTAATTAGAACAAAGTAGTTAATAGGAATTTTACATTCCCTGTGTTCTACGTAAGTAAATGAGTGTTAGAAGCTTTTGTAATTAACTATAAATTCAACCTATCGTGGTCTGCATCAGTAATGTTGTGTAATATAGTATGCATGTCAGTGAATCCTGTGTTTCCGTCTACATCTGTGTCAAGAAGATGTCATGTTATTATCAGACATGCTACATCAGTCTTATAGAGATGTAACTAAGTGGTTGCATGAGAACAAATTCTATGGTTAATAACTTGTTCAATTAAAGTGAGAATGAAGGCAGAAAAAAATTCTTAAAGCATGGTCCGTATAGTAACCCTGGTGCTGCAGTACCATACTTACATGCCCGAATTTGGACTGCAATTCAGTGGTTCTGATTTTTATTCCCTATTATGAGGAACACTGGACAATACCGTATCTGCTCGAATATAAGACAAGGTTTTTTTCAGAGCAAATGCTCTGAAAAAGACCCCTTGTCTTACATTCAAGGTCGTCTTATAATCTGACCTCAAATCGAGGTCAGACTATAAGACTGTGATCCAGGTCCCCCGCAGAGCTGCAGGGGACCTGGATCCCTCTCGCTAACAGCCGGTGGATGTCTGCACGATGCGCGCAAACTTCCCCTGCTGCCACCCGGCACGACCGTCGGGACTTCTAGGATGAAGCCGGGTTCTTCCGGCTTCATCATAAAAGTCCCGGCGGAAGTGCCGGGCCGGAAGTGCCGTATGGTTCAGACATCCCCCAGCTGCCCCCACTAGCCACCAGGGAAAGTGAGACAAGGTGAGGGGGAGGGAGGGGGGAGATATAGACAACGGGAGGGAGGGAGGGGGGAGACATAGACAAGGGGAGGGAGGGAGGGGGAGACATAGACAAGGGGAGGGGGAGAGAGAGACAAGGGGAGGGGGATAGAAAGAGACAAGGGGAGAGGGGATAGAGGGAGACAGGGGGGGATAGAGACGAGGGGGAGGGAGGTGGAGAGAGAGAGAGAGAGAGAGAGAGAGAGAGAGAGAGAGAGAGAGAGAGAGAGAGAATTTTGGGGGGAGGAAGAGAGAGACAACACTGGAGGGGGGGAGAGACAGCTGGGGGAGGGGGAGAGAGGCAGCATTGGCACCTAAAAGGTAATAAAAACAAGAAATGCATTTGTTTAATATCAATTTTTTATTAAATATTAAAAAGAAATTAACATAAATACAAGTTAAACTTTTTTTCCCCCTATAGGGTAGTCTTAAATTCAGGATTTTAGTTTTTTTCCTAAATGAATATACAAAGTTTGGCAGGTCGTCTTATAATCAGGGTCATCTTATATTCGAGCAAATACAGTAAATACTATGAATACCCTGTAGCTCTGGCACACAACCTCCCAAGCCCCACCCCCAGTGTCCTTCAGTTTAACAACAAAAATGATCCAAGGTTTCTTTAAGATCTGTAATAGAGATTGCATCTCACACTATCAGAGCACGACATGCAAGATGTGCAGGAAATAATAAAGGGTTGACTCAGGTAACTCCGATTTTCAGCTGCAAAATGGTGCCTCAGAATTGCTGACATATTTGTATCACGTTGGTGGAACTAAAATACCTGAATGTTAAGCTACTCTGGTAGCCCCAATGTGCCTCTGAATATGTTCACAGTTTGGCAATCAGACCAATTCCACACTAATAGTTGCAGAAACTGAATGCACCTGAAATATGCCCAAAACACACAGCATGCCACATACAGGTTTAGGGTGAACCCTCGATTTTTGCACAGCGATAGTGGAACATTAGAACTTCTCATCTGTGTCTCTCAACGGTGAGCTTAGCATGAGGATGTGACACCTGTATCATGGGGTAAGTCATGAGTAAAAATCTGAGTGCTGTGGTAAGTTCTGAGTGCAAAGCTGGGTGCTGGGGTCAGTTCTAAGGGCAAATCTGGGTGCTGGGGTAGGTCCTGAGTGCACATCTGGATGATGGAATAAGTCCTGAATGCAAATCTGTGTGCCGGAGTGAGCAATGTACGCACAAATCTGGGCTATGTCATGTGAGTGAAAATTGGGGTGCTGGGGTAGATCCTGAGCACAAATCTGGGTGCTGAGCTAAGTCCAGTGAGTGCAAAATGGGTGGGTGGGCAAGTCCTAAGGGCAAATAAAGGTGCCAGGATAATAAGATATGACATTTATGTTCTTATTGCTCATTAGCATTATTCACCAAGTTTATTGTTTTACTGCTCATTGGCTTGGTATGCCAAGTCTATGCTTTTACTGCTCATTGTCATGATCTACCACGTTTATACATTTCTGCTCATTGGCATGATATACAAAATGCATGTGTTTATTGTTCATTGATAACATTTACAAAGTTTATTTATTTACTTCTCATTGTAATCATGTACAAAGTTGTTGTATCTGCTGCTTGTGAATCATTTACATCATTCAGATATATGATTTGGTATAAAGCCATTAATGTTAAATAGCATTACTGCTAATTGAAATCATGTAATTCATAAATGTATTTATGCACCCTTTTATTTCCACATGTGCCATGTTGCATTGTACATCAATGTTGGCAGCCGAGTTTGACTTGATTTCAAAAATAGCTTACATCCTTTCACCTTTATATTCTTGCAATGCAGAAGACTTGAACGTGGGTGCTGAATTTGACTTGGTCTCAAAATGAAAGTCAGTCTCCTAGAGCTATTTTCTATCTAATTGTAGTGGATCAGAGACTCAGAGCTCACATGTACAAGGCTATAGATGACCTGACCCCCTTATAGCGTTATTGAACAAGTACTACCAATGGACACATTTTCCTCCCAACTAACTTATCTTTAGCATGTGTGCCGCATTGGATTTGAGACTGTGTACCTCACAGTCTTACTGAACTCACTTTTCGGGACTAAGGTAGAGTTTAGTGGGACAGCGGGATTTGGGACTGCTATCCTGCAGTCCTGATCTCATTCTTTGGTGTCTGGGACACCGGCATGATACTCAGCATCCCAATTGGCTGGGGGCAGAAGTTGGAAGGTAAGGAAATGGTATAAGGCTTCTTATATGCTACCATATGTATGGTCATTGCACTTTGAAATGTACATGTGAAAAATACCTACATGGAAGCAAATGGAAAGCAAGTCATATGGCAAATTATAATGGGAATGGGATTATTAAACAAACTGGCTACAACAGTTCAAAAATTATAGCCTAAATAAAAAAAATTAATACATTTTAAAACAAAGAAATGTAGAACAGAAAAAAAAACAAAAAAAAATTATAGCCTGGGACAAATGGATGGAAAAATTAAAGAGCTAACCCGAATTTAAGGATTTTTTCCTGCATTATTAATGTCATACCTTCTGTATTGTAGTAAAATGATTATCTTGGTGTATTAAGCTATGAAGACAATATTTACGTTACCCATTTTCATGTTGACCATGTGCTATGATCATGTAGATTTATATGTATTTGTCCCGTCATGTTATTTCTGTTTTAATTGTTCTTTTTGTATTTTTATAATAAAAAAAAAGAAATGGACATGTGAGTGCTTGAAATACAGACTCCTTTTACTGCTCCTTTAACCTAACACGTGAACAAAATGGAGTTCAGGCAGATTCTATAGCCATGACACCCGTAACATATGACAAAATAAGCACCAGCAATGGTAACCTATTACAAGGACTGATTATTTTTTACCAGGTAATTATGGCTTAGAAGTGGAACCTACAGTTACCCAGTCCACCATGAGAGCTACTGTACAAATTACGCTGCTCTGAAAATAGACTGTCCTAATAAAGTCACAGAATTAACTAAATGGACCAGTGGCATGTATGTCACTTAAACGTTCACATTATCCAGTGTCCACAATAGAAGAAATCGTACCAAGCATAACAAAGGCAAAAATGTACATGTGCTAAATGCCTAGGATGTATTGTGAGGTTAAACTTGATACAAAGGGCAGTTGTCTCACAATATTTTGGGCCCACTTTGGTTGATATCAGTAGCTGTGTATGTCAATTTGAATGTCCACAGCTCCAGAGGAGTACCAAGACAGGCAGCATGAAGGAGGGCTATCACGAGTGGTGGTTATAACACATGATATCCTTGTATGTATGCAGAGGGGATAGATGCCCGATTCCTGAGACATACTATAACCCCACAATCCCCCATAACCATACCAGCCCATGTTCCCCCCAATAAATAGACACGAGACTTGTGATGGTACAACAAGGCCACAGCACTTCTTTATTAAACATGTATCAGGCTGTATAAACCACCACCATCCTTTAATACTTATATGTATAAAACAGAATACAGCCTGACAAAATGACTAAGCCCTTGCCAGTAAAACCATTTAAACTTAAACCCATATATTTACATAGTGCAAACTTTAACCAACCAAATCCAAAATCCAGAAGCTCGCCTCCCCTCCTCGTCCCTTGAGATGCCATACCTCCACCTGGTCCATCTCTCCCACAATGCTTACCACTAGCCGACTCACTTAGCTCAGTGGGCACGTCCAATACAAACAACTTCCATGTTGCTTTTAAGGTTAGGGGAGGACCCGAGC
This sequence comes from Pelodytes ibericus, assembly GCA_036172795.1. Classification (NCBI taxonomy): domain Eukaryota; kingdom Metazoa; phylum Chordata; class Amphibia; order Anura; family Pelodytidae; genus Pelodytes; species Pelodytes ibericus. The sequence continues at coordinate 93,745,759 of CM069857.1, read as the reverse complement.
ACCATTCTCCTTATAATAACTCCAAGTTCATTTTCCAAAACATATCCCCTACTGGCAAGGACTGCCAACCCCCGCCTGCTGCGACAAAGAAAGTTAATACATAAAAAACATATAAACAGAGGGAGGGAGGGTGGGAAAATTGCTACCAGGTGCATTTACAGATTAAAATGGCTGCTGGGGAGAGGGGCTCCAGGGCTTTTATCAACTCCCCCCTGAAGCCTCTCCCTCCAGCCCCCGTCAGTCATCTCTTGCCTCCCCCTCGCCCATACGTGTCCTGTACAATTAATTTGCATAATTTCCCAGGGTTCTGCTTTTTGGATGTGGAAAATCTGCAGAAAAGGCCATATATTGGATATCTACAAGTAGCAGAGAGCGTGTTTTTAAGCTAATAAGCTGTATAGCTGCTGCTGGGTTTTGTAAACAATCTGGCAAAATTATTTTCTCACTTGTCAGATGTGTGTGAACCACTAAGGGACTGACTAACAAAGATAGTGTCTGGGAGTGGCAACTTCAACATGACCAGCCAAGCAAGCAAATGGTAACATTTTATAGTCAGTTTGTCCTATATATTGTAATACTTTTAGAAAAAAAAGTTAATTCAACCTATGACCATTTCTACTCAATCTTCAACATGCCAAACAAGATTTGTGAGAATAGCACAATGTGCTTATTGCAACCTGCTAGCAGTATTGTTGAGAGGGATAGACAGTACAAACAATCACCAAAGATCACCTTTGAGGGAAACAAAGCATTAGTATTCAATTGTCCTAGCATCCTGCTTATACTGTAAGTGGTGTTATGTTTCATGCCTGCTCCAGGGTGTCTACAGGGTTTCTCCAGATACCGTCCTTGTCATTTACTTGATAAACCAGGGACTTGGTATGTCATAGCACCCACCTGGGGCCTCCAGCCTCCAGAGGAGTGTTGTTACCCAGCACCAGGCCCTGTGTCTCCATTATCTGCAACGTGACTCCTGAACTTGGGCACTCATGGTTCCATGCCACCTGGACTCCATTCATTACCTTGATTAAATGTTATATTATGCAGGGCTAACATATTTTTTTTTACAGCAGGTGGAATTTGACAGATATGCATGTCACCTCAACTCACTTGCACTGCACCCATAATAATTAGCTCACTACATGTTTTAAAAGACACAATCCCAAGAGACAGGGATGCAAAAGCAGGATTTTCCAAACTTACATTATGATATTCACAAATCAATAATGACATTATTCATTGCCTTGAAATCTTAATTTTGGCTGTGCCGCAGGCAAAAATCAATATTATTCCTTCCTCCAAGCACTCTAAAATGGTGTTTTACACATAATTGTATAATAATTACGGCAGGAGTTTATAAATACAAACTATAGCGTCTACTCAATAAAGAGAGATTTGCGTGTAATTGCAAGTAATTGAGTTTGGGAATTTCAATTTATAGATTGGAAAAATGCTCCAATGCAACTTAATGGGATAATTTTTCCAACTTATCTACTTTGGCCTTAAGTTTAAAAATCCCTCCTCAGTTCTCAGCATTTCTGTCATTATTAAGTAGACCCTTAATTTAACCCTATATAAAAAAAAAATGTATATGTATTATATGTTCAAATCTTAAATTTGCTCCATAAACTCAGAATTTGCTAGTACAATGTGCATACCTATAGAGAAATAGAAGTAGGAATGTGTCTACCAGATCACGGTTAAGTATAGGCCCTTTGCCTAAGTCCAGTTTGTTTAATACCTGCAGTCAGCCGGTTGATGTTGAAGTTATGCTATTATGCCAAATGTAAAAAAAGCTGTAGCAAATACCTATACCCAATTTTGTTTTCATATGGTCTTATTTGGGGGTATTTTGGGGGGGTTAATCTGGAGCAGGAACAGGTCTATTAGCAGTCATGGAATCTTGATGAATATAAAGGAAAATCCTAAAATATTATTTAAGAATAAACTGCAATGTAGCAGTGGGTGAAAGCCGCCTAAACCTTTTCATATGTGTCAGTGGGTCTTTGAAGTTACTATAAAAGGACATCCACAAAATAGTGCTCAGGTGAAGCATTTTCATTTGCAGCCTTTGAGTGCTATACAATACAATTGCCTACTAAAGCAATAACTAAAAAGCTGTGGATTTGAATAGCAACGGACACCTTCAAGGTCACATTGAGGATTCTATGACTCCCTATTATCTCCACCAGAGATACTGTGATTATCAGTCACTGATCCTAATCAGGCCTACTCATTTGTCTGTGATAAATGTTGGCCTATAGATTACACTCAATAGGGCCACCTCATTGGGGACTATGGCACGTTCGTTCACACATCATAATGTCAGCTGCCATGTCAGATATAGATATAGGCAGATGCAAAGATGTGTGCAGAATGATAAGGATTATAACTGACAGCTGGAAACCATTCTTACAAGCTCTGCATTTTCCCCCATACACTATAATTTTATCTACATGTCTGAGAACATTAATATATTATAGCCGTTTAATACTTTATATAGCATTTTAATACTTTATCCTGGCTGCTTTGTTTTTTGAGGAAATAAATGTGGCTTTCTCTAGAACATATTTTCTAGATATGTATGCATAGCCTCTAGAAATTGCATGTGCTTTTTATTTTTGTGAAAGAAGTGATTTTTCTTTGTTCTCTTTAGAGTCTGAGACGTTACCTTAAATTATCAGCATAAATCCATTTTAAACAATATTACTAGTGGTGTTTCCACATAACCAAGCTAATATACAGTATATTTAGTGTGATTGCTTTTAGTCCTATTGTATTTTGTACCACATCATTGTTAAAGACAGTTGCTGTTTAAAACATGAACTATGCTGCTAACAGTCAGAACATTTGATTTCTCACTTGAACTGACTGCTCTCAGCATTCCACTGTGCAAAAGGGGATATGATGCAAGACGTCCACTGTGCCTAGACAAATTACAGGAAAAAAAGGTTTACCAGAACTGTTTTACTATTATGTTAATATTTTATTTATGGATCAGGGTTTATTCTAGGACCTACTTATGATTCCTTCCTTCCTTTACTACCAGGACCCTACGTCTATTGGTTCCCATGAGCTGCTTAGTGGCAGGGGTGAAGATTTGTGTTTAGTGATCCACATATTTGTCTGAAGTCATGGGTATATGGGTAGTGTAATATGGATGATGGCACCAGAAACCTTCCTAAATATAGAAGTAGTTTGTTAAGTTAGGTGCAGGGAATCCTGGTGGTCTCCTAATCATCTACAGTGAGTTAAAGGATTTGTACAGATATAAAGGTTTGTGAGTTCATCCTGAGCCAGAGCAGAAACTGTGTGGATGACACATCTTGTGCTATTACAGTAGGCTTTTCCACTATCGTGTCAGACTGATCCTACCTACAACAGCAGTCCAGGCCAAACATGCCTGGCAAGAAACACTGTTTACCATTTATTCAACTATATACTGCTTCCATGCACCAGTGATATCACAAAGGTGCCACTCTCCTGCTATTGTGGAAGAAATATACACACCCACTGGATTAGGGGCACCAACGTTGACACTGACCCTTGGCTCACGCTTGGTACATGGTGCCATAGCACACATACTAATAAACAAGCATCCAGTATAGCATTTGGAAAGAGAGAGGGGGGGGGGGGCAGCCAGAATAACCGGTCCTCTAGGGGGATTAAATACTAGCCAATTACACTATCGTTGCAGCATGCTCACACCTGTTTGATCGGCATCACATTAGTAGGTATAACTGTAATAGTAACAAAAAAAAAATACTTTTGTCATTTGTAAACCTGATGTACATTATAGAAATACCTGTTGGGGTTACCCTCTGCTTTGCCTATGATCAGAGGCAAAGATAAAATGGTTGAACATGCAAAAACAATTAGGGAGCCCACAATGCAACTTTATCAGCTCACCTGTTATCATATATGAAATGGATATTACCTTAGAGATGCAATGTTAGGATAATGTGCCAGGAGCCATCCATCAGGTATTTCATGGATCTCAAATTTGGTGCTAATGTTTGACTCCCTTAAGATGGCTGCATCATGACAGACAAGAGACAGATAGATCAACAGATACAGTTGTTGAGCTGAAATGCATTTATATGCAGTTTGCACAGGCCTTTTAAAACATCTTCTCTATGTCAGAAGGCCAATAAGAACCTCAGAGCTTTCTGTCCTCACCTGCAGATCCCAGCCAGAGTCTCAGATAAGGAAGATGGAGGGCCAGTCTAGGCACTAAGGCACTTAAGTGTTGCCGCCCCAGTCCATTGTATAGACTGTTATAGAGCATCTTGGGGAGTAATTGCCTCCTTGCCATCCCTCCCCTGGTGTACAGCCAGTAAGGCAGCCAATACAAGGTCTGATATGTGCCAACTGCCTATTCTCTCTTTCTGTAGAAAGAGAGCATAATATTTACATCACCTAGTTAGGGGTCCGAAGATTGATTAGATATACAATTGCTGCCAGTTAAAGGATAAAATGGCATGTGTATTGAAATATTCATGCCGTTTTATCCCCATGCTAGCGCCATTCCAACTAAGTTGCTTTTTAATTATCTTTAATTATCACAGGAATGCGAGTGAAGTATAATTTTATATGTTGGGCTATCTAGTGTAAATTGTGGTGAGATTGCACATTAGCCATAATTAGTTTTAAATTCCTGTTTTTAAAATGTTTTTCCCTCACACTGATATTGGAACTTTGAAAAATATTTTGTATGGGACTGCAGGACAGTTTTGCACTTTTAGGAACCATTTTAATAGAGCCTGCAAACACTAGAGATTATATCATGTTACATAATACTACAAAGAATAATTGTGCACTGAACTTTAATCCATCTATTTTGGGCTAGTTATGTGGGTTGTGTGGTAATGGAACACAGGGAGAATGGAATCAATAAGAAATTTTAGCTTAGGGCCCCAGGATCCTAGTACCAACTCTGCACCCCTGCTATTGAAAGTCATCTTTACTCCACTAACCATTTCAGTCACACTGATGTTTCAAACTAAAAAAAGGCTGTAGGCCCTACTAGGGGCAGACACAAAGAAAGGCGATTTGAACAAAAACCCTAGTGACTCTTTAGCAAAGCACATTAACTGAATATTTCATGCAAGATACATTACATCTACCATCATGATTTATTGAAAACGATAGCACTCTGTGTATATTAATACAATGTATTTTGTTCAGCCAGATGAACGGCACATTAATTTTTAGTGGCATATGGAATGTTTTTTGTCTCATCTACATTGAGATAACCATTGTAAATGACAGAGTCCAAGGTTAGCAGTAAGTTGTTTAACAGGTACCTTTGTGTGAGACTTTGTATAATGTAGTACTGAGAGATTGATAGGGAGAAGTCACAGAGATCATGCCAAGTAGGATTTTCCCCCTATAAATACTTTTTTCTGTTCATTAGGGAAACTTTTATTTCTGATTTAAATGTATCCCCTGCATTTTAAAGTGTGATTCTTTAAGGCAAGTACAAGAAGATATTGTTTTAAATTGTGGAAAAATTAGGAAGGATATTGGTAATGAAGAGTACAGTAAATTTATAGAATAGTTTCCCAAAAAAATCTCTTGTATTTATGTACTAACCACTTTGGGCAACATTCCTCCCTTGTGCAGCAACATAAAGAATAATTACATACTTGCAGCATGCTTTCACCTGTTTGGTTGGCCTCAATTGCACATGTAAATTATTCCAGCCTGCGACAAGCTTAGCGAACCATCTTTCTTTTCCCCATTTTCATATAGTTGAGGTTGTTGGCTCCCAGGGGCGTCACTAGGCTTGGTGTCACCCGGTGCAGAAACTCATGGTGTCACCCCCCTGGATTTTCTCCAGTACAATGCCAAACAGATTCCTTAGTAATGCCAGTTAGATGGCCTATTAACTATGCCACACACAGGAGCCCCATAACTATGCCACACACAGGAGCTCCATAAATTATGCAACACCAAAGCACCATAAATTATGCCACACCAGAGCCTCACTATTTATGCCTCACCTCTGCCCAATTAATTATGCCACACACACAGGGGCCCCATCATTATGCCACACACACACAGGTGACCCATAATTATGCCACACAAAAGAGTCCCTTAATTACGCCACACAAAAGAGTCCCTTAATTATGCACACACAAGCGTCCCATAATTATGCACACATGGGACCATCATTAATTATGCAACACACAGGAGCCCCATGAGGTGACAATTGTACAATTATAGATACCAGGAATATTGTGCAACTCAGAGCCCAGTAATATTGTGCCAGTCAGATACCAGTAATAATGTGCCATTCAGATACCAGTAATATTGTGCCAGTCAGAGCCCAGTTACATTGTGCCAGTCAGATACCAGGAATATTGTGCCATTCAGAGCCCAGTAATATTGTGCAAGTCAGATACCTGTAATATTGTACCAGTCAGAGCCCAGTTATATTGTGCTAGTCAGATACCAGTAATATTGTGCCAGTCAGAGCCCAGTAATATTGTGCTAGTCAGATACCAGTAATATTGTGCCGCTCAGAGCCCAGTAATATTGTGCCAGTCAGATACCAGGAATATTGTGTCATTCATAGCCAATTAATGTTGTGCCAGTCAGATACCAGGAATATTGTGCCAGTCAGAGCCCAGTAATATTGTGCCAGTCAGATACCAGTAATATTGTGCCAGTCAGAGCCCAGTAATATTGTGCCAGTCAAAGCTCAGTAATATTGTGCCAGTCAGATACCAGGAATATTGTGCCAGTCAGATACCAGGAATATTGTGCCATTCAGAGCCCAGTAATATTGTGCCAGTCAGAGCCCAGTAATATTATGCCATTCAGGGCCCAGTAATATTATGCCATTCAGGGCCCAGTAATATTGTGCCAGTCAGATACCAGGAATATTGTGCCATTCAGATACCAGGAATATTGTGCCATTCAGAGCCCAATAACATTGTGCCTGTCAGATACCAGTAATATTGTGCCAGTCAGATGCCAGTAATATTGTGCCAGTCAGATACCAGTAAAATTATGCCATTCAGATACCAGTAATATTGTGCCAGTAAGATACCAGGAATATTGTGTCATTCAGATACCAGTAATATTGTGCCAGTCAGATACCAGGAATATTGTGTCATTCAGATACCAGTAATATTGTGCCAGTCAGAGCCCAGTAATAGTGTGCCAGTCAGAGCCCAGTAATATTGTGTCAGTCAGAGCCCAGTAATATTGTGCCAGTCAGATACCAGGAATATTGTGCCAGTCAGAGCCCAGTAATATTGTGCCAGTCAAATACCAGGAATATTGTGCCAGTCAGAGTCCATTCATTTTGTGCCAGTCAGATACCAGGAATATTGTGCAATTAAAGTGCTCGTTTGCAAACCCCCCCCCCTTCCCCATCACTTACCGAGTAGCTGCTGCTCCGTGTCCCCGGACGGACGCCTCCTCCGTGCAGTCTTCCCTCCTTTATTTAAGCAGCCCCCTCGGGACGCCACTGTTGGCTCCTCCTTGTCTGTTTGCAGCTTACTGTCCATGGATTAATTGGGAGACTTAATTGCACCTCCACCAGCACATTAATAAGCTTTTAGTAGCAGTATAGTCTGCTTTTTGTTCCGACTACAGAGAAGATGAGGTTAGGTTTTCATCCTATTGGCAATGTGCCTTGAGCTCTTGAAATGTCGAAACGCAGATAATTTTCCTTTTTGCACATGTGTTTTTATTGTCTTTCATTATACTCTGCTACTGTAAGATGGCAGACCTCACTATGTCGTGCTTCCATATTGTGCTCTCCCATTGTGCTGGAGGTCCTGCTCCCTAGCACAATCCCCACCCTTGCGTTCTCTTAGTAGAACTGTGAGGCTCTGTCAGTGACATTTAAAAGTGATGATGCCACACGGACCATGACGTGCCCCTTTTTATTCGGTTTTGTGGGTTTATATTTTCAGGGGTGCTACAACATTTTTGAATAAGAGGAAGATATTTGACTAAAATCTGCTGATTGTATGATAACCTAATGTCTGCAGTCAAAATGCTCCTAAGCACCCTCATTTACAATGTCCTCCCTCACCAAAATGGCCTTGCCCACCCTCCTCAAAAATCATCTTGCCTCCCCTTTCCTTGCCCACAATGCCCCTGATGATGGAAAGGAGGGCACCAACTTACACATTTGATGCCAACTTTATCAGAGTAAGAAGCGTAGATGTTTTTTGTTTTGTTTTGTAAAAATGCTTAAACAGAATAGATGTGACACACACATACAAGATCTATCCAATATAAACCAATCTGGCCCAAAATGGATGCTGATAGAGCAATGTAACCGAATTTCTGAAATCTGACTACTCAGCATTGTTGATTTCAGGACCGAACCAGCTCTTCGGGACTTTCGGAAACCAAAACATCAGAAGCATTTGGATGAAACTGTACAAATATGATGACATACACATTAAAGATCAATCCAATTTCATTTAATACAGGGAGTTTGGTTCAGTTATCTTTGTACATCATATCAGACAGCATACTTAATCAACCCGTACACGTTTTTTCTGGGATGTTCTATGTGAATTTTAAAGTAAGATATGTGCCACAGTGATGCCTGGGGGCGGCCAATTTGGTTTATATGTATTTGATGGACTTGGGAGGACTGCTTGTAACTTCTATCCTGGAATTGCTACCTCAGAAATAGAGACATTGACATAATACAAATGTGCTACATAACAGTTGTGTAATGTATAACACATTATAGGGCAAACATTAACAAACACCTTCCCTCAAACATTTTACAGATTTCCAACATCCTGGGTGAACATTTCATACCTGCTATAGCCAACATGATCTATCTTTCTTAAATCATGGATTTTAATATTTGAAACACCTTTATATATTTATTTACTCTTCATTTTCTGAACCCTCGTTAGTTGTTTTTATACAGTATAAGCCACATGCGGTTTTTTCCCTTTTTTTCAAGAGCCCTGAAGATTTACCGTACTTTCCTGCGTTGACAGAACTGCCACTTTGCAATGAAACAGAAGATTTTAATAATTTCTCCAGTGCTCTGTGTGTTAAATGGCAGTAGGTAATGAAACAGGACAGAATGTTGGCACTTATTGCCCTCTGACGTGCCCATGAAACAAGTTGACTGTCTTAACTGCTTGCAGCATGTTTGTTGGTGACTGTCCTGTCCTGTGACATCTACGTCAAACAAAGAGTTCTGTGTTTACTAACTTAGATCAATGACAGTTTAACTTAGCAGTTGAAACATTTTCATCACTTCCATTGTCTTTCAGGGTTGCACATGCTGTCAAGCATCTTATCTTTTTTGTGAATCTAGAAAGAGTTCTACTTCCTCTAAATTCTATAATTTAATTGGAGTTTAAGGAAGTGCGCTAAATAATCTTCCAGGTAAACTGCACTAAGTAACTGAAATACTAACAGCAACTAAAGTGAGTCAACAACAAGTTGGATAAGTGTTGCATTTAAGATTTCCAAAGAGTCGTCTTACCAACAAATGTAATTACAAAGCATTGGAATTTACCTGATAGGTTTCAGTAAAACTGTTTAGTTGTGTTCACACCTGGGTAAAATATGGTATCAGTAACTGTTGAGTACAATCCTAGTTCAACATCCTTTCCCTGTCATCTCTACTGATCTGTCCCACCTACTTTTCTAGTCCTCTGCAATACTCCACCAGTGTACTTTTTCAGAAGCAGTCCTTGGGCCCTGCAGTGCATATTATGGTGCACACTATGGTTTGTGGCAAGGTTGCTGAAAATCCATAGAAAATGATTAAATTATCTTTCACAAAGTTTGGTATATGTCCACCAAGCACAATGATGGTGCTTACCACTGATCATTCTGGTATTGTGTTGGTAGTGGTGATAACCTAACACTGGTGGCTGATGTTCATGCATTGATCTCTCCACTTGAATGCTAAAAAAAACCTGGGCTGCAAACCTCAGCATTTGTTAGAATTGTATCCGCATCCACCAACATATTGGCAAGATCCTGGGACATGTTGAATTAGGTGGCAGCTTCCTTTGATGGGTATCCCGATCTACATGTTTACTGGCGATTTTGACAGAAAACATGTAGATCATAACTATATTCCTGAATCTAAGGTTGTCATCTTTGTGGATCACAGCTTCAATTTAATGATCCACAGAATATCATTAAATGCTCTATCACAAGGTCCAGTAAATGTCCACTGTAAACAATGTTAGTACCTATCCCTGATTATAGTTACTCTCATTACAGCTATCATTAAGTAATACTTAATATGCATTAAAAGGAGAAAATACATATCTTCCTTTGTTCACATTATGGTTATAATCACACCTGCACACCTGTGTAATGCTTGTTTAAATATGTGACAACTGCCTGCATTTTGTATGTTTATTTTGTAAGCACACAGATGTGTTAGATTGTTATGGGTTTAGGCTGTTCTATCTTGAATAACCTTGGGAGCCCAACCAGTTCCTTTGGTTGATTTCAACTAGTGAGAACCTTCTGGAAGCCAACATAGGGAAATATTCTAGAGAACATTCCCATGCTGTTAGTAATGTATAAAAGACAGAAAGACTTGGCACCATATTGGAACTCACTTGTTGCTGGGTTGAGACTCCTTCCTGACTGAACGGGGCTCACTAGTCAAAGTGTTTGCTAAAAAAAATTATTTGCAACTCATTCTGTGCATTTCTCTTTTACTGTCTAAGAAATAAAAGCAATTTAACTTCAAATCATTGGAGTGTTTTCTTATCCCAACCATTGGGGTGTTGAAATGTTTGGGTGTGGTTTTCTTACCCCAAACATATGGGTGTTGTGCTTAACCCAACAGTTTGGGTGCTGTTTTGTTAGCCCAACCATTTGGATGTTGTTTTATTACCCCAACTGTTTGAGTGGTATGCTGTTATTATTGTGTCCAGAACAAAGTAGCAATATAACCTGTGAGATAATGGTTACCTTTTGCTCCCTTAAAATTACCTATATTGCTAACAGGCTTATTTGATTTGTGTCTACTTCTTATGTAGAACAATTCTTGCTTCTATGGAACAGCATGAAAAAACAGCTAGAAATTAATTTGTCAAGAAGCACTGAAAACATGATGTCAGCCGGCGGCCTTTAATTAATAGGACACTCAGATTCATGATAAGGTCTCATTGCCAGTACAGCTAAGATAACAGCTAAGGATTAAAGGCAGTGTGTATTTTAATCAAGTCAAATGCATAGCAGATTCTGGAGTGTCAATATGTTTTTTTTCCATAGTCAAGCAGTTATATGCTTTTGAGCTATGCTCGTCTTCTTTAATCACTTTACATAGTTATGATGGAACCTTATCTGATAGGAACAAAAGTAAAGCTGTATATTTGTAGCATAGCCAGCAAGACATTGTCAGATCATCGTGCAGAAAATTCTTAGGTCATTACAGATAATCTTCCAAAAATATCCCAAACCACAGATGTTAACTCTTCTGTTAAGCTTAAAGTTAAGAAAACGTAACTTCCGAAAACAAAATCAGGTCATGTCTCTACTTCATATACCAGTAGATTTTTTTGTCTAAATGCTAACCACTGTGCATCATGACTGAGCTATTTTAGAAGCATAATATATGGAATTTGTGCTTGCAGTTAATGTGGAGTATCTATATCTAGACAGTATAATGGGGTCACCTTTAAAAATACCTGCAACAGTACTGCTTTACATTCTATTCAACTGTCCCATCTGTATTTTACACTTACACTCACTTTAGTGTAGTCGATTATAGGAGACATATGTTAAGTTTAGCTACCTCTAGAATACAGGACACTTCATTGTCAACATGTGCAAACATAGAAAACATTTGAATAAGGATACATAGTAATTGTTTCAAACAAGTATGAAAAGGCATTACAAATACTTTTTTTGTATTTAGAATCTTCTATATGGTGAGAAGAATAGCCATATCATAATCTGATGGTCAAATGTGTTTAGGTAATTAAAAGACTGAGTTTGAAGGAGTGAAGGAAGTATCACCCACCTAGGGATTGAAGAATGATTACGTGTCAGTGCCTTAAGATACTGTAAAATGCTGAGAGATCATAGATATAAGTACGTTTTATATAACTATAGAGCAAAGGGTTTGGAATTATCTGGTTTTGAATGGGTTTGGCTGAAATACAAATTTTGATTTGGGGTTTCATGTTAAATCTGGGTATAAATCACAATAAAAATTGTTAAAAAAAATTGACATGTAAGCTGATATATAAGTCCATGGTGCCTGTGTGTTGATGTCATGACTGAAAAGTCTCTTGATTTACATGATTAAGGGTGGGCACCATCATTGCTCCTGGTGGGTGTTTACTGGTTTTACTGGACCCAATGGCCGTTTATTAATATTCCCAAAAATAAATGCCAATTTAAAAAAATCAAAACTCTAAACGGTCGATATATTTATGATCCTGCTTGACAAGGTCACCTCTCATCCGACACACTTTGCTGTAAAAATAAGACATACATATATAGATCTGTGTCCTTTTGTTGAAATGTCAATAATCACCAGCAGTAAGCAGTACTGTATTTACCGTGAGGCATCCTAGGCGGATGCCTAGGGCGGCAAATTTTGGGGGCGGCAGCGCCCCCCAGCACTGAAAAAAAATCCACCCCTTTAAAAAAAAAAAAAAAGACCGCGCTTGCAGGTAGAGATGGAGGTGAGAGGGGATCAGAAGATCACCCCGTCACCATCTCTGCCAGCCGGCAGGCTGCACAGCAAGCCGAACAGGCAGCACAGAGAAACCTCCGTGCTGCCTGTTCAGCTTCTTGTGCAGTGTGACACGGAAGTGCCGACAGTCACGTGACCGGCGCGCTGACGTCATACGCGCGCCGGGTCACGTGACCTGTTGGCACAACCGCCTGGGAGCCGAACAGGCAGCATGGAGGAGACCATGCTGCCTGCCACTAGCCACCAGGGAAAAGTAAGTGCTGGGGAAATGGGGGGATTTGGGGAAATTGGCTGGGGCTAATTAAATGGCAAATAACACTGGCATATTGTTGGACAAATTGGCTGGGGCATATTAAATGGCAAATAACACTGGCATATTATTGGGCAAATTAGCAGGGGCATATTAAATGGCAAATAACACTGACAGATTATTGGGCAAATTAGCAGGGGCATATTAAATGGCAAATAACACTGGCATATTGTTGGGCAAATTGTCAGGGGCATATTAAATGGCAAATAACACTGGCATATTATTTGGCAAATTGGCTGCCGGATATAAAATGGCAAATAACACTGGCATATTATTGGGCAAATTAGCAGGGGCATATTAAATGGCAAACAACACTGGCATATTGTTGGTCAAATTTTTAGGGGCATATTAAATGGCAAATAACACTGGCATATTATTGGGCAAATTGTCTGGGGCATATTAAATGGCAAATAATACTGGCTTAATATTGGGCAAATTGTCTGGGGGATATTACCGGTAAATGGCAGAATAACACTGGCATATTATTGGGCAAATTGTCGGGGGAATATTAATGGCAAATTATACTGGCATAATATTGGGCAAATTGGCAGAGGCTGATTAAATGGCAAATACTGGAATATTATTGGGCAAATTGGCTGTGACTTATTAATGGCAAATAATACTTGCATATTATTGGGCAAATATGCTGGGGCATATTAATGGCAAATGATACTGGCATATTATTGGGCAAATTAGCTGGGCAATATAATATTGGCAATGTGTATGTAATGGGGTGATAGAGGCATGTAAATTGGGTGATGGGGAATGTCCTTGGTGTGCAACGTGGGTAATGGGTCATGTCGTGGGCGTGCATCGTGGGTAGGGGGGGTGCCCAAAATGTTTCTGCCTAGGGCAGCACAAAACCAATATACAACACTGGCAGTAAGTACTCTGGGTCACCATTAACCCATTATTATTATTTCTAAAGCAGCATCATATCCCCTAACTTCCTGTCTATATAGCTTCCTGTCTATATAAGTAGTTTAGGATCAAAATATCTCAAATGCTGGCAAAATAATGAAGACATAAAATCTGTATTTGTGAAATCCCTTTTATATAACAGTAAATTGTATTTTCCGTAGATTATTTTCATTTACATTGTATTCACAAATCTTTCATAACCTTATTATGTCGCTAACAATATTTTACTGTGTGATGTAAAATAAAGGGCAATTTTATAAAGGCGTGTAACACTAGAAAACAGATAACTCTAAAACTGATTCAATTGTGTCAGTGTGGAGCCTTTTTATAGAAAAGTATGGCATATAATAGATTTGAACATTAACTGTATTATGGGGATTGAATATAAGTCTTCTTAAAGTGAACCTGTCATTCACAAAACCTGTAGATGACAGGTTCAGAGTAAGTTAGGGATGTGTCTTTAATCTACATATTTGCTGGTGAAATAGCAAATATATACATGGATTTTTAAATGTTTTAAATTTTTATTATGAAAACACTAATTAAGATGAATAGGAAACACAATTAAGATGTTGACAAGGTTAGATATAATGATTTCGATTGTAAAGGAGGCCAGTTTTATTGGTTCTTTAATCATGCAACAGTTTTCAGCTGTATACTATCGGTAGTGTGTGCTGCACAGCGGTAGAGGACACGAACATTGGAAAATAAAGCCTGTTTTATTATATGCTACAAAAAACAATAATAACAACTTTAATAAAAATAACTTTATTATTGCTTCATAATAAAGTTGGCAACAAGTATACAAACATAATATAAATTAGAGATTTTGGTTATATGAATTGGCCAACGTATAATTCAGCTCACCCTCCATGTCACATTTATTATGGTGAGAAGCGCAGACAGTTTTTGTTTTTTTGTTTACATTGTCCAGCCAATCACACTGTATCTGCAGAATGCTCACACCAGGTTGTTGGCTTCATTTTAGTTATACATATTATTTGAGCCTGTGACTAGCTTAGAGCACCAACACTTTTTTTTCTTCCCCTTATTACACGCTACAGCTAAATAAACGCAGTCTCTTCACTCCAGAGACTCAAGGCTTGGTAAACAGTACATAATAGCAACATAATTCTTCTCAAACATAAGATGATGAACAAATCACAAGGAATCCATCAGGTAGTGACAAACTGGAGGCTTCTTTCCACACTGGTCTCTTCATTTCCCTAATCCACCTGTGCAGCTGCTGCCACTACACTGCAGGCAGAAGTTTAAAGGCCTGCTTACCTGTCTTTGTTTGGAGAGAGAGAGTTAGATGCATTGGGTAAAAATATAGCCGAGGTGGGGGGGGTGCCCAAAATGTTTCTGCCTAGGGCAGCACAAAACCAATATACAACACTGGCAGTAAGTACTCTGGGTCACCATTAACCCATTATTATTATTTCTAAAGCAGCATCATATCCCCTTACTTCCTGTCTATATAGCTTCCTGTCTATATAAGTAGTTTAGGATCAAAATATCTCAAATGCTGGCAAAATAATGAAGACATAAAATCTGTATTTGTGAAATCTTTCCACACTGGTCTCTTCATTTCCCTAATCCACCTGTGCAGCTGCTGCCACTACACTGCAGGCAGAAGTTTAAAGGCCTGCTTACCTGCCTTTGTTTGGAGAGAGAGAGTTAGATGCATTGGGTAAAAATATAGCCGAGGTGGCAACCCTAAATATGTCTCTGGAGTCTCCTGCTTATGACACCACCTGCGGCTTGATATGCAAATTATACATTTCCCATTGAAAATCAAATTATTTGAATATCAAGCCGCAGGTGATGTCATAACCAGGAGACTCCACAGCTACATTTCAAACATATTTCTCTATTAATTTAGGTATTTGCTTGCAGTTTTGCTGATACAAGCATCCATCATTTTCAATCATTTTTTATTCTCTACATGCACCGTAAAACCAATGTTGAGGTGATACAGTAAACACAAAATTGTCAAGGTTTTCCATGTCGCAGAAACCAATACTTTGACACAAACACAGACAAAAAGAAACGTGCTACAGAAAGTATTTCATTTTATTACCCACTGCGAGTGCATTTTTAGCAGAAAATCAAACTACATAAAGAATTTACCAGGCAATATTTGTACCAATTTAAAAGAAGCGAAGTAATGAGCTTGGGAAATAAACAAGATAAGTAAGTCAACGTCTTCAAAAGGTTATGGGGACGCTAGGGAATATTTATATGCTAGGGCAGCTCTTCCCTAGCCAAAACCTATAACCCTTTAGCCTATTTATGTTGTTATTCTGGCTTCAGATTCAATAGTGACTTACTCTCAGTAACTTGTTTTCTTTTACACTGGAGTCACAAATGTTAATGTAATTCAATAACTCTCCCTGGTAGTTCATTTTTTTAAAGCCTTCAAATGCTGATGTTATGACACCAAAAAACACTTCAATTTAAATACTGAAAGGTCATGGCATAAAATAAATAAACATACACACTCCGATATCATAATGTGAGAATGAATTGGAAACCAGAGACGCATTAAGCCACTCGAATTAATTCAAATGTCAGTAAACAGCAAGAGTTCAAAGACTGGACGTTCTTAAAGGCTTTACCTGTTTGCTTTTATTAAATAGTAAAATATGACAAAGTCTGCACTTTGCTAAAGGTGACTTCAAATTCATATTAGATTTCCCATGTCTTGTGTTGACGAAGGCATCTGTAGACCTCTTTCATTTGCAGACTAAGGGTAGTGCCACAGGGACCTTAATGGATCCAATTATGTGAACCAATACAGAAGTTTGCAATAATAAGTAGCTATGAATTGCAAAAGGTCAGCGAGTTCAGGGACAGACTAATGCAATGGAAATATCTCACTTATTTGTGACAACTAGATGTTTTTAGCACAAATAAGAACTATCCATATTTTATAGCAAGGCTTCACTGTAGTACATGTTCCAGATAGGGTTGTCACCTCAGCCATTTTGTACCGGACACATAACATTTGCATGCTGCCTTGTGGCAAGAAGGAAATGTGGTTCTGAGGGATCCACTACTTGACTAGGGAACTGATTTCCTTCTGGTCACATTCCAGTGAGGATTTTGTTCTTGTAACTTTTGTAACATTTAGCAAAACATATAATTAATTATACGTCCCATAAGTAACATAAAAACAGGGAAATTAGGCTATATAACGTATAAAACGTATAAAATACATACATTATGTATATAATAATAAAATATATTTTTCCAAGAGCTGGTCAAATATAATAAAATAAATATAATAAAATAATTGTTGTAACTTGAGGTGCGAAGGTGCCGAACATTGAGATTGTATAAGTGTATTCAGTGACCTTGTGTAAGTATATATATATATATATATATATATATATATATATATATAACCTAATTCATACACAGCACACTGACACCGCTACACAAAGCACACAGAGCTCTGACACACATATTCAACACATATGTCATGGAATTCCTATCACATGGACCTCAAGGCAAAATTCCAATTTTTAATGTGTATGTAACATAAATTGACAGATGTTTAAATGAAATATTTATATTCCACCCTCACACACTTAGACCTGACCTCTGTACATATGCACATTTGACAGTTATCTCTCATTCTTAAAGCTCTCTTGCACTATATATTACATGCCAACTGCTTTCAACTTGTACAATCTAATCTTGAGCTAAGTTTCAACATCTACAATAGGATATGGAGCTCTTTTTCAGGTCCTACAATGGCATCTTCACCTCAATTTCCGCTTCTACAGTGAGATCTTGAGTGCAGTTTCAACTACTGCAAATGGATATTGAGCTAGGTTTCAACTTCTATAATTGATTCTTGAGCTTGATTTCAACTTTTACACAGAGATCTTCAGCTCAGTTTTTAAACCTAAACAGGAGATCTTCAGCCGTTCTCAACTTTTACAATAGGATCTTGAGTTATAAATAGAGTAACATACAGTTTGGGGTGTGCGACAGAAGGGTTATTTTCTTAGCCATCCAGATTAGGGTTTATTTAAAGGAAAGTCATGATACAGTTTCGAAACCTTGTCACAAAATGGCCTATTAGGGCCATTGCATGGTTTGAAAGGCAGTCCAGTGTGAAGTGATTTGGGTACATGCTTCCTTAAAGAACCTGGTCACAAAAGGTTCTATCTGACCATTGAACGTATACATGTTTCCTTAGTAAAATCACCTACTTTATATTAATGTAATTGCAATCTTGTCCTCTTAATGCCCAGAGAGAAGGGCAATTCTTCATGTCATAGTTCCCCTGAAGTTTACTCCACAGTGGCTTTTAATTTGCTGAGTAATGAAGGATTACTCTTTGTGAGACCAGAGTAACTCATATTTTGGAGCTTTGACATGTTATCAATGATCACAACATAAAAAATAAGCAACATTATGTAATTATTTTATCCATAAAACCCCAAAAAAGGATTTATCTATTTATGTACCTGAGTTCATATTTACCCCCATTTGTCCTGCAAGAAAAGGATGAATTAAAAATAAAAAACAAATTTGATGTAGATTTACCATTTTTCTGGCCATGGGTCCTGTGACATGAAGGCGGCAAAGCCTAAAGTAGGCAAAGATTAGGTTCCAGCCTATCAGATACATATATCTGGTGTCTGGATCTCATTTCTTTATGTTTTGCTGTATATGTCTTTTGGACATATTTAAACAGTACACAGTTTAAATGCAATGCTCCCTGTATACTATACATAGGCACCAGTGAGCATGCTGCTCCGTCAATATGTTGCCCACGATCGCCCTGTGGGGCGGTTGTGGGTGCCCCAGAGAGAAAATGTTGGTGCTGGCTATTGCTTCGACATCGAAGCAATAGACCAGCACCGTTAAAGCGTTTTTCGCAATAGTTGATCACGAAAACCGCTTGTTTCACCGCAGGATGTGCCAGGCACGTCCATTGTCGGGAACAGAGTTCCCGGCAGGACGTGCCTGACACATCCATTGTTGCAAAGGTGTTAACTGACTTTGTATGGCAAAAAAACCTTAGAAATGTCCTTGTTTTTGAAAGAACATCAAACAGATCTGCCTTTGTGCGTTTGATTACAGGCTTAGAATGGCCAGGAGATGAAGGCTATTCCCTATGAGAAACTGCCAAGAAACTGAAGACCTCGTACAATGCTGGGTACTATTCCCTTCACAAAACAGCGCAAACAAGTATATTAGAGTGAATAGTCCGAGAAATAGATACCTCACAAGTCCACAAGTGGCAGGTAATAGTACCTGCATAACACAGTTTTCAATGTCAACAGTGAAGAGGGGACTCCTGGATTCTGGCCTTCAAGACAGAGTTGAAAAGAAAAAGTCATATCTCAGACTTGACAATAAAAAAAAGAAACGATTAAGATGGACAAAACAACACAGACACTGGACAGAGGAAGATTGGAAAAAAAGTGTTATGGACAGACAAATCTAGGTTTGAGGTGTTTGGATCACAAAGAAGAACATTCATGAGACGTGGACCAAATAAAAAGATGCTGGAGGAGTGCTTGATGGGAGCCAGTTATAATCTACAGTCAGTAAATAGTAAACGTGGGTGGTATATTGTGTAACCAGGTCACACAGGTCAACCTGTTTCTAATTTATATCACCATGCAGTTATTTACGGTCTCTTTTTTTGTGTGCCCAGGTGATGGCCATTGATTTACAGTGCCCACCCTCATGGCACTCAAAGGCTGTTTTTTTTTTGTTTTTTTTTACAGGTTTGGGCCAATTTTTAAATCAACCCCACCATATCTTCACATGGCAGAGTTGTGTGTGTGGTGGGAGGGGGGATGTTAATTTGGTTAATGTATTGTGACAGGGGAACAAAAGGATAGGTGGTTAATAATTTTATCAACGGGGCTAGGAACATCTATTGCCAGCATTATTTTAATTTTTATGGGACAAGTTTCATTGTGTAAATTCCATTTGCACAATGAATAATGAATTAATTAAATTGTTGTTTTCTTTTCAGAACTTAGTTGCTTATGATAGGACCAAGGCTGGACCAATGAGAAATTCCTATATTAATATACCTCTCAGTAGTTTTGGTTTTCAAATGAGCTGATATTTCTCTTTTTTTATATTTATTTCCGTGACAAGAAAAGGACAATGAATAAAGAAAAATATAAACATGCATAGTATATCAGAAAACCTAGGACATTATCTCAATTTAACCCAATTTCCCATGTGACTGTGATGGGCGGCTGCATTGTAACAAGGCTGAGTAATACAAAAATTGGATACAAATACATAAAGAAGAGTCCTGCGCTCACTCCCATCACTGGGCAGGACTCTTCTTTATGTATTTGTATCCAATTTTTGTATTACTCAGCCTTGTTACAATGCAGCCGCCCATCCCATGTGTTCCCTATTAAGGGTTAATAATGTATAGGGGTGTAAATAAACAACACCCTTTTCTGTCTCATTAGAGATTTTTGCCAGAGGCTCAAAGAAGCAAGGTGAATGGTTAGAGTTAGGACCCACCTAGGGGGGTCTGCCTTGACGTTGGCAGGTGGGCTCATCCTCTCATGGCCATTGGAGGTAACTAAAAACCTCTATTTGTTTTTAGTTACCTAGGGATAAAGGAGAGAGCGCAGGTAACTTGTTTTTCTTTTGTTTTTACTATATATTGGGGCTGATGTGTACTGTAGTCATTGCAGCCGCCCAGTGATGGGAGTGAGCGCAGGACTCTTCTTTATGTATTTGTATCCAATTTTTGTATTACTCAGCCTTGTTACAATGCAGCCGCCCATCCCATGTGTTCCCTATTAAGGGTTAATAATGTATAGGGGTGTAAATAAACAACACCTTTTTCTGTCTCATTAGAGATTTACGCCAGAGGCTCAAAGAAGCAGGGTGAATGGTTAGAGTTAGGACCCACCTAGGGGGGTCTGCCTTGACGTTGGCAGGTGGGCTCATCCTCTCATGGCCATTGGAGGTAACTAAAAACCTCCATTTGTTTTAAATGCATAGGGATAAAGGAGAGAGAGCAGGTAACTTGTTTTTCTTTTGTTTTTACTATATATTGGGGCTGATGTGTACTGTAGTCATTGCAGCCGCCCAGTGATGGGAGTGAGCGCAGGACTCTTCTTTATGTATTTGTATCCAATTTTTGTATTACTCAGCCTTGTTACAATGCAGCCGCCCATCCCATGTGTTCCCTATTAAGGGTTAATAATGTATAGGGGTGTAAATAAACAACACCCTTTTCTGTCTCATTAGAGATTTTTGCCAGAGGCTCAAAGAAGCAAGGTGAATGGTTAGAGTTAGGACCCACCTAGGGGGGTCTGCCTTGACGTTGGCAGGTGGGCTCATCCTCTCATGGCCATTGGAGGTAACTAAAAACCTCCATTTGTTTTAAATGCATAGGGATAAAGGAGAAGCATGTGTGGCATAATTAAGGGACTCTTTTGTGTGGCATTATTACGGGACTCTTTTGTGTGGCATAATTATGGGGCACCTGTGTGTGTGGCATAAGTAATTGGGCAGTGGAGAGGCATAAATAGTGGGGCTCTGGTGTGCCATAATTTATGGGGCTCTGGTGTGGCATAATTTATGGGGCTCCTGTGTGTGGCATAGTTAATAGGCCATCTAACTGGCATTACTAAGGAATCTGTTTGGCATTGTATTGGAGGAAATCCAGGGGGTGACACCATGAGTTCCGCACCAGGTGACACCAACCTTAGTGACGCCCCTGACTCCCAGCATGCTCAGTTCCAGCTTAGCAGGTGTAGTGTGCCCTGCCTATACATATAATGGTGTGGAATGCCTTATAATAACACTACAATGCCTAAAAAACTTTTTGTGTAAGGCACAGTGCACAATATTATTCGGCTCTGACTGGCACAATATTACTGGGCTCTGCATGGCACAATATTTTTGGTATCTGACTGGCACAATAATACAGGCATATGACTGGCACAATATTACTGATATCTGAATGGCACAATATTCCTGGTATCTGACTGGCACAATATTCCTGGGCTCTAACTGGCACAATATTACTGGGCTCTGACTGGCACAATATTACTGGGCTCTAACTGGCACAATTTTACTGGTATCTGACTGGCACAATATTACTGGTATCTGACTGGCACTATATTCCTAGTATCTGACTGGCCCAATATTACTGGTATCTGACTGGCACAATATTCCTGGGCTCTGACTGGCACAATATTACTGGGCTCTGACTGGCACACTATTACTGGTATCTGACTGGCACAATATTCCTAGTATCTGACTGGCACAATATTACTGGGCGCTGACTGGCACACTATTCCTGGTATCTGAATGGTACAATATTACTGGGCTCTGACTGGCACAATATTCCAGGCATCTGAATGGCACAATATTACTGGGCTCTGACTGGCACAATATTCCTCGTATCTGACTGGCACAATATTACTGGGCTCTGACTGGCACAATATTACTGGGCTCTAACTGGCACAATTTTACTGGTATCTGACTGGCACAATATTACTGGTATCTGACTGGCACTATATTCCTAGTATCTGACTGGCCCAATATTACTGGGCTCTAACTGGCACAATATTCCTGGGCTCTGACTGGCACAATATTACTGGGCTCTGACTGGCACACTATTACTGGTATCTGACTGGCACAATATTCCTAGTATCTGACTGGCACAATATTACTGGGCGCTGACTGGCACACTATTCCTGGTATCTGAATGGTACAATATTACTGGGCTCTGACTGGCACAATATTCCAGGCATCTGAATGGCACAATATTACTGGGCTCTGACTGGCACAATATTCCTCGTATCTGACTGGCACAATATTACTGGGCTCTGACTGGCACAGTATTACTGGGCTCTGACTAGCACATTGTTCCTGGTATCTGACTGGCACAATATTATTGGGCTCTGCATGGCACAATATTCCTGATATCTGACTGGCACACTATTACTGGGCTCTGCATGGCACAATATTACTTGGCTCTGACTAGCACAATATTCCTGGTATCTGACTGGCACAATATTACTGGGCTCGGCATGGCACAATATTTTTGGTATCTGACTGACACAATATCACTGGGCTCTGCATGGCACAATATTCCTGGTATCTGACTGGCACAATATTACAGGCAAATGACTGGCACAATATTACTGGTATCTTAATGGCACAATATTACTGATATCTGAATGGCACAATATTCCTGGTATCTGACTGGCACAATATTACTGGGCTCTGTATTGCACAATATTACTGGGCTCTGAATGGCACAAAATTACTGGTATCTGAATGGCACAATATTACTGGTATTTGAATGGCACAATATTCCTGGTATCTGAATGGCACAATATTCCTGGTATCTGAATGGCACAATATTCCTGGTATCTGAATGGCACAATATTACTGGTATTTGAATGGCACAATATTACTGGTATCTGAATCGCACAATATTACTGGAATCTGAATGGCACAAATGCTGGCATCTTAATGGCACAATGGTATTGGCATCTGGCACAATAATACTGGCATATTAATGGGCAAATTGGCTGTGGCTTATTAATGACAAAATGATACTGGCATATAATTGGGCAAATTGGCTGTTATAAAGAGAGAGAGAGAGAGAGAGATATGTCTGCATGTATAGATATGTATTGTTTTAGAATTGTACAATTGTCACCTCGTGGGGCTACTGTGTGTTGCATAATTAATGGCGGTTCCATGTGTGCATAATGATGGGGCGCTTGTGTGTGGCATATTTATTGGGCCCCATGTGTGGCATAATTAAGGGACTCTTTTGTGTGGCATTATTACGGGACTCTTTTGTGTGGCATAATTATGGGGCACCTGTGTGTGTGGCATAAGTAATTGGGCAGTGGAGAGGCATAAATAGTGGGGCTCTGGTGTGCCATAATTTATGGGGCTCTGGTGTGGCATAATTTATGGGGCTCCTGTGTGTGGCATAGTTAATAGGCCATCTAACTGGCATTACTAAGGAATCTGTTTGGCATTGTATTGGAGGAAATCCAGGGGGTGACACCATGAGTTCCGCACCAGGTGACACCAACCTTAGTGTGTAGTGTGCCCTGCCTATACATATAATGGTGTGGAATGCCTTATAATAACACTACAATGCCTAAAAAACTTTTTGTGTAAGGCACAGTGCTCTTTCTGTAAAAAAATGATTTGAGACAGTATGACTGAGCATGCTTTTATTTAATATGATTTATATAATGTTTTGTGATGGATTCCTTGGGGACGATTACATCTTGTACTGACTGAGCATAGAGGTGAATTGTGGTATTTTTTATTTGCCTGAATATTTGTAAAAATTATGTTAACATTATCCTGGCATATTGCACTGACTTGATCTATCAGGAATGATGGAAATAATGAATATTATTCCTGACACAGACAGTGATCCAGATAATAATATTATTATTATTCATTATTATATAGGGCAGCCACATACATTGATTTTATTATCATAATTGTTATTGTATATTGATAAAAATTCAGCTTATTCCACTGGCTGCATTATGTTATGTTATGCATTTGCCCGAGAAATGTTGGAGTTGTGGTCCAGAGCACAAGTTAACTATCGACTTTTATAGGAAGATGCAGAGGTGGAAAGAGGGAGAGGGAAAGATATCTTACAAATAGTGCGCTCTCGTGTATTATTTATTTGTGATGGCGTCACCCATTCAGAGGTTTTAGTATTGTGTACTAATAGTGATTTCCTTCCAATCTGACCCCACAATATTTAATACTGGATGCTGAAATGACAATTAAACTGCTTTTTAACCCTTGCTTCCTACAAAAATATGTTTGTTTTCCAATTATACCCAACATATATATTAATAGATATAGACAGGGTTATTCTTACAGCTAAGGTTGCCACCTGGCTGGTATTTTATGGCAGGCCGGTAAAAAAATTGGCTTGAGGCTTGAGTAGCATGGCTAGTATTTTTTGTAGAAAAGGTGGCAACCCTACCAGCCGGTCTGGATGATGTCGCGCACTGTCCATGTCAACGTGCTCAGAGTCACTCACAGGAAAGGCTCATCCACTTTGTCTGATCATGGTCTGAATCTTCTGCGGACCTCTGCTAGTGCATAGGGAGAGACCCTAATTTTTTGCATCAGCAGAAGCAACTTAGTTAAGACAGCGTTAAGGCCACCTCTTCTGATATCATAAGGTCAGCAGTGTTAAGGTCCCCTCTGCTGATATCATAATCACTGTTCGGGTTCGTACCGAACATTATGGTGTTCGGACTCTGGACCCGAACACGGACATTTCGCTGTATGTCTGTGTTGGAGTTCTGGGTTCGGCTATAAACCGAAAGTCTATAAACCGAAAGACATTCGGTTTATAGACTTTCGGTTTATAGAATACATGTAATGCTATTGCTATTCTATAAAAAGAAAGTCTATAAACAGAATGTCTTTCGATTTATAGACTTTTGGCTTATGGAATACATGTAATACTATTGGCTTTCTATAAACCGAACTAGAGTGCCCATTCATAAGAAATTCTTATGAATGGGGACTCTAGTTCGGTTTATAGAAAGCCAATAGTATTACATGTATTCTATAAGACAAAAGTCTATAAACCGAACAACTCTCGGTTTATAGACTTTCGGTTTATAGAATACATGTAATTCTATTGCTATTCTATAAACCGAAAGGCCGAACCCGCCGAACCCGAACATCCAGGTGTTCGCTGAACTCTATTAAGGACCCCTCTGCTGATTTCATAAGGTCAGCAGGGTTAAGGTCCCCTCTGCTGATTTCATAAGGTCAGCAGGGTTAAGGTCCCCTCTGCTGATCTTATAAGGTTAGTAGTGTTAAGGTCCCCTCTGCTGATCCCATAAGGCAGGGCTTGACAAACCTTGGGCACCATGTCATCAAAATGACCAGGAAATTAGACATGGCGCCCGGGCATGGGCGTCCACAGGGGGAGGAGGGCAAAGGGGGCAATTGCCCACCCCCCAACAATTAAAATTGGACCTGCACCAAGGAAGGTAGAAGAAGTAGAAAATTGCAGAAAAAAAACGTTTATTTAAGTCTATACTCCCTCCTGTCAGAATTGTTTGGTCTGCTCTCTCAGGGCTGTTTTTACCACAGATCAATGGGGATAGCTGCCCTGAGTGCACACACTCCAGGGCAGGAGCGGATCCAGAGTCTGATCTCGGAGGGACACATGTCCGTCTGTCTTTTCCTCTTGGCAATGTCCGTCTGTCTTTTCCTTTCTCTCATGTCCTTCTGTCACGCTCCTCTCCCTTCCCATGTCTGTCGCACTTTTCTCACTCCCCGTGTCCATCTGTGTCTCTTCTTTCCCATGTCTGTCTGTCTCTCCTCTCATTTCCCAGGTCTCTGTCTCTCCTCTGCC
Organism: Pelodytes ibericus; assembly: GCA_036172795.1. Lineage (NCBI taxonomy): Eukaryota > Metazoa > Chordata > Amphibia > Anura > Pelodytidae > Pelodytes > Pelodytes ibericus. Next base: position 93,719,452 of record CM069857.1, on the reverse strand, counting down.
ATCCCATGTCTGTCTGTCTCTCCTCTGCCATCCCATGTCTGTCTGTCTCTCCTCTGCCATCCCATGTCTGTCTCTCCTCTGCCATCCCATGTCTGTTTCTCCATTGCCATCCCATGTCTGTCTGTCTCTCCTCTGCCATCCCATTTCTATCGCTCTCTTCTCCCTTTCCATTTATGTCGCACTTTTCTCACTCCCCGTGTCCATCTGTCTCTCTTCATTTCCCATGTCTGTCTGTCTCTCCTCTCATTTCCCAGGTCTCTGTCTCTCCTCTGCCATCCCATGTCTGTCTCTCCTCTGCCATCCCATGTCTGTCTGTCTCCTCTCCCTTCCCAAGTCTCTCTCTATTCTCTACCTCCTATGACTGTCTCTTTGTCCCTCTACCCATGTATGTGTCTCTCCTCTTCCCCATAGCTGTCTCTTTTCCTCCTCTTCCCATCTGTGTTCTCTCCTCTGTCCCCGTCTGTGCTTTCGCCTCTCTCCCCCACCCGTCAGTGATCTCTATTCTCCCCCATTAGTGTGCTCTCTTTTCCCCAACAGTGTTCTCTCCTCTATCTTCCCCTTCATTATTGATCTCTCCTTTCTCCCCTGTGTTCTCTCCTCTCCCCCCCCCCCCAGTGGTGTATCTTGGCTTTGTGCTGCCCTAGGCAGACACAATTTGGGCACTCCCCCTACTCATGATGCACACCCATGACATGCCCCATCACTCCATTTACATGCCCCCATCACCCCATTACATACACATTGCCAATATTATTTGCCATTAATATTCCCCAGCCAATTTGCCCAATAATGTGCCAGTATTATTTGGCATTTCATATGCCCCTGCCAATTTGCCCAAATAACATGCCAGTATTATTTGCCATTAATATTCCCCAGCCAATTTGCCCAATAATATACCAGTATTATTTGCCATTTAATATGCCCCTGCCAACTTTGCCAATATTATGTCAGTATTATTTGCCATTGAACATGTTCCTGCCAATTTGCCCAACATTATGTCAGTATTATTTGCCATTTAATATGCCCCTGCCAATATGCCCAATAATATGCCACTTATATTTGCCATTTAATTTTCCCCAGCCAATTTGCACAATATTGTGCCAGGATTATTTGCCATTAATAAGCCCCTGCCCATTTGCCCAATAATATGCCACTTCTATTTGCCATTAATAAGATCTGCAAATTTGCCCAATAATTTTCCAGTATTTTCCATTAATATGCCCCCAGCACTTACCTTTTTCCATGGTGGCTAGTGGCAGGCAGCATGGTGTCCTCCATGCTGCCTGTTTGGCTCCCCGGCAGCTGTGCAGAGAGGTCACATGACCCGGCGCGCGTCTGACGCCAGAGAGCCAGTCATGTGACCTTTTCACTTCCCTGTCACACTGCACTGCCTGTTCGGCTCCCAGTGCAGCCTGGCAGGCAGAGCGATGGTGAGGGGGGAATTACAGTACGTCTACAAATACTAACTGTTATTGTTGACTGCATCTACAATAATATTCAATCAGCCATATTACTAACTTAATTTTATTGGATTTGTAGTTACAAACTGGGATTGTTACACAGCACACTACCTTTTTTGTTGTTGACCACAGCTCCCATGATATACCGGCAGCCCATTACTGGATAAATACCATATGAATTGTTGACTGGGGCAATAGTGTGGTAATCTTTATCACCCCAGGTATTGTAAACTTCCCATAATGCTAGGGTATATGCTGGTCTGTTAGCTACTACTACCATGGTTATATAATTTCCCTAATAATGGGTAACATTTGCCTCCCACCAAGAAATCCCTCTCCTGAACAAAGGTAAACAATGGGGAGGAGGTAGGAGGTATTGTGAGGATATTGTGCGCTAATAGTGTGAAATGCATTGAGCTGTCAGAAGTTGAGTTCTGCCTCCTCGTGATATCAATTTGACTGTTATTGACTCCATGGATTTATCTCAACACTTTTTTTCAATAAATTGCTGATTTCCATACGCCGTCAGTCCATTCCTGCTTTGATAATTTGCCCCCAATCCCACCCCCCCCGGAAAAAGTCCAGTGGACACCCTTGCGCCCAGGTGCTTTTATTCATGTTAAGCCCCTTCCCACTGCCATCCATTTTTTTCCCCCATTGGTGCCTAATGTGACTGGCTGTGTATGTGAGGTGTGTGTATGTTACTGGCTGTGTATGTAAGGTGTGTGTGTGTGTATGTTACTGGCTGTGTATGTGAGGTGTGTGTGTATGTGGCTGGCTGTGTATGTGAGGTGTGTGAGTATATGTGTGTGCCATATTTGGCAACTCTTGACTGTCCAGACTATAACCATGACCCAATAAGTAAATTGAACACACCATCCAAGAAGAGAGACAACAACAAGGATTGACAGTTTAAATTGCTTTTATTGTATTTTACTGGGTTCTGAAGGCACATGATCCAGAGGAAGGCGAAAAAACTTGCATAACAAGTAAAAAAAATTCCTTCCTGATCCTGAAAACCAGCGATCGACTGTATAACCCTGGATCGGCCTATTGACCATGGATGATAATGGATTTATTTGACACGTTAAAGACTGAGCCAAATGATCCAGAGGAAGGCAAAAAACAACCTGAGTAACATGGAAAAAATTCCCTCCTGAGCCTGAAAACCAGTGATCGGCTGTTTAACCCCTTCATGACCGACTGTTTTTGGAATGTTGTGCGTTAGTGACTGAGGCTGTTTTAACACTTCTGAGGTGTTTGTGTTTAGCTTAAATTTTCTTCTTGGTCAGTTGCTGTACCCACACAAATTATATATATATTTTTTCAGGACAAGAAGGTTTTTTTTTTCTGACTATTTTGTTTATATCATTTATTGTATTGTTAAAAAAATTGTAAAATATGGTTAAAATTAAAAAAAAAAAACTTTTCCTGACTTTTCTTTATAAATTCTTTTACTAAGCTCCAAAAGCTAATGAAAAAACTTTTGCTGCTTAATAGATTCTACCATAGGTTCTGAGTTTAGAAATACCCAATGTTTATATATATTTTTTGCATGTTTTAGGTAAATAAATACAAGTAGCATATAGCTGTTTCAAAACTATTTTTTTTTTAAATGACACTGTAACACCGATATCGATCAGGAATCGCCGAATAACCACCTCCCCCCCATCCCCCCATGTACACGTTTTTATAAAGTACACATCGCAGGGCATTCAACTTGGGGTATTTTGACACTTTTCATTCTGTCATTTTACAACCAATTTTTGACAAGTTTTGGCTTAGTAATTTTGTGTGTGTTTTATTTCCACACACTTTGAACCTTAGGTTTGAATCTAAAGGGGTTGTTCTATTATATTGCCAAACAAAACCCCAATATATGTTCAGCAACTTCCCCTGACTATAGCGGTACCCCACATGTAAAGGTTTGCTAGGTTTATGTGGCAGGTACAGAGCAAAATTTAGGATACGGTCACTGCAGCTTTAAAACTTGTATTTATTATGTAATGCTTGTGACTACATTTCCTATCATGCTCAGCCAGCCAAAAGTTACCGTAGCAGAATAGGAAATGTAGTCTATAGAAGGTAGCACAGATTTTTGCTATCCTTGCTATCCTGCGGCTGCATGGATCATATATCCAGCTAATGCGGGCCCCTGTCTACTGATGGGGTCAATGCAAAGCACTGACCCCACTAGCAGTCCTTTTAAAAAAGCCAAATGATCCAGAGGACGGCAAAAAAACAAAAAACCTGAGTATCAGGAAAAAAATTAATTTCCGATCCTGAAAACCAGCAATTGGCTTTTTAACCCTGGATCAGTGGCGGATCCAGGTGGGGGCAATTGCCCCCCGCCCCCCCGAGAAGAGAAAAAAACACACTTGCTTGCAGAGACAGAGGTGAGAAGGGTTTGGAAGATCCCCCTCACCTTCTCTGCCTGCCTGTCAGGCTGCACGAGGAGCCGAACAGGCAGCACAGAGAAACCTCCGTGCTGCCTGTTCGGCTTCCTGGGCAGTCTGACACGGAAGTGCCGACAGGACATCATACGCGCGCCGGGTCACGTGACCTGTCAGCACAACCGCCGGGAAGCCGAACAGGCAAGGAGAAGACCCTGCTGCCTGCCACTAGCCACCAGGGAAAGGTAAGTGCTGGGGAGATGGGGGCACATTGGCTGGGGCTAAGTAAATGGCAAATAACACTGGCATATTAAATGGGCAAATTAGCAGGGGAATATTAAATGGCAAATAACACTGGCATATTATTGGGAAAATTGACTGGGGCTTATTGAATGGCAAATAACACGAATATTATTGGGCAAATTGGCTGGGGCATATTAAATGGCAAATAACACGAATATTATTGGGCAAATTGGCTGGGGCTTATTAAATGGCAAATAACACGAATATTATTGGGCAAATTGGCTGGGGCATATTAAATGGCAAATAACACTGGAATATTATTGGGCAAATTGGCTGGGGCATATTAAATGGCAACTAACACTGGCATATTATTGGGCAAATTGGCTGGGGCATATTAAATGGCAACTAACACTGGCATATTATTGGGCAAATTGGCTGGGGCATATTAAATGGCAACTAACACTGGCATATTATTGGGCAAATTGTCTGGGGCATTTTAATGACAAATAATACTGGCATATTATTGGGCAAATTGGCTGGGGAATATTAATGGCAAATAACATTGGCAATGTGTATGTAATGGGGTGATAGGGGCATGTAAATGGAGTGATGGGGCATGTCATGGGTGTGCATCATGAGTAGGGGGAGTGCCAAAATTGTGTCTGCCTAGGGCAGCACAAAACCAAGATACACCACTGGGGGGGAGAGTATAGAACACTGATGGGGGGCAGAGGAGAGAACACTGATGGGAGGGGAGAGAGAAGAGAACACTGATGGGGGAGAGAGAGGAGAGAACACATATGGGGGATAAGAGAGAACACTGAAGGGAGGAGAAGAGAGAACACTGAAGGGAGGAGAAGAGAGAACACTGACGGTGGGGGAGAGAGGAGAGAACACAGATGAGGGAGAGGAGGAAAAGAGAAAGCTATTGGGAAGAGGAGAGACACATACATGTTTAGAGGGACAAAGAGACAGTCATAGAAGGTAGAGAATAGAGAGAGGCATGGGAAGGGAAGAGGAGATAGACAGATATGGGAAGGGAGAGGAGAGAGACATAAATGGGAAGGGAGAAGAGAGAGACATAAATGGGATGGTAGAGGAGAGACAGACAGACATGGGTTGGCAGAGGAGAAACAGACATACATGGGATGGCAGAGGAGAGAGACATAAATGGGAAGGGAGAAGAGAGAGACATAAATGGGATGGTAGAGGAGAGACAGACAGACATGAATTGGAGAGGAGAGACAGAGATGGGAAATGAGAGGAGAGACAGATGGACATGGGAAAGAAGAGGATACATAGACGGACATGGGAAGGAAGAGTAGAGAAACGGACATGGAAGGAAGAGAGACAGAGGGACACATGAGAGAGAGGAAAAGACAGACGGACATGGGAGACAGGATAAGACAGACGGACATGGGAGAGAGGATAAGACAGACGGACATGGGAGAGAGGAAAAGACAGACGGACATGTGCCCCTCCCGAGATCAGACTCTGGATCCGCCCCTGCCCTGAATCGGGGCTATATAAAACTTATACTCTAGTATTTCATTTCTGAAGCCCAAACCAAGCCAAATGATCCAGAGGAAGGCAAAAAAAAACCCTGAGTAATAGGAAAAAAATTCTTTCCTGATCCTGAAAACCAGCGATCGGCTGTTTAACCCTGGATCGGGGCTGTATAACTTATACTCTATGAATTAATTCTGTGGACAAAAGATCTTAACTTATACTAAGCAACTTATACTATAACTTATGCTAAACACATCTATCCTGCAACCATTATGGCATCCCACTCTGTGGAGCTCCTTGGCCACAAGATAATCCTGATCATCCTGGCATCTGATCTAGAAAAAAAAAAAAGACCTGTGTATTAATAATACTCACTACTAAGTAGCCCAGACCAGAAAGTCAGTATAAAAAAAATTACTTACTGTGCCAATTTTGGCATGTGTTTTTTGGCCATGAGATCATCCTGGCTCCTCCTGGCTCCTGATGTGTCCACAGACTGAGATAGTAGTACAAGCCTCTCCTATATATACACTGAAGCTATTGTGATGCGTTGCCCAGCTCCTTAACAAACAATGGTGGGTGTGGTCAAAATACTTCACATATAAGGAAAAGGGCAGGGCTGAGCTAACTGCAGCAAATGGATATTGATATTATTGCAGATGTATGTTTCAAGACGGCTCAAAATTAAAGTCCAATGACTAGATTGGAGTGCAAAAAATGTAAAAAAATATTTCCAAATCACATTAATATTAATTGTACTTTATGTACAAATTTGAAACAATGCTTAAATCAGGCAGTAAGTATTTTTTTTCTGTGGCTGTGTATGTGAGGTGTGTGTATGTGACTGGCTGTGTATGTTAGGTGTGTGTGTATCTGACTGACTATGTATTTGAGGTATGTGTGTGTGCGTGTGTGTATAGCACTGGCTGTGTATGTGAGGTGTATGCTTGTGCATGTTTTTGGCTGTGTTTGAGAGATGTGTGTGTATGTATGTGAGGCATGTTTGTGTATGTGACTATCTGTGTATGTGAGGTGCGTGTGTTTATGTAACTGGCTGCAAATGTGAGGTGCATGTGTGTATGTGACTGGCTGTGTATGTGAGGTGTGTGTGTGTATGTGACTGGATTTGTATGGGAGGTGTGTGTGTGTATGTGACTGGTTGTGTATGCGAGGCACTTAGCAACATCTAAAAATACTTATATTTCCATTGGTGGTTGCTCTCCTGAGTGACCACATTCGCCGGTGCTGGCTGTAGAGATGGCACTTCCCTTCAACTGGCAAGAGCAATGGAAGTGAAGTTTTTTCACTTACATTGCCCAAGGGGCCCTGGTTAATTATACCCACTAGGGGATTATGTGTAATGGAAACATTTTTTTTGAAACCACATGTAAAGGTTTGCTAGGTTTATGTGGCAGGTACAGAGCAAAATTTAGGATACGGTCACTGCAGCTTTAAAACTTGTATTTATTATGTAATGCTTGTGACTACATTTCTTATCATGCTCAGCCAGCCAAAAGTTACTGTAGCAGAATAGGAAATGTAGTCTATAGAAGGTAGAACAGATTTTTGCTATCCTTGCTATCCTGCGGCTGCATATATCATATATCCAGCTACTGCGGGCCCCTGTCTACTGCTGGGGGCCAATGCAAAGCACTGGCCCCACTAGCAGTCCTTTTAAAAAAAACATAAAATATCCCTAGAGGACTACTGACAGACATAATATGTCATTGCTCCTCTACGGAATAACTTCTTATTTTTATATAATTTATTATTATTATTTTTACATTTTGTATTTATTTCATTTATTTAATTTTTAAATTTTAAAAAATTTTTTTAGCTGCAGCTAACCGGCTGAGTGGTGTAGCCCCGCCCCCACCCTGTGAAGCAGAGCAGCGTCTGCTTCACGGGGAGCCCCGGGCAGCATGAGATAGTGCTGCTCGGCTCCCCATGCTTGCCTTAAGCATGGGGAGCCGAGCAGCACTTTGTCTTGCTGCCCATGGCTCCCCGTAATGCAGACTCTGCTCTGCTTCCCGGGGTGGGGGCGGAGCTACACCGCTCAGCCGGTTAGCTCCGCCCCCTCCCTGGATCCACCTTTTCAGGCAAAGGTAAGGGAGGGGGGGAGAGAGACAGAACAGGGGTTAGGGGGGAGAGACAGAACAGGGGTTAGGGGGGAGAGAGACAGACAGAACAGGGGGAGGGGAGAGAGACAGACAGAACAGGGGTTGGGGGGAGAGACAGAACAGGGGGAGGGGAGAGAGACAGACAGAACAGGGGTTGGGGGGAGAGACAGAACAGGGGGAGGGGAGAGAGAGACAGGGGGAGAGAGAGAGAACAGGGGGAGGGGGGAGAGATAGAACAGGGCTAGAGAGAGAGAACAGGGGGAGGGGGGAGAGACAGAACAGGGGAGGGGTGGGAGAGAGACAGACAGAAAAGGGGCAGGGGGTAGAGACAGAACTGGGGGAGAGAGAGAGACAGAACAGGGGACGGGGGGAGAGAGACAGAACAGGGGACGGGGGGAGAGAGACAGAACAGGGGACTGGGGAAGAGAGACAGAATAGGGGACGGGGGAAAGAGACAGAACAGAGGGAGAGAGAGAGAGACATACATGGCAAGGAAGAGGAAAGGGACAAACATGGGAAGGGAGAGAGACACAAACATAGGGGGGGTGAAAGAGACGGGGGGGTGCCACGGGGGAAGCCCGTGTATTGGTATCTAGACACTTAGCCATGTCATTTTTAGAGCGATCGCGATATTCCAGCGAGTATACCACGATCAGATCTGCGTTATGGTCCTGGACCGTCATTGGTCACCAAGGGAGTTTTTCCCTATGACGGTCCAGGACCATCATCAGTCATGAGGGGTTAACCCTGGATCGGGGCTGTATAACTTATACTCTATTATTTCATTTTTAAAGACCAAACCAAGCCAAATGATCCAGAGGAAGGCAAAAAACAAAACAAAACCTGAGTAACGGGAAAAAAATTAATTCCCGATCCTGAAACCCAGCAATTGGCTTTTTAACCCTGGATCGGGGCTATATAAAACTTATACTCTAGTACAGTGATGGCAAAGCCTTTTGAGCCCAAGTGCCCATTTTTATGCAATAAACCAAGTTAATGATTTCAAAGGGCCATTACTCCCTATTTTATGAACTGTCTCCTATTTTTATTCCAGATTCTCGTCCTTTACAGTTTCCCCATCTTCTTGTTTTTGTCTATTTTCCTTTATTTGCTCCATTTCAGTGCATCTATATGCTCCACTTCCCTCTATATATGATGATGGTAACAATGGAGTCAGATGCTCAGTGCCACCTCAGCGACTCCTGAGTGCCGGAAGTGGCACCCGTGCCATACGTTTGCCATCACTGCTCTAGTATTTCATTTTTAAAGCCCAAACCAAGCCAAATGATCCAGAGGAAGGCGAAAAAAACCCTGAGTAATAGGAAAAAAAATTCTTCCTGATCCTGAAAACCAGCGATCGGCTGTTTAACCCTGGATCGGGGCTGTATAACTTATACTCTATGCATGAATTCTGTGGACAAAAGATCTTAACTTATACTAAGCAACTTATACTATAACTTATGCAAAACACATCTATCCTGCAACCATTATGGCATCCCACTCTGTGGAGCTACAAGATTATCCTGATCATTCTGGCCTCTGATCTAGAAAAAAAAAGACCTGTGTATTAATAATACTCACTACTAAGTAGCCCAGACCAGAAAGTCAGTATAAAAAAAATTACTTACTGTGCCAATTTTGACATGTGTTTTTTGGCCATGAGATCATCCTGGCTCCTCCTGGCTGAGATAGTAGTACAAGCCTCTCCTATATATACACTGAAGCTATTGTGATGCGTTGCCCAGTTCCATAACAAACAATGGTGGGTGTGGTCAAAATACTTCACATATAAGGAAAAGGGCAGGGATGAGCTAACTGCAGCAAATGGATATTAATATTATTGCAGATGTATGTTTCAAGACGGCTCAAAATTAAAGTCCAATGACTAGATTGGAGTGCAAAAAATGTAAAAAAATATTTCCAAATCACATTATTATTAATTGTACTTTATGTACAAATTTGAAACAATGCTTAAATCAGGCAGTAAGTATTTTTTTCTGTGGCTGTGTATGTGAGGTGTGTGTATGTGACTGGCTGTGTATGTTAGGTGTGTGTGTATCTGACTGACTATGTATTTGAGGTATGTGTGTGTGCGTGTGTGTATAGCACTGGCTGTGTATGTGAGGTGTATGCTTGTGCATGTTTTTGGCTGTGTTTGAGAGATGTGTGTGTATGTATGTGAGGCATGTTTGTGTATGTGACTATCTGTGTATGTGAGGTGCGTGTGTTTATGTAACTGGCTGCGTATGTGAGGTGCATGTGTGTATGTGACTGGCTGTGTATGTGAGGTGTGTGTGTGTATGTGACTGGCTTTGTATGGGAGGTGTGTGTGTGTATGTGACTGGTTGTGTATGCGAGGCACTTGGCAACATCTAAAAATACTCATATTTCCGTTGGTGGTTGCTCTCCTGAGTGACCACATTCGCCGGTGCTGGCTGTAGAGATGGCACTTCCCTTCAACTGGCAAGAGCAATGGAAGTGATGTTTTTTCACTTACATTGCCCAAGGGGCCCTGGTTAATTATACCCACTAGGGGATTATGTGTAATGGAAACATTTTATTTGAAGCTGTCTGAATGCATGTATAGCGTTCAGTAACAGCCGATCAGCGGCAAAGGCAGTTTGGTAATTGCTCAGGTGAGCATCGCCTTTCGCATTGTCAGATCAATAATTGTAAATATCGATCTGACCCGTGTAGATCTGCCTCCCTCTGCTCAATTGAGAGACAGATCTGTATAATGTAAGTATAAAATTTAAATTGTAACAAATTGAATAAAATGTAATAAAATTTTGAGACCCAAGTGCTTTTATACCCTGTGTATTAACCCCTTCCCTGCCACTTATCACTGCACAGCAGCACATTTTTTTCTTCTCTGTGCATTTTTAGGGGTTAATTTTTTGCTACTGTAATTTATTATAGTACTAAAATTTAGCTTATTGGGCTATTAACACCTTCCTTGCTCTACTTGTCAAAATTCCAAGTTGGAAAAAACAAAAAGCGCACCGGTCAAATGTGGCTGGTGGTAGAATTAGTTCATGGAAAGTGTTAAAATATCACCATTTGAAATAGTCTAGGCTGTCTATTTTAAAAAAATATATAGTTTGATTGGGTAAAATACACTGGCCAGCTTAAAATATCTCCTAGATGGAACATGGGCGCTGCTTTTCTGCATGTCAAAATTCCAAATTGGAAAACCAAAAAGCCCACCTCTCAAATGTGACCTTTTAACCCCCAAAACAAGCGGACAAAACCATGCATGGGTGATATCAATGTTCTAAGGAGATGCTATTGGGGTGTTGTTTGGCATTTACACAAACCAAAATCTGTGAATTGATCTCTGAAGTACAATGTGTGTGGAAAAAGAAACACAGAAAAATTACTGCCACAAACAACCCGACAAACCTATACATGGGTGGTATCACTCACACAAATGTGTTTTTTTTAAATGTTTCTTCATATTTTATAGTATATAAATCTTCTAGAACTGTGACTAGTGACTTGCTAATGATAATCTTTAAATTGTGCGTATTGCTGTACTTATTATTCCAGCAGTATTGTGCAATTAAAAGATTATCAACAACTCACTAGTCAGATGATTCTGTAAAAAGATCACTTTTACATTGTGATTGGAGTTGGACTTGCTGTGGTGATTAATTATTGCTGCACATCATTTTTTGTTGTTGGGGGTGGGGTTATAGTTGAAGTTTAGAGGTGTATTTACGGTCGGGGTTATGAGGTACCACTGGCTTGCTTTGCTCAGGGGCCTACAATGTTGTTAAGACAGCCCTGACACTCATTGCCGCACCAAGCTCTAACTTCACTTGATCCATCTCACGTGAATTTTTAAATCGTATCCCCAAAGTAAAAGGTGAAACCTCGGCTGTTGTCTGATCCTACAGGTTTACTGGAAGAGTTATCAGTATCACTATTGAAACAATGCCATCCGTTTCTTTGTAGGATTCTCATCTTCAGATGGTGGACACAGCTTGCATTGCTACATCATGGAACCTTCCCCCAATCAAAAGTTAGACTTTTTGACAAAGCCAAAACACACTTCTATGACACACTCCACAGCAGCTCACGACCCACTTTTGGGTCAGGACCCACCAGTTTAGAAACACTGCTCCAGAGGCAATCAGAAACATTAAGTACATTTTATTTTACCTTAGATCTAGGGTTGGTTGGGGTTAGGGCATGGGCATCCGCAAATTTTTTTTAGGGGGGGGGGCATCTTTTTACCATCATTATATGCCAGGATTTAGCCATTTAATATCCCAGGATTTAGCCATTTAATAAGGCAGGATTTAGCCATTTAATATGCCAGGATTTAGCCACTTAATATGCCAGTATTTAACCCCTCAATATGCCAGGATTTAGCCATTTAATATGACAGGATTTAGCCATTTAATATGCCAGGATTTAGCCATTTAATATGACAGGATTTAACCCCTCAATATGCCAGGATTTAGCCATTTAATATGCCAAGATTTAGCCATTTAGTATGCCAGGTTTTTTCCCACTCAATATGCCAGGATTTAACCCCTCCATATGCCATGATTTAGCCATTTAATATGCCAGGACTTAACCCTTTAATATGCCAGGATTTAGCCATTTAATATGCCAGGTTTTTTCCCACTCAATATGCCAGGATTTAACCCCTCAATATGCCAGGATTTAGCCATCTAATATGCCAGGATTAAACCCTTTAATATGCCAAGAGTTATCCATTTAATATGCCAGGTTTTTTCCCACTCAATATGCCAGGATTTAACCCCTCAATATGCCAGGATTTAACCCCTCAATATGCCAGGATTTCACCATTTAATATGCCAGGATTTAACCCTTTAATATGCCAGGATTTAGCCATTTAATATTCCATGATTTAACCCCACAATATGCCAGGATTTAGCCATTTAATATACCAGGATTTAACCCCTCAATATCCCAGGATTTAGCCATTTAATATGCCAGGATTTAACCCTTTAATATGCCAGGATTTAGCCATTTAATATGCCAGGTTTTTTCCCACTCAATATGCCAGGATTTAACCCCTCAATATGCCAGGGTTTAGCCATTTAATATGCCATGAATTTAACCCTTTTAATATGCCAGGATTTAGCCATTTAATATGCCAGGAATTTAACCCTTTTAATATGCCAGGATTTATCCATTTAATATGCAAGGATTTAACCCCACGCATATCCTAAACTCCCTACTGGGATTATCTCTAAAACAAGTAGTGGAGGAGCCAACTCGAAAGCAGGCCATACTAGACTTAGTGTTCACAAATGGAGATCTGTTATCAGATATTACTGTAGGTGAAAGTTTAGGATCTAGTGATCACCAGACAGTGTGGTTTAATATAAGAACAGTGACGCAGTCACACCACACAAAAACAAAAGTTTTAGATTTTAGAAAAACAGACTTTTCTAAAATTAGATTAGATGTGAAGGAGTCATTATCAGACTGGAGCAATTTAAATGGAGTCCAGGAGAAATGGGATTATCTAAAAGTTGCACTACTGAAGGCAACAGAAAATTGCATAAGGCTTGTCAGTAAGAGCAAAAAATTGAAGAAACCACTGTGGTACTCTGCAGAGGTGGCTAAAATAGTAAAAAATAAAAAGCTAGCATTTAGTAATTATAAAAATACTCAGAGTGAGGAAGATAGAAAGATCTATAAGAGTAGGCAGAAAGAGGCAAAGCAAGCTATAAGAGCTTCCAAAGCACACACAGAAGAGACTATAGCCCAGTCAGTGAAAAAGGGGGATAAAACATTTTTTAGATACATACATGAGAAAAGGAAAGTAAAACAAGGATTAGTTAGATTAAAAACAAAAGAAGGATGCTATGTAGAAGAGGATAAAGGCTTAGCAGACTGCTTTAATGAATATTTTTGTTCAGTTTTTACAAATGAAAATGAGGGTAAGGGACCTCATTTAGGGAAAAAGACTAATGAGTCTTTTGATGCATGTAAGTTTACAGAGGAAGAGGTTTTACTTCAGCTGTCTAAAGTAAAGACAAATAAGTCGATGGGACCTGATGGGATACATCCAAAGTTATTAAAAGAACTTAGTGGTGTACTAGCAAAACCGTTAACAGATTTATTTAACCAATCATTGTTAACGGGAGTAGTTCCAGAAGATTGGAAATTAGCTAATGTTGTGCCCATTCACAAGAAAGGTAGTAAGGAGGAGGCGGGCAACTATAGACCAGTAAGTCTTACTTCAGTAGTGGGGAAAATAATGGAAACCTTGTTAAAGAATAGGATTGTTGAACATCTAAAGTCGCTTGGATTTCAAGATCAGAGACAGCATGGGTTTACTTCAGGGAGATCATGCCAAACTAATCTTATTGATTTTTTTGATTGGGTAACTAAAATAATAGATCAGGGTGGTGCAGTAGACATTGCTTACCTAGATTTCAGAAAGGCTTTTGACACTGTCGCACATAGAAGGCTTATCAATAAACTGAAATCTTTGAGTTTGGATTTCAATATTGTTGAATGGATTAGACAATGGCTGAGTGACAGGCAACAGAGGGTTGTAGTCAATGGGGTATATTCGATGCAAGGTCTTGTTACTAGTGGGGTACCTCAGGGATCTGTTCTTGGACCCATTCTCTTTAATATTTTTATTAGCGATATTGCAGAAGGTCTTGTTGGTAAAGTATGTCTTTTTGCTGATGATACAAAGATTTGCAGCAGGGTTGATATTCATGGAGGGATAAGCCAAATGGCAAATGATTTAGCTAAACTAGAAAAATGGTCAGAGCAGTGGCAACTGGCATTTAATGTGGACAAGTGCAAGATTATGCACCTTGGGCGTAAAAACCCAAAAGCAGAATATAGACTATTTGGTACAGTCCTAACCTCAACATCTGAGGAAAGGGATTTAGGAGTAATAATTTCAGAGGACTTGAAGGTAGGTAGGCAATGCAATAGAGCAGCAGGAAATGCTAGCAGAATGCTTGGTTGCATAGGGAGAGGTATTAGCAGTAGGAAGAGGGAAGTGCTCATGCCATTGTACAGAGCACTGGTGAGACCTCACTTGGAGTATTGTACGCAGTACTGGAGACCTTATCTCCAGAAGGATATTGATACTTTGGAGAGAGTTCAGAGAAGGGCTACTAAACTGGTTCATGGGTTGAAGGATAAAACTTACCAGGAAAGGTTAAAGCATCTTAACATGTATAGCTTGGAGGAAAGACGTAACAGGGGGGATATGATAGAAACATTTAAATACATAAAGGGAATCAACACAGTAAAGGAAGAGAGTATATTTAAAAGAAGAAAAACTACCACAACTAGAGGACATAGTCTTAAATTAGAGGGGCAACGATTTAAAAGTAATATCAGGAAGTATTACTTTACTGAGAGGGTAGTGGATGTATGGAATAGCCTGCCAGCAGAAGTGGTAGAGGTAAACACAGTCAAGGATTTTAAGCATGCGTGGGATAGACACAAGGCTATCCTAGCTATAAGACCGGGAACGGGGGACTAATAAAAGTACTCAAAAAAAAAATAAAAAAATTGGGCAGACTAGATGGACCGAATGGTTCTTATCTGCCGACACATTCTATGTTTCTATGTTTCTATGTTTCCCACAGTATGCTAGGATTTAGCCATTTAATATGCCAGGATTTAAACCCTCAATATCCCAGGATTTATCCATTTACTATGCCAGGATTTAACCCCTCAATATACCAGGATTTTGCCATTTACTATGCCAGGATTTAACCTAGTGTTAGACTTCGGGTTATAATTGAGCATGACCGTAGCTAGGGGTTGGCCAGTTCAACTCCACCAGGGGTGCAGATGGAGGTGTGCAAAATTCCCTCCCTGAGGAGGCTGTGTCAACTTGCACAGCCCACTTGTCATCGTATGTTTTTTCCTTAACCTTACAAAGCAAATTAGTGTGCTTATCCCAACACTTCACACACCCGATTTACCCTTTAAGATGAGGGTATCTCTCCTCCATGTATTCTACAATGGGAAAAAAAAACATAATATAATGTAATTTAGTGTAGTATATCTCAAAGAAAATAATTTATGTCAATATAGGTAATCAACTCACATGTAAGTATTTAACCCCTTAGTGACAAGACATTTTCACCTTGACTTTCCCTTGGTGAAAAGTATTTTTGACATTTCTGGGGTGTAAGTGTTTAGCTGCAATTTTCTTCTTTCTCACATACTGTACCCACACAAATTACATGTTGTTTTATCGTCATAAGAAGGGCTTTCATTAGATACCATTATGTTCATCATATCTTATGATTTACTACAAAAAAAATCATAAAATATTATAAAAAATTTAAAAAAAACCACTTTTTCTAACTTTCACCTATAATATAATTTACACAAATACAATCATTAAAAAAGACTCCATCTAAATAGTTTCTAAATGTTGTCTCGAGTTCAGAAATAAATTTCAGTGCTGGCTATTGCCTCGATGTCGAGGCAATAGACCAGCACCGTTAAAGCGGTTTTCGCGATCGTTGATCGTGAAAACCGCTTGATTCACTGCAGGACGTGCCTGACACGTCCATTGTCGCGAAGGTGTTAAATAATGAGTTCATATCTCTTGAAAGGTTGATTATATAATACAATTTTTAAAAAATGTTGCTTATATCTTATTACAGCTGTTTATTTAAGAATAAAAGAGGACTTAATTCCCACATTTATTACATACAGACCATATCTGCCTACCTATCTCTTCTATTTCTGTTACTTCTCTAATTTTATTTATCTCTGTCTAGCTATCCCCACGTATATATCCATATAGATATTTCTATCTCTTACATACACTGTAAATATTTCTTGATGGATCTCACCCTTAAATAATAAACCAGTGTACACAATCCTGGGCAAATAATTCTGAATGAAGGCTTACCTATGTGAATCATATATTATTAAGTGAGCATATTTATATTCTGTCAGAATGCAGTGCCCTTGTATTTTATCTTTTGAAAATCTGATCTTGTAATGGCTAGGTGGGTGATCCCCTGAAATATGTACAAATTACTTTACTATTAATTATTAATGCTTTGGAAGGAAATAACATATATTCATCTTCCATTTGTATTGTTCAGATTTATGATGGCTATTTATATATATTAATGTAATACATGTATGCTTAAATGGCCTCTGGCAGAAATGGGTTAAGATGCATGGGAACCATCCATTTTTGTCTTCCTCCTTATTTACACATGTGTACCACAGCCTATAATAAATTTTATCCTGTGGGATCTGTTGTGTATAGGTCTCTTCCTTGCAGAGACCCGCCCCTTTCACAAAGCCCAATAGTTGCAGTATACTGGTGGAAGCGACATGGCTTCAAATGCAACATTAAGTCTAATTAGTCCTGCACACAATGTGATTCAAATGAGAGCAGGCCAAAATGGACATTAGAAGACATCAGTCTAGTTCTTTAGCTCTTATCACTTCCCCTCTTAATTGTGTGCACCTGAGGCTAGTGCCTCAGTTGTCTCACACTTTTTACTGCATTGGGTTCATCCTATGAACTTATGATGAAAGAGGAAACAGCTATCAGACATACTCCATTTAAAGAGTTAAGGAACATTTTGTCATTCACACATCCATAGTTGATAGGTCCACTTTAATGGCAGAAGTAATAGTAAAAAGTATAACAATATTATACATCCTTTTATGGTGTATTGGTTCTTATTGTTGTCTGGAAATGGTTGTGTTAATGTCTGCTCTTCTCAGATATAAAGAGACCATAACACTGCTGTGGAATGGGTTGTAAAGCACACTAAAGTCAAATATATTTAATAGAACTTTGCCGAGCCTAGTTTAGTAATAGGATGAAGGTTTTCTTCAGGTACTGGAGCCTAGGTAAAAGAGAAACTACAAAAATATTGTATTTGGACATATTTATAAAAATCAAATTTATTGATTTAATTTCTGATTACAGGATTGCAAATTCTTTCAATGGGTACTTTGGAGAATGTATCCTAGATAAAACAGGAATAGAGCATTTGTTTGCCTCAATTAATCTTAGCTTGCTTAGATATCTAGTAGTAAACAGAAAACGAGATTTGGTACATTCCCAAATCCTATATTTTACACTCCACTGTAAATGTAAACATTTTATAAACCTGTGTATAACAAATAAATAAGATATGTGTACCCTAAATCCAATGTTTCCGAATGCCAGCAAGGTTTTGCATTTTTATACCTCCATGTAAAGTTATTTGTCCTCACCGGAAGTGAATTGTTCCTGGTTGTTTTAGAAGGCATAACAAATAGATAAAGAAAAAATAATGTGCATATTATGGCCAGAAAGTCAGTGTAATGATAAACAATTCGATAAACAAAATCTCTAGAACAATAACAGATTTTACTTTGTTTTTTTATTTATTGCAACATACATATACAAATATAATTCATGTAGAAAATATATACATAAATATTAGTCACATAAATATAAAGTGATCTGTTACATAGTTCTCATAGAATTAATGTGAAGAAATGTACACATACATCAAACACTTTCTGGTGATTTTCAGCTTAGTATCCAATAATAATACAGGGATCACTAATGATGCTCTATCCTTTGTCATTGTAGGCCAATTCAGATGTAATAACACTGAGTCTGGGGATGGTTCTAACTTAACATTTGTTACTCTTTCTATATATCTTTTATATATATATATCGTATTGCATGACCATCAAACATAAATATAGTCAGCACTGGGTCAATCACATCTCCAGCAACTTGAAGAAGCCATACTAAATGTTCTTGCCAAAACACAGATTTTATTAAAGCTTAATCCTTTGATAATTCTTGACAAGTTTTATGCTGTTTACTTGCCTATGGGTCTCTTTCCTCTATAACAATTTAAGAACCCCCTAACTATGAGGTCAATTACTCCTAATCTAAGTTAGAAAATACCGCTTAGGCGGTTAGGATGTATGCACATTAATACAGAATGCACTATTGTTGCATAGGGATCAGTAAGTAAATTAATTAATAAATCATGTTGAAAATATAGTTCACTTGTGTAAAAAAAAAAGAAAACCCATTTAAGAGATGCAATTAATATGAAATAGGGTAAACCTTAACTGAAGTGGAGGACATTATGTCAAATTAACTGGCAATGGGGAAATGGAGAGGGCATTTCCACTTAAAATGTTAAAATCTGATGCATTAAATGATGACTTTGATTTATCCATTTTGTAGTGCACTTTTTTTTGATTTTTGTATGTTCTATTTTGTGATTTGAGAGTGAAGGGGGTGTGTTGCTGCATTTGGTTTTTGCTGTTGTAGAGCACAGTTGTTGCTTTAGTTCACTATACATATCTGATGTCAAAACTTACGATACTTAATTGTACATTTTACATAATTTAATTTTACTTTATAATAGCAGTTAGTGAAATAAATATCCAGATTTGGCTGCATATATGTTAAATTCAAACACATTATTATTGCATTTGAGTAGGCCTCAGCCACAGTTATATTGATGATTCAACATCTTTCCCTAAGGGTCTACTCTTAAAGTAAAACTCAAAAAATGGCTAGACTGGCAATTCTTCAGCAAGAACTCCTCCTGGCAACATTCACAAAATATGAATGCTAAACACCCAACACTTGGAAATATGCTATTGTTGTGTGTGCAAATGTAAATCAGCAGCAACAAGAAAAGATATATTGGTTCTTGAAATTGCAGAACTCCTTTCATTTAATAAACTGCCAAGGAAAACAGCTACCCTGAAGTTTTCATTTCACTTTGATGCAAATACTGTTTCTGCTTGTTACTGAGTCTTTGGTGTTCTGCAAGTTGCAGATGTTAAACGCCAATTAAATTAATGACATTTCTGGTTCTCTGTTTTCATTGTCATTTTTATTGCTTTGGTATATGTGTGAAATGTCAGATTTGATCAATTGGATTGTTTTTTCTTTTTGCTTATTTCATCCTTCTCTCTGAAGCATATTACACATACTGAGCAAGTATTGTTGCACATACCAAAAAAAAAAAAATAATAAAAAATAATAATAAAAAACTCCCCCCTCAGAACTCATTGTTGCTGTTAAGAAATTGAATTGTTTGGTTTTCATCAGTCCCCAGCTGCCCCACCTCATTTTTTTTCTGTTACACAACCAACAAAAATATTTCCACGGAAAAAGATTAACTTGATGGATCTATCAGTGTGGTGCTGGTTATGAGCAACAACAGCCTTCTTGAAATTTTACAGCTATTTCAGAGATGCATAGAGCCAACAATATTTTGCTTTTCAAAAGAGTATGTCCTACAAGTGGAGTCTTCGTATGATGACTTCTGAAGTGTGCAAAAATACTTAAAATGAAAGATAAAAATACACAGCTGCCAAATATGCAATGTACAGAAACGTTATCCTTTGTTTTGTCTTACAAAAAGAACCGAAATGGATTATTTCCTTGAGCCAAATCAGCTTGGCAAGGGCTCAACCAGCTATCAAAAACTGAGAGCGAAATGTAAGCCAGATTTACAATGTGTAAAGATAGATATTTTATGTGTGTGTATGTGGAGCAGAAAAAAAAAAGGTGGGGTTATGTAATGCCATCATATAACGGTGCATGACCCAAGAGATCGAGCTCCAGCTTCGGTGGTAACAGTACTCTGTGTCTGTAGCTCATTTATCTCATTTAGTCTGTGTGAGCACTGTATATGGGCAGCAGGCAAGTCTGAATATACCAGAATTGGACAGGAAATATCCCCAAAAACAGGATTCTCACTGCAAATTTGAGACTGTTGGCCACTGTCCCAAACTTGGGCTAATGGGCTGGCTGAGACAGTGATGAGAGTGTGGGAGTGAAAGGGTTAATAACACCAGATCCCTGGTTACCTGTTGCTTATCACAGCAACCACTAGATAACCCCTGTAATCCCATTATCACCCTAGTGCACAATTTTCTGCCACCACCAAGACTTTGGCATCTTAGATTACCCCAAATACAACATACGGGGGTAAATATATATATATATATATATATATATATATATATATATATATAATGAAACCTTTATGTTTAGAGAAAAAAGTCATGACCTGATTATTTAATATCTAATCAGAACCCTTTTAGTTAGGCCAGCTGTAATGCACAGGGCATGGAGGAGGATGGGGGAGTGTGTAAGTGTTATAGACAGGACAAGGGGGTGATCTGGGCTAGGAATATAAATGGCTGGGCCAGCCCTCTCCTACAGCAGCCATTTTACAACCCCAAGAAACTCAGAAAAGTTCCCGCCCTCCCGTCCCTTGATTTACTTGATTATGTTGTATATTTATGTACAATGTTTATTTTGTTATAGCAAGGGGGGGTGCATGTCCTTGTCGTTCAGGGTTAGTAATGGAAATAGAGGAGTCAGATCCAATGGTTGAAGTGTTGGGCTCATATGGTACGTTCCCACTGAGCGAGAAGAGTTGGCTAATGGTAAGCATGGAGAAGAATAAGGTAAAAGGGTAGGAGACCCTTGGACGAGGGGGGGGGACATACCACAGGTTTGATGCTAGTTGCACTATGTATAGTTATGTTTGAAATTAGGTCAGTGGATTGGCAAGGATATAGTTTATTTGTTAGGCTGTATTTATCTGAGATTAAAAATGAAGATGATTGGCTGATACAGTCCTAACATGTTTTTTACTATGTTTAATAAATTGCTGTGGCTGATTTTTCACCAACCCCCAAGTGTCACGACTTCATGCATAAGGGAAGGGGAGTTTGTTATCTAGTTTATACACTAGCACTATCCACACTTTATCATATATGGCAAAAGTGCTGTGTACAAGATAAATACAGAAATAATGACATACAGAAATATAGATTACAGGTTGCAAAACAGTCCATAAAATACAATAGGTGAAAACACAAGAAAACCTTACATACAATTACTGAGATCCTTAAAGGAGATTCTGGTTTTAAAGTTCTCCTTGAAATTTTGAAGAAAATCTCCATTTGGGATTCCAAAATCCTGATTATATGGATCACTGGTTGAATCTAAGAGGCCAGCCCTGGGGGGTGTATCAGTGGGCATTGGCCTGGCATTTTATGGCTCAATCCATCCTGCCCAGGATACCAAGTGAAAGTATGACAATGTCTGTGGCATCTGCTGTTAATAACCTTATGGCTTGATATGACGTTTCAGTGGGAAATGTGTAATTAGTCACAAGGAGCTATCATAAACACAAAACCCCACATTGTAATCATCTTTTTTTGATTTATGCTTTTGCTTATAATCCCTCTAATTGGACAAATAACAAATCTGTGGCCTCAGCAGTCATAGATGGTTAGATGTTTTTTTTTTTTAATGTATAATAATTATTTTTTTATTTTTTATTTTAAAACATTTTATTTAGACTTACATCAAGGTACAGAAGTCAGTAATACATGTATAGGTGGTAAATGATATGCATGGTTATAAAACAAGTAACAAGATCACGATCAGTAGTTATAAGCAAGTGCATACTCAGTTCTCTGTTATAGGGAGGTATGATCAGATTGATAGCTAGTGACAGTCTTATGAGTAAAACATTGGATATATACAAGGTAATAAGTCACAGAGCACATGGTGAGATGTTTTTAATCAATCAAACCATCATTTGCAGTTAAATACTGCAAATAATGAGTAAAGTGTAAAGGATAATAAAGGGAACAAGCTTTTTCTCTGTATATAGGTATTGTGGATTAAATATTTTGAAAAGCGATGTGTAGCAAAACTAGAAACTTGTAATAGGAAAGGAATACAAGGTCTCTTGTGTCCTTTTGTAGTGAAAATCCGCTTATGAGTTATCAAGGTCAATGCAAAAAAAAAAAAAGTGAAAAGAAGGTCTGAAAGTGAAGTGATAATACAGTTCAATGGCAGAGGAGAAGTATATTATCAGAAGAAATAGCAGTTCATGATTCCTGTTAATTCACAGCACCTGAAGTGTCTATTGAAGCTGTTGTAAACAAGTGGCATGTTATACACGCACAGACAATTTAGATAGATGCCTATACATTTCGCCCTCTCTACAATCCATGAAATGGAATTACTACTTTTATGGTATTTAATAATCTAATATTATTTACATTAGCAAACTAGGCAACTACAGTATATTTCCCACAAGTCATGGAGGCGTGATTTGAATTATATAAGATAAATTAATCAGGATTTAGATTGCGTATATATGACATGTTCTCTTGATATCAGAGAGAGAGGATGGCATCATGAGAGGGGAAGAGGGGCTTGATCAACATATGAAGAGGAACAGAGGTATATTATATTAAATACTGAATAAAAAATTAGGCTCATATTCCTCTTATAGAAGAGAATTTGCTTTTAATATACATTGGAATATCTGTACAACAATTAAATTGTGGAAAAGATACAATACTGTTCAAAACTTTGGTGTCACTTGTTTTTGAAAGAAAAGCACAATTTTCCATTAAAATCAAATGTATCAGAAATATAGAGTAGACATTTTTAATATTGTAAATGACTACTGTAGCTGGAAATGGATGATTTGTAATGGTATATATTTATAGGCAAGGCTGCAGCCAATGAAAAAAAGGACATTGTGCGGTCTTATGTTAAGCAAGCAAATCAGGAAGGGGAATCAAAATGTACTTGTCCATCTAGGGACAAATGACTTGGCTTGCAATGAGGTTTTAGAGGGTAAAATGTGTGTTGTGTTCTTGTCAATGATTTACAGCAGGTTGTGTCCACATTGTCATTATCCGAAGTTCTGTCTGTGTAATACATTCAGAATGATAGGCGGACGTGCATTAGGGACTTTAATTTGTGGCTTCGTCAGTGGTGTTGGGAGCAAGGATTTTACTTTGTTTCTCATGGTAGATCTATTTGGGATAGAAATGAACTGTACAAAAGAGTTGGTTTGTGTTGTTCTCAAAAGGGAACAAATGTTCAGAGGTTTTGCTAAGAGGTACTTAAACTGAAGTGGAAAAGTGCAAGATAATGCATCCTAGGCATAAAAGCCCAAGGGCAGAGCATTCAATATTTCATACAGTCCTCACTTTAACATCTGAGGAAAGGGATCTAGGATTAATACTTTCAGAGGACTTAAAGGTAGGTAGACTATGTAATAGATCAGCAGGAAATGTTAGCAGAATGCTTGGTTGCATACGGAAAGGGATGAGCAGATGAAAGTGTTTTTGCATTGTACAGAGCACTGGTGAGACCTCACTTGGAGTATTGTACTCCAGAAGAATATTGGAGGCTCCAGAAGGATATTAATACTTTGGAAATAATTCAGAATGAAATTTACCAGGAAAGATTAAAGGACCTTAACATGCATACAAATTAAAGGAGGTGAGTATATTTAAAAGAAGAAAAAAAAACTACCACAACAAGAGCACCTAGTCTTAAATTAGAGTGACAAATGTTTAAAAAAAATATCAAGAAGTACTGGGAGGGTAGTGGGTGTATGGGGTTTCCTTGCAGCGGAAGTGGTAGAGGTTAACACAGTGAAGGAGTTTAAGCATACATGCAATAGGCATAAAGCGATCCTAGATATAATATAAGGCCAGGGACTAATACAAGTATTTAGAAAATTGAATAGACTAGATTGGCCCAATGGTTCTTATGTGCCAACACATTGTATGAGTCTATGTTTCTAATAAACACTAAAAGTGAGCACTTCCTTCAGTTCCAAGAAGTCTAACAATTATTAAAACTATACCCATGACTAAGCACCTCAAGCATAAACAACACATTGTTGTTAGCTATAGCCATACTTTTAATTTCCCTGTGCCAGCTTTTAATTTTCTGTAATAAAACCTGTTTTTTTTTTATAATTGGTGAACATTTTTTGCTGTCATGGAGAGAGCACTTCAACAAGAAATGGTTAAGCAGATAAGTCAGATCCAACATGTTGCTAATTGAGGATGCACTTTGGCACACCAGCTAAAAGTGCGAACCTGAGGATTGAGTGACCGATAACGCTTTTGCAGAGGAATAATAGCATGCTGTTATTACACTAAAAGTAAGCATGGATTCATTGAGTAATAGGTGGAAAACTAGGTCTTTCCTCCGAGATGAGCCTCCACGGTTCCCATCAAATTCATGTAGAAATAAATGTAAAGTTTATCTTTTACAAAATGTATCTTCAGAGAGATTTTTTTTCTCACTGCAATGAAAGTTCAATAATGTATCACATCTGAGAACAAATCTCCCACTCTTTTTTTAAAGTGCATACAAGATTGTGCTGGGAGTTTTCAACGAAAGATGTATTTAGCATATTTATACAAGTACAAACCAGTTTAGACTATTGTAGCACAGATTTGTGCTATGGAAAAACTGTCAAGGGCTTTACTAATTTTAGTTACCGTTAAGTAGCTACAATCATTCTGACTTCTCTTCCATCTTCTAATACACAGGAACATTTATATGTAGACTTTTCCCACTCTGGCATGTGAAGAAAAGCAGCCCTAAAAAAAAAAAAAAAAATTGCCCCTCAAGAAAACTCTATTCTTGTATAGCTCATTAGTGCCAGTGAAGAAAACCTGCAGTAAATTAGAGATATATCTTTTCTAACAGTATTTTGTGGAGCTCTGTGATTGCTGGTCCTTTCATGAAAATTACCTCAGCTAAAAGACAGGCTGTTTTAACTTCTGTGCACTTTGCTGTTAAATTGTGCTACCACCCAAGGAGCTTGAAACTTAAGTTACTGCGCAATTATGCAGCTTGTCCTGACTCCTTCAATTTGCTGAAACTGTCACTGCACCAATTATGTGAAAAACAGGTCTTTTTTAAAATGTCCCTGACACAGAAAGTGCATTAATCAAGACTTCACAGTCTTGAATGCTTAACTTTTTTTATTGAAATAGCTGCATTCTAGTAGCAATATCCGCACAATGACGTAACATACCGTAAAAGAACAGTATGACTAATAAATACAATGATAAATTATATCCAATATAAATAATTATTTAGCAATATTCCTTGTACTGTGTTTTTTTCAACTATCAATTCCCTTCTTTTAAAAAATAATAGAAGTCCTGACAAATAAAAATTTTTTGTCAAAAACCCTGACTATTTCACAACTTGAATGAGAACTAAGACAAGAATAATAATGTGCCAGCTCACTCACGTAAATCACGTAGAGTAACATGATTTAAATGCATTTTATTATTAATTTATGAAACACCAACACATTTGCATGTTTTTATATGTATAGTTTAGCTAATTATGTCATATTGCTATTTTGTACATCTTAACAATAACATCCTGGGCGTCTAACAGTGGTCCTCCAGCTTCTGCAGAACTACAAACCCCATAATTCCCGACCAGCTTTCAAGAATGACAGGGAATTAAGTAGTTGTTGTAAAGAAACAGTTGGATGAGTAGGTCCTAGTGTTTTGCTTCTTTGTCCAATGCATGTGTAATTTGTAAACTGGGTGGTGTCCACTACTTCAAGAAATGGGCTCCGGCCAGGGTTTTTATAATGTTTCTCAAATGCAAAGAAGGGATCAGGCCTTCATGTTTGTACTTTGCAGTTTATGTTGTTAATTATTAATAAACACAATACTTTTATTTTATGTTTCCTATGTTGTTACCTATTATAGTGACACACACACACAAATACAAATGTACACACTGACAGAGATACACTCATGAAAACAACTACATTTTTTGGTTTGATGTACACTTCCCTTCAGGTAAGTGATAGATTGTATTAAAGGAGTAACCTGCAAGACCAGAGTAACTTTATGGTGGTAATTGCATTTTATTTGGTACAAGTCATAAATACATGTGATTTCCCTTTACATATGTAGTAGGAGGTTAGAAGAATCACTTTTTACAATAATATCTGAGCATGTATTTGGAGTGAAGTAGAAGACATACTAACGAAAGTACTAAAGAAAGGAAGGAGATTGAAAAAAATACAAAGAGGCCACATACATGAATATCAAGCAACGTGGATTGAACTACAGTACTGTTAACTGTGTTAGATAATGTCTGAAAAAACTAGTGGCAGAGTGTAAGTGTGTATGTTAGTGGCAGAGTGTAAGTGTGTGTGAATGGCAGAGTGTAAGTGTGTATGTTAGTGGCAGAGTGTAAGTGTGTGTGAATGGAAGAGTGTAAGTGTGTGTGATTGGCAGAGTGTAAGTGTGTGTGTTAGTGGCAGAGTGTCGGTGGGTGTGTGATTGGCAGTGTGTAAGTGTAGGTGTTAGTGGCAGAGTGCAAGTGTGTGTGTGTGTGATTGGCAGAGTATAAGTGTTTGTGTGTGGGTGTGTGTGTGTGTGTGTGTGGTAGAGTATAATAAATGGGTGCACTATTGATATTGTACCCCTGTTACACTCTGTGCATGTGTCTGCAGGTACATGTGTGACTGTGTGTGTAAAGGTGCCTCTGAATGTGTGTATTTGGTGTTGAGGCCCGGATCAGCAAGGGACAGAAAAATATATGTTTGCCTACGGTTGCAAAAAGTCTTTCACTGGCCCTGTCTATATATATATTAAATAAATTACAGATATATATGTATCTATCTGTACATGTATTTATGCACATATTGATATGAACATTTACATGTAAAGAGGCACCCTATGGTAATGTGTTACTACAGTAGTGCAGTTTAACTGCTACACAGACATTGATATGCACTGCAAATTTTAAGTGCAACTCCCATTTCCCTTAGCTAGTTGCAACACAAGCACATTTATGTTAATTGCTGCAATGTGCTGCTTGCCCTCTCTGTCAGCAACAGTTCATTACACTCACCATTGCAGCTTCTCCATGTATGGGATTTTAACATATGCAGCCACCTTACCAGGAAAGTTTAAACCATCTTAACATGTATAGCTTGGAGGAAAGACGTAACAGGGGGGATATGATAGAAACATTTAAATACATAAAGGGAATCAACACAGTAAAGGAAGAGAGTATATTTAAAAGAAGAAAAACTACCACAACTAGAGGACATAATCTTAAATTAGAGGGGCAACGATTTAAAAGTAATATCAGGAAGTATTACTTTACTGAGAGGGTAGTGGATGTATGGAATAGCCTTCCAGCAGAAGTGGTAGAGGTAAACACAGTCAAGGATTTTAAGCATGCGTGGGATAGACACAAGGCTATCCTAGCTATAAGTCCGGGTACGGGGGACTAAAAAAAAAAAATTGGGCAGACTAGATGGACCGAATGGTTCTTATCTGCCGACACATTCTATGTTTCTATGTTTCTATTTTTCATGCAAAGTTCCCCATAAGTGTGTAAAATTCCTTTTTATCCTTGACACAGCTAATACATGTGTTGCATGAACTACTTGTGTGTGAGGTCATAAGTATTAGAAGTATTTTAAATACACTTACCTTTTCTTCACCACCACCTCAGACCTACAGTTCCCACCAATTGCTACCATAGTTCATTCTTCCTCGTCTAGCTGCTGCGCCTATCAATTGATTGCAATGTTGGCACAGTGTATGTACCAATGATGAGTTCTCTTCTGCTGAAAATCTCTGCTGTTATCTTGTAGCTCTTGCCTTCCCTCCTATTCTACCACGCCCCTTGTCCCCTCCCTGCCCTGATCTCTGGTTTGCCATAATTCTTTTCTCTTTTTTTGTATAACAAATGTGTGTGCTGCTGAAATGGTGGTGTGGCTATGTGCTCATTATATACAAAGATTCCTCAATTGTGATTGGGTTAGAATTGATTGCACCTAGGATTTGTATTGATTTCATGAAACTGTGCCTATTACCTATGGACCTTTTATTTTAATTTCCAGTATGATTTCGGCTTTGCTTCTTAATTTCAGAGCTATTTTTTGTGTTTCAGAAATCACCAAAATGATATAATAATAATGGTGATTTAGAGGCTACCACACCAGTTTGGTGTGTTTTGGAGTGTATTTCGGTTACAGAATGAACCAGCATTAAATTGGCTATGATGTCAAAATTGTGAGGCTATTTAGGGTCATGTTGGGCATATTGTGTAGCTCTAAATCTGTAAAGACACCGGGCCAATTACTTTGGACCCAAAGTTTGGCCTCTATTGTGTGGACCCTTAACTTTCCAGAGTATTTAACCATATCTTATCGGCCTACACTAAAGAGGACCCACTATTCATGACCCAATGGGTTGCCACCCTGGACCAAGAAATTACTCCAGAACAGTATAATGTAAGACTTACCAACACCCACAAACTCATAACACTGGTATCTAGACCCTGCCAGACAGAATATATCAATCTTCCACAGGCCTATGACTCCACAGTCTCCATGCCACATACCTACATGCCTGGTGTTACTGCTCTCAGCTGACCTCTATCTAGAAAAGGATATTTAAAAATAACAAACCCTAGGAACAAGAATCAAATCACACTTGAAGGAGGAACTTCTGCATATTAAATACGTTAGTAAATAATAATAAATAAACATAGCCAACTTCTAATTCAAAGGATATACTCTACGACCACAAGAGCAAGAGCTACAAATGGGGTAAGGCCTCCTCCTTCTATCCCGATGATTCTGAGATACATATGGTACACCACTGCCATGGAAAAAATAACCACACACCTACAAGACCGGATAATGATAATCACAAAAATATGGGAACTATGGATCACCAGCCACAGTGATGTCAACTTAGACCTCGTGATATACTCCCTGTAATATTCCCTATGAAAGCCTGGACAGCCGCCATGCATTCCAACCATATCTCACCTTACCCATCCTTCTCAACCTTTCTCTTTCTATCCCTATTATTTGTGTTTATTTCAAAGAGTAGTTTATTTCAAAGAATATGACATTTCATAGATACACTCTGTTTTTCATTCACTATTATTTATTTACATTTATTCCAATATATTGCAATAACTACAATAAACTGCAATGTTTAGTTTACCTTTTCTTTTTTTCGTACTGCATTTACATACGGGACATCAATAAAACATATTTTAAATAATAATAATAATATATTTACCCTTAGATGATGTTCCAGATATACAGCATCTTGTAACGGTCTTTGTTTGTTTAAACAAATGGATTGATTCTTATCATGAGCTTATCAAAATGACAACAATAATATTTATTATTTTTTGGGAATACTCAAAACTCATGATAGCTTGAGTTTTGTTGATTTCTTCTTCTTCACACAACTGCAGTGTGCACATTGGTTCCTCTCACTTCTCATGTTTATGTAGTGAGAGAGATTCACCTGTCACTCAGCCTGTAACATGAGCAACACTGATCACTGAAAGAGGACCCATGTGTGACACCCTCTTTCTCAGACTCATTCAGGATCACATGTCCACGTAGGTGTAGTGGAAGGGATGTGTTCCAGCGATGGGCACTGACTATACTGACTATACTGGATCATTGAGGTCACCACTCACAAAACAAGAAAAGATGCAAATCAGTGGAGGTCAAAAATATTTCAATTGCTTTAGTGTGTGGGAGGTACATTTTTGCCCCTCAATATTTTAGTTTCAACTGCGTTTACCTCAATTCTACCTCTCTCCTCCTTTTTCTATCATTTCATTCTCCGTCCTCCTTAGCATACAGGATAGATCCAATTTCCATTCAAGGACATGAGTGTCTGTGACAAGACCTGTGAAGGCCCCTGGAAGATCAGTACAATGGCCATCAAAAAGTCCATAAAATAACCACAACAACGTTGATACCTATTTTGGTTATCAGTCCCCTTCTTTCCTAGACATTGGATAATATTAGCAGTCACACAGCATTTAAGATTTCTAAAAGGTACAATAGTGAACTGGTCGGAATGGTCAGGAGGATCTAATATGCTGTAAAATTGAAGGCTCACAAGAAACAAATACCTCCTATATCAAACAACAATCATTTATAATTGTAATAATATTTTATTCTTTCGATAAGGGAATAAAGGTTCCACTGATGTTGCACATTTGTGCTTTGGTCATCCTCATTTATCTCTATATCCTCTGATTGACTCCCATGAGATGCTGGGTTCATTTCAGTAATCTGAGGAAGAGACAGTAGAGAAGGACCTGTGCCAGGAAGAAAGTCTTCATGGGAAGGTACGTAGTGCAGGGACCAAAATAAATAAATGAAATATTTAGTGCATATATCTACCGTATATACTCGAGTATAAGCCGAGTTTTTCAGCACAATTTTTTTTTTATAGGATGGCATAACGAGCATACTAAGGGGCAATATCCTGGCATATTGGGGGAAATATCATGGCATATTGGGGCAATATCCTGGCATATTGGGGGCAATATCCTGGCATATTGGGGGAAATATCCTGGCATATTGGGGAAATATCCTGGCATATTGGGGCAATATCCTGGCATATTGGGGCAATATCCTGGCATATTGGGGGAAATATCCTGGCATATTGGGGGCAATATCTTGGCATATTGGCATATTGGGGGAAATATCCTGGCATATTGGGGGAAATATCCTGGCATATTGGGGCAATATCCTGGCATATTGGGGGAAATATCCTGGAATATTGGGGCAATATCCTGGCATATTGGGGGAAATATCCTGGCATATTGGCGGCAATATCCTGGCATATTGGGGGAAATATCCTGGCATATTGGGGCAATATCCTGGCATATTGGGGGCAATATCCTGGCATATTGGGGGAAATATCCTGGCATATTGGGGGAAATATCCTGGCATATTGGGGGCAATATCCTGGCATGTTGGGGGCAATATCCTGGCATATTGGGGGCAATATCCTGGCATATTAAATGGCATATTGGGGGCAATATTTACCAGTAGCTGCCGCATTTTCCACCCTAGGCTTATACTCGAGTCAATATTTTTTCCCAGTTCTTTGTGGTAAAATTAGGTGTCTCGGCTTTTATTCGGGTCGGCTTATACTCGAGTATATACGGTAGTTATTTTTTGTATTATTTTATTTTTGGCTGGAGCTTGGAGTGGTCTCTTAAGCCAACCTTTATTTGTATAGGTCATTTTTCATGAAAAAAACGTCACTCTGTTCTATTCTAGATGAAAATGTAAATAGATCTGTACATTTTCTCATTTTAATGGCAGTTGATTAAATTGGACTGTAAAAGATTGAAATTAGGAGCCTACTATTGCTGATCATATAAAATATAACGCAAATAGTGATTTTTTTCATTTATTTAAGCATCCTGCATTGACCCAAATACATTTTGGTTGTTACGCAAATTTTTACTTGGTTACATTTGTGTCTGCAGCTGAGTAATTTTGTAATTGATTACTAGTTGTGCTATACTTCACTTGTTACTTAGTACACAGGTAGTTGCTTCCTAGAATCTATTATTGATTCCTGGATGAACCAATTGTATAATTAATACAAGCACTTTGATGTTTATTTTTGCCTTTGATCAGTTTGGCTCTTATGTACTTCATTTAGGTGTTTAATTGTTTTGTAGCTGACTCTTTGTGATCAAGTTATATGACACTTAGCAGCACTTTACAATGATTTTGATGTATCTCCAATACGTTGCACTGTACATCTCTTTTGAAGATGTTTCACAAAACATTATGCTGTTATGTTTATATGTATTGTTTCATGGAAAAAAGGAGATTATAAATATGCTGAGATATACTATTATTATTATGACTATGCCTACGGCTAAGTGCTGTTAAGGCATGAAACGTGCAAGGCAATTATCACTTGTTTCCACTATGTGTTATTTATTTATTTAATAAACACTTTTCTACTTTGGCATATCAACACTGCATTGGATGACCCTGTTCGCAAAATCCACAAACTTCTTTGTTCTGTTAGTTTATTATATAAGTAAGTCTTACTTCAGTAGTGGGGAAGATAATGGAAACAATGTTAAAGAATAGGATGTGGAACATCTAAAATCACACAGATTTCAAGATCAGAGACGTATGGGTTTACGTAAGGGAGATCATGCCAAACTAATCTTATTGATTTCTTTTGATTGGGTGACTAATATAATAGATCAGGGTGGTGCGGTAGACATTGCTTACCTAGATTTCAGTAAGGCTTTTGACACTGTCGCACATAGAAGGCTTATCAATAAATTGCAATCTCTAAATTTCAATATTGCTGAATGGATTGGACAATGATTGAGTGACAGGCAACAGAGGGTTGTAGTCAATGGAGTTAATTCGATGCAAGGTCTTGTTACTAGTGGGGTAACTCAGGGATCTGTACTTGGACCCATTCTCTTACTATATTGCAGAAGGTCTTGTTGGTAAAGTATGTCTTTTTGCTGATGATACAAAGATTTTCAGCAAGATTGATAATCATGGAGGGATAAGCACAAATGGCAAATTATTTAGCTGAACTAGAAAAATGGTCAGAGCTGTGGTAACTGACATTGAATGTGGACAACTGCAAGTTTATGCACCTCGGGTGTGAAAACCCAAAAGCAGAATATAGACTAGGTAGGCAATGTAATAGAGCAGCAGGAAATGCTAGCAGAATGCCTGGTTGCATAGGGAGAAGTATTAGCAGTAGAAAGAGGGAAGTGCTCATGCCATTGTACAGAGCACTGGTGAGACCTCACTTGGAGTATTGTACGCAGTACCGGAGACCGTATCTCCAGAAGGAGATTGATAGTTTGGAGAAAGTTCAGAAAATGTCTACTAAACTGGTTCATGTGTTAAAGGATAAAACTTACCAGGAAAGGTTAAAGCATCTTAACATGTATAGTTTGGAGGAAAGACATAACAGGGGGGATATGATAGAAACATTTAAGAACATAAAGGGAATCAACACATTAAAGAAAGAAAGTATATTTAAAAGAAGAAAAACTACCACATCTAGAGGACAGAGCTTTAAATTAGAGGGTCAAAGATTTAAAAGTAATATCAGGAAGTATTACTTTACTGAGAGGGTAGTGGATGTATGGAATAGCCTTCCAGCAGAAGTGGTAGAGGTAAACACAGTGAAGGATTATAAGCTATATATTTTAAGATACAAGATAGGGAACTTGGGACTAATAAACGTATTCATAAATTTGGGAATACTATATCGACTGAATGGTTCCTATCTGCCGACAAATTCTATGTTTCTATGTATATATGGGTATGGATCACACAGCGTTGAAAGAGTCCAGAAGTAAATGGAAGAGTACATTAACAGATCCAGAAGCTTATAAAAGCCTAATGTATGTTTCTCAATTATTATTATTAGAAAAGGACTGCAAGCAAGTAATATACAATGTGACATGGCTTATGTCATAATAATACAGCAGGGTTCAAAGTCTTGTGAGCTTGGTCTTCTGCAGATATCGCTAACCTTGGCACTGCAGGGCTGACTGAGCAGCATGGCACATGTAGCTCACAAACATTTGCAGTGCCAAGGTTAGCCATTACTGGTCTAGTGGGATTTTACAACTGATGAAAAATAAGGAGACAAAGGAACATAATAATATGATTGTGAGGGAAGGTCATCTGGATAAGACAAAAAAATGTAGAAAATGTGAAGCGGGCTGGGTAAATAGTAAGCTTCTCCAAATACTTGAGTTTTCAAAGAGCATTTAAAAAACTGAATGTAGCGGGCTGAGGTAATGAACACTACAGAGCAGGTGCAGCATAGGGCAAGTATTGGAGATGGAAGTGTGAGGACGTAATAGTAAAAATAAAAAGGCCCAAGTCAATGGCAGAACAAACACAGTGGTTGGAATACTATTTATATAAAGCTGCCCCAGATTAATTATTAGAGGAAAAAAATACAATAATTAATAATCAATAGCACTGTTCATGGGGTAATTATAGAACAGTTACAATAAAAAATACAATCAGCATCCAGTGTGTAAAACCCAAAAGTCACATCCCACATAGCTAGATTTACATTTTGTAAAGAACTAGTGGACAAGACCACGTAAGAAAGCAATATTCCAAGCATTATTAAAGACACTATGCTTGGGCACTACTGGCCAATCATTGTTACACTACTGCAAATGTTCAAACTCTGTATGAGAATTCTGGGAAATGTGGTTATTAACGAGTATAGTGATACTAGTATGTAGCAGTATCACATAATAACAAAAAATGAACCAGAAGGTCACACACACATACCAGTGCATGACATTTTTGGTTAATACATGCAGTTTAAAAAGTTAATTCCCACATCAACAAAAACATAAAACACAATGCATAACAATCTGGGGTGGTGGGTTTATAACAGAGTTTATTTTAAAAAAATTGCAATTGCAGTGATCATATTTATAGCAGTGATTGCACCTTTTGTATACATCTGATACTTTTAGCACCTGAGATTGTTAACTACATTTTATGTGAGTTAAAAAAAAATTGTTATGTGGGCACACACAGCACCAAAGGCCTTCTCTGTAATGATGTAAGCAATACAAAGTGAGCCACTCCTCAGTAGGTATCATCATACTGGGAAGGCTACTTATGCAATGTCCGTTCCCTATCGGAGATGTGGTTCCCACCCCAGTTTTTTTCATCTTATGGTATACCCTGACTTGGCACTTGGGTCTCTGCCTTGCTGCACCCTGAGGGACACCAGCTGTATCACACTGACGAGGCTTATGAGAAGCTGGAACCTATGTCTATGGTTCAGACCCAGACTTCTCTGATTGGTGGAACCAGCCTGATATACTAATGGACTGGTCTCCTCTGTAGTGGTGCAAGCGAGAATAAAGTGAGTAGGAACCATCCAAAAGGGCAGAATACTAATGTACAGTTCCGCTCTGAAATGTGGCATACTCCCAATATTAGTTATATTTAACCTTTATGTTTAATGTTATTTACACTAGTACAACTTGGTCTTGTCAATAGATATAACAAAAATGATAACACTTTTAAAATGCATTGCACCAGTATAGTGCAATGCGAAATGCTTAATGCCAGCATATGAAATGTAGTGAGAAGTACATTCAGTATGACAGCTGGAGTGGGTCACTTTCGAACAATGCAAAAATAATTTTACCATTAAGAACCTGGAATAGGTTCATTCTATTTATGCAGGTTACATAATAGCATATTTTCAAGCATTTATTTCTCAGTTATGCCATAAATCAATACAGTTCCTTGGTTTACATCCCAGAAAGTCAATAAAGTGATTAATGTTTTAGCCAATAATGATGTATGCAAATAGCAGGGATAAAGAAGTCATCCTTATTTTCAAGTGTGCTCATAAATGAAAGATGCCTTGTCTGGAGGGGATATAAACGGGTTCTAAATGATCTGGATCCTTGCTCTTACAGAAAAAAAAAAGATTTTATTTCTCTATACTACATCTGAATGATGCAGTTTAAATGAGAACTATTGCCTATAAAATATATATTATTCATTTTATATTTTAGGTTTCCTTGTTGAGTCAGCAAAAAAATAAATAGAAAGTGTACCCAATATTGACCACTTGTAGTTGTTTAGACTTCAATATTTTTTATTTAGAGTCCATATTCAGACATGTATTAGCAAATTAATTAAATACGCTTCGGGTAGTGTTGCTCGTTGGCTTACTTTCCCAATTCCTCTACATAATGAGGAATTGAAATTTAGATATTCTAGCAGAATCTAACTAAGGTTGGCTAGCTCAACATACGTGCAACTCTCTGTTTAGACAGTGGACTCTAGTAACCAGTAAATGTCCAGTAAAGGACATTGGAACCCATGTATTCTAATTGGCCTTGTGTTAAGTCAAGCAGAATACATTTGAAGTTCCAAACATGCTCTGTTAGCAGAAGATTCAAATAAATCATGTACAATAAAAGTAAATGTAAGCACATAATGTTTATATAGGTAATAGGTAAATGGTACCACTAGGGGAAGAGAAAAGTACACTGTTGTTTTTTTGTTGTTGCATTACTTAAGGATGGTCTCCCTTTTGTTACATGTCCTGGAAATGATAAAACTCTGAAATGGCAGTCCTTTTTATAACATACTGATGGAGCATGAAATATCAAATCCGCATGATAAGGGAGTAGAAGTCCTGCTATGTGTCTTAACGTCCAAAGACAGTGGTTCATTTTTAATCCCATATGTCTGATTTATTTGTAGGCACATTACTTAACAAGTACTTGTGAAGTGTTTCAAATAGTGCTTGAGTATTTCTGTAGTCTCAATAAACCTTCCACATTTACTATGATTTTGGGTTATTTGTCCCCATTTATTTTTATTTTACTGAGTAAGTATTTTTTCTTGTTTTATTATTTTTTAGTGCATTGCAAAAGTATGAAAGAGGAAAATATGTACTTTGTTTTAGTACATGCCCCATATATTTATAATTAATATTCGCATCCCTTTGGTATCTATATGTAACTTTTTGTCCCCAATGAATAGTGGATTGCACCCTCATAGCACTCAAAATAGCACCCCCATTTCTATAAAACACATTCAAGCTTAATGGTAAGCCTTTGCTTACCAATTGGGGACTAAAGAACTCCCTCGTCATCTAGCAACTGGTTATGGATAATGGGCATTGTATTCCACAGCAGTTAGAAAATAAGAGCTAGTTCAGCATTATACTATATTAAGAACATGAAGCAGGAAAAAACAACTGTGTATTTCTGGACTGAAAAAAAATGTATTTCTGGACGGAAATAATATCAATATATTGTGTGTGAAATAAAGGCCTTAATTGTATCTAGGACTCGGAAAGTAGAAATTACCTCCAGTATTAGATAATGAACAACAATTCAAGCAAAGGGAATCATTGAAAGGGATTGCTGAAGATGCAGCCGATGTTTCCCCTGTGGGTGTTAGGTTTCAGGATTCCTTCAACATGGATAATACACATTTATCAATGCTTAGACTTAAATGGCAGTAGCGAAACACACCATCAGCCGGAGCTGCCTTCTGCATTCGCTGTGTTCCGTGTGAGCTTTTTATTCTGCTTGACGTAAGTTATTGCATTAAAACAACACATCACAGCATTTTGTGTAAGAAAAAGTGATAAGCTGCCTCTTCAGTGTATTGTATTGCGCTGCGATTCAGCACTTTGCAAACGCATTATGTTTTATTTGACCAAAGTAAAAATAGGGCTTGTTTGTCAAATAACTGTCTTTTATCCTTTTAGATATTTTTTTCATTAGTTGCAGTGCATTAAATGAGCACTGTTTTCGCCTTAACAAGCGAAGTATGCTAAGCTAATAGACTATGAGTCTATAAGGACATACATTATAAAATATTACGCTTTGGATATGAAACTAGATTACTATGCACTGCTGTTAAAGTGATGGTATTTATTTGCATTATAAATTGTGTTAAAGAAACATATAACACATTTTTCAAATAATAATTGGGTATTGTAGAGATGTTTCTTCTGCTATATAAAACAACTTTGCTACTAGTTGAGAGAGATTTTGTTTAAAGTGGTCCTGGCATTTCTGAATCATTTAATTTTCAATCCACTATGCATGATACACTTCTGTTCTAAATGCCACTGGGAGCAGTCATCTAAACTTATTGTCAAAGAATTTGTAAAACCCGAGGTAACGTAAAAGAGCATACTGGTGGAGGAAAAAAGGAAAAAGTGCTACCAAGTCGGTATTCGCTGTTACTACACTATACTATTTTATTTCTTACCCTTTGCATAACACGGAGAGGATTACCTCATTTGATAGGGTAACCTAAGTGTGAAGTGTTTGGGAATAGCGCACAAATTCACGTTTTTGTATGTTGTTATATAAATCAGTTTTTTTGAGTGATTGTCAATTTGAGGTTTATCCGCTAGAATAAAATTCTGCCAAAATTCCTAAAATGAAATAGTTAACTTTTGAGGTGTTGGCAAATGTATTTGCTTCCAATAACATCTAGTTTGAGTTTTTAGTATCAGCTGTACTGTAAGCTAATCTGCTTTTGTCTCTTTGTTTGTATTACATGTTGACATGTGATAGCAGCCATCTTGGGTATCCAAAGAAAGACACCATTTTAAATGGGATTTCAGTTCTTTATACACACAAATTTAAGTTTAACACAGGAGTTATTATTTAAACCCTTTGTGCCACATTAATTCATCCAAACACACGAACCACAACAATAAGTGAATGGTGGTAAAGGTGGTAAACTATGATTCATTGTCCCTGACTCCCCTGTGATACATTGCAATCCTCTCAGAATTATGCATTGGACATAGCCAATAAACAAAATAGAATCTGACTAGATAACCACATAACACATAAGTGTTAGTAATCAGGAACCAGGCAGAAACAGAAGTTATTATGCAAAAATACCTTTCTGAATAATAAATAGTAAAAAAAGTAAAAATAGTCCGGGAGCAATATCCAGGAAGCAAGCCGGGGTCAGGAGCCAAAACGGGCAGTCAGATGAGCCGGAGTCAGTAGAACGGAAATATATGGAGTCAGGAACAAAGCCAGTAATCAAGAACCAGAAGAGCAGTCAGCCGAGCCGTGTCAGGAACACAGAAATCACAGGAAACCAGGAATAGCACTTGGTAGCCAGAACCAACAAGGGCAAATGAGCTACTGAGACTAGCTGCTTAAATATCTGCTCTGAGCAGCAAATAGGATGGCTAATAGCAGCCAGGTGAGTAACCATTGTAACAGCTCATTAATACCAGCTGGTTAACTCACTGAAGGAAAGGGTTTTTATTTGAACCAGCAGAGCAACCCTGACAGTATATCCCTCTCAATGACCCCTCCCCACCCAAGTGGGTGGGTCTGGGATGCAGGGGAAAGCGGACATGAAAGGAATGAAGGAGAGCTGGGGCATGGACATCGGAGGCTGTGACCCATGAGCGTACTTCTGGTACGTAGCCTTTCCAGTGAACTAAGTATTGAATGTACCTTCTGAACACACATGAATCAATGATGATGCGTATCACATATTCCTCATGGTTATCAACCTGAATGGGACATGGACGTGGCATCGAGGTGGTATAGCGGTTACACACCAAGAGTTTCAAAAGCAAAACATAGTTAGAGATGTGCATACTAAGATGAAGGTCAATAGGATAGGCTACAACATAGCAAGGAGCAAGTTTTAATGAGGGAACATGGAGCCTTAGGTTGTGAAAAGACAGACAGACCCTCTGCCAAACCTGTGGTCAGCCTGTATCTTATAGTTCTGCACAGATCATTAAAAGGAGTCCTGAACCTGCACCCAAGTGGAACGGAGTTCCTTTATATGTTCCTACAATGCCAGAATCTCCAGTGGCATGAACATATCAGGCAACATGGACAGTTGAAACCCATAGTTGACTGTATGACTGCATTGCTACAAGAGAGTGGAAGATCCACAATAAAGTCTATAGACAAGTGTGTCCTTGGTCGTTCACCATTAGGTATAGTTTGCAAGAGGCCCATGTCATAGTGTCTTATTTGAGCACACACAGGACAGGCAGCTACATAGGCAGTGGCATCAGAACATAGACCAGGCCACCAAAATTGTAGAGAGGAAGTCCATATTAACTGATTTTTACCTGGATGCCCGGCTGCTTTGGAGTTGTGATGCGTGCCCAATAATATAGTGCGGAGGTGGGCTGGTACAAAGCAACGACCAATGGGTTTCTCCAGAGGAGCATTAATTTGTCCAGCCAGATTCTCCTTACCTTGATGTGACGTTAGGTTAGTGGGGATAGTGGCACATATATGGTCCGCAGGAATCACAGGAGTAGGGAGGAGAACTGTCGGGGCAAAGCATCAGCCCGAATGTTTTTAGTATGTGAGAATGAGGATTGTCACTGAAGTACCCTCAAGGAGATGCCTCCATTCTTTCAGCGCTATAATTATAGCTAGGACACAATTTCTTTGAGAAATACCTGCATGGAGGTGGCTTTCAGATATGCAAATAGTGTAATGGCCTCCTAGGACCAAATGCTGGGAATTGCCATTTCTCCTGGTCATGTCTGTGAGTGGTTTGACCAAGGAGAAAAAGTCACCTATAAACTTCTGATAATTGGCAAAGCTAAGAAAACGCTGGATGGAGTGAAGACCCATGGGTCGAGGCCATTGTACTACGGAAGAAGGTCCATAAGGAATCCAGTGCCAGAGATAATATAGTCCAAAAATGTAACCTGTTACAATTTATCAAATTATAAATTAAATGTCTCCAAATCTATTTGTATGGATCTAAACTTAGAAAAAAATGATAAAGACAGAATAAGTAATAAATATGACTTCAATTGGGCAAAAGACACTATAGAACATCTGGTAATACAATTTCCATCAGAAATAACTAAAATAGCAAAATTAAATTTGAACAGGTTGATGATACAGACACAAAAACTATTCAATACCTGGGAGAATTTAGAGATTTCATGGTGGGGCCGTATTAATGCAATTAAATTTGATATTATGCCAAAATGTATGTATATTTTTGAATCTTTCCCATGTTATGCCACAAAGTTACAATTGAAAGATTTGCAAAAGCTATTCCTAGACTTCATTGGGAAAAAAAAAACTAGGATAAAATGGATAAATGAAAAAAAATAATACAGAAGGATGGTGGACCATAGAAAGTGACAAAAATAAAGGATCTAGCATTATTGCCGTGGATACAATTAAAATCAAGGGGCAAAGATAATAAAATTAAAGGAAATGAAATACTAGAAGAAAGTTTTGAATTTTGGGAGAAATTCAAAAGGGATTATAATCTAGATTGGGATAACACCTTGAGAATAGAAGGCCCAATAAAAATTCTGGAATACATTATAGAAGATATGAATCTAACAGAATGGGAAACAAAGGGTCTTTTAACATTTTCAGACCTAATAAAACAGAAACAAATCATACCCTTTCCTGGGAACCTCTTCTCCTGGCACATTTGAAATGGGCCTAGGATGAGAGAGGGATGATTGTGAATTGAGGTAACAACTGCTTATTATAAGTATATGGAAGTGGATAAATAGTATACAATGGGAGCAGCAATAACCAACTGGTACGAACAAGAGACATACCCTTGATATGGATTTGCTGCTAAATTTGTTTGAATACGATGTAAGATTGAATAGATCGAAACATATGGAGGAGCTTAGAAATAAGCTGCAGAAACCCTATTAAAATTCGAACACCTCGGTTTCTCTCGGCTGTAGAATTAGGTCATAAATTGTCTTTTTTTCCCACTAACGACTGTCATCCCTACTTACTTCGTAGCTACATGGGCTTTTATCTATTTTCACTTTTATATGTTAAACCTCTTTTATGTGGTTGTGTACTTTGTATTGTATCATAATTTCTTTTTTATGTAATGTTTCGTATGTCTTGTATTCAAAAGAAAAGGATGGAAATAAAGAAATGAAAAAAATATATACTGTGTATTGTTTTTTTGTCAATTCAAAGGCTTGGCACAAATGAATGGTGCCAAGCAATGTTCCACTGTTATATGTCTGACATCAAAAGATTGGTGAAAAGGAAACTTTCCATGGCAGCCACTAGAGCCACAGGCTGTGGTCAATCTGAGTCAACTGGCCTGAGTCAACTGTCCAGAACATCTGGCACTGTGCCCTCTCAACCCCTATCATCATCTAATGACAAAGCCCCATGGCCTGCACATGACGCACAAGATCTTCCAGCTCCCCATTGGACATCACCAGTTCAGATGACTCAGCTAGGCTTCGTGTCAGCCACCTCTTCACCTGTCTACTGTAAATCAAACCTTCCAATACATGTGTATTTATGTACATGTGACCTGCAGTAGACATATGTGCAACAGATAGGATTTTTATTCATGACAGAGAGAGCTGCAGGGGATTATGAATGAAGATCCCAAGTTTCTGCCAAAATAACTGACTTGAAACATTCTCAGTATCAGCTTCTCTTCTAAATGTTTTAACTCATCTACTATGGCCTTAACTTCATTCACCATTCAATGCAAATACCTTTTTCATGAATGAAGCCCACTGACTTCTATTGGAGGACTTAAGTGAGTTCTTTAATAGTTGAGGTCCTTCCAAAAT
Organism: Pelodytes ibericus; assembly: GCA_036172795.1. Lineage (NCBI taxonomy): Eukaryota > Metazoa > Chordata > Amphibia > Anura > Pelodytidae > Pelodytes > Pelodytes ibericus. The sequence goes on along the minus strand of CM069857.1, from coordinate 93,676,945 downwards.
AACCGAAAGCCATCTCTATAGAATTCTATGGTGAGGACATCAACTTATTTCAGGGCTGCTTGCAGCCCTGCCTGCTGTGTGTCTGCTCTCTGTCTGCATGGAAATCGTCTACATGGCCGGTGGTATCTGAGTGGCAAGAATTTAAGGGCTACTGAAATCATCAAAGGGATCTAATTGTGTCTGAAACTCAGAGCTCCAATTTACTCATCTAAACAGAGCTTCCTGATTAGACAAACGAATGGATGAGTGAAACAATGATTTTAGTTCAGTCTGCATCCATTTCTTCTACTTCCGTCCAGCTCAGCATTCATTTTTGGCCGAATAACCAAAAACACAGGTTTTCATTTGGATCAGCATTCTTCTAAAAAACAAATGCTCAAGTCTATTAATTTGATACTGATTTATGATGCTGCTGGATGTTTTAATGTTTCATGGTATCTTTGGCCCATATTCAAAGACAGATAGGTCTGACAAAGGATATGTCAATTATTCTGGATATTACAGGGTTACATTTCCATCGTCTTAATGGAAAAGGTAAAGTAGAAGCCATTTCCACAAAGTATAAATACATTTTGGTCCTCGAAGATGGATTTTTAAGGTTCTCACAGACCTAAATAGACACTCATTAGACAGTAGTTCTATTCATTAGTGCCATGGGAAACATTAAACTGTCACTAATTCTTTCCCTACAGTTGACCAAGCTATATTAATGGCACCTTGCATACCTTGATATATGGATGTTAATTTGGGCTGTCACTGTGTGGACCTCTGGATTAATGAGCTGGTGCACTCACATTAGACAATCACATTTGATAAAATACGAATCTATATAGTTCCTAATGAAGCATTTTATGTAGCTTCTCAGGGGTTTGCAGAAACTAGTCTCCCCTTCTCAGTGAATGAAATAACCTATTGTATTAGTCACAGAGATAGAGGTTGATAAATGTTGTTTTTTGCTGCGTTCTACAATAGTTACAATGAATATTTTACGAAATCACAGAAAACTACTTTTGTGAATTGAATTCAATCAGCTTCCCTATGTGTGAGAATAAAGTTTGCTAGTTTTGTGTAATTCTCATTTCAGGAATACCTGGAAATACTCTAGTTTTTAGATTGCTCCTAATTCATCCGTTAAAGGAGGAAGACATGCCCCATAATCCTCAGGTCATGCCCCTTTCTGCCTCCTCTCTTTGACTTTAATCAGAAAGGTTAAAGGTGGACTTACAACACCCAGCAACACTTTGGACCCTTATCTTCCATGTATAAAAAAAGATTTAAAAAAAGAAACCTAGATCTAAAAAAATATGTGCTTCAAGCTCTTGGGGTGGAACCTATTATTTTATTTATAAAGTGGCCACGGGTATTACGCCAGCCCAAGGGGCCATTATTTATATTATATTGGACTCACAAGCAAAAGCTAGCCTGGAGCCCCTGGGGAGCATATTTTAATTTAAATATTGACCTCGTGTATGACACCAGCCAGCACAGTGGTTAGACGCTGGCCCCAGGTGGGGTACTAGAAGACTAGGGGTAGCTATTACACTCCCACTCCCTTAGCATTATATTAACAAGGAATAGCAGCATTTTTTGCTAAACATTGTTATTCCCTTACCACAGGTTCTTTATTTGTGGTCTGGATATTTGCGTTCCCTATTGAATTTGAATCACATGTTATTCTTTCAAGAATAACATGCGGTATACAAACTATAATTTTTGCCGTCTTAACAGACCACACTGTAGTGTGTGCAAATGGTAAGTTGCTTACTGTGAGAATAAGGGGCCCCATCATTATTAGCTATATAGGCAAACTTTGAGTATGGTGACCCATGTAATTAATGAAAATATCTTCTAGTAATCTTGATAATGTACTAATAGCAATGTTCCATTGTTATATTTCAGGTAGCCTGGTGGCAGTCATCCTGAGCTGGCTGACCTGCTGGATTTCAAGGAGGTGTTACTGCAGGTCATGGGGCATCAGACCTTGTTGTAAGTATAGAACATTCATTGTTGTGGTATGTATGTCAACTGATATGTATTAACACTGATCTCTCACTTTACTTATAGCATCTTGCACTGTGCCTCATCAACCCACCTTCCCAACAGTATCTAATGACGAGGCGCCATGTCCTGCACAGGACACAGAAGATCCTATTTTTTTTCTAATTAGAAAATAAATGTATTAATTGTTTGAACGTATCTATTTATGTCTGTGTTATTATTCAGGTCAATCCACACTCCCACAGTTCATGGTACCCTTTTATTTCCAGAGTGTTTAATCATTCTGAAGGAATACACCTTCCCTTTCATTGTGGTAACACATTGGTGTCTGTGCTAGACATTTATTTTACTGCTTAACTCTTTTTTTAATGTATTTTTCGAAATGGCAATGGTTCCATATATGTACAAATATCCGAATGCTACATATTTATTTTAGAAATTATATTAGGGCAAATAATGATTTCAAATCATTTGTAGTGTACTTTAGGGGTTTTAAAGTAGAATTCTCCAGCTAAAATAAGAGAATTGCAATGGGCAAATTATGCCTATCTTAACCGAATTCAAAGCATGTTTAGATGTGATCAGACAACATTGGGTATCAGAAAATCAATGGTTTTCATGGCCTGATCCGAACACCTCCAATGCTTTCTTTTCTGAATGGCCTAAACTGCCAATTCAGACTCAAATTCAGGGATATCGAATTTGTGACATTCGCCATATAATGTCCAATCCAAATCGAATTTGGGACTAATCGGTGTATATTGAGTAGACCCTTGTGTGTCTTATTTAATTGCTGTAATTTATATTGACCTTTTAATTAACATTTGGTTAAACATCCTCTTGTTCGGTCCTTGTCTACCAGTATTAAGAGGGTTAAACAGAACTCGGCATGCAACAACGAAAATTAATAATACAGTAGGAAGGCAAGTTAATAATCAGCTTGCGGTTGAACTTACATCAGTGAAAACGATTATTAAGTATTATGGCTGTGAATGCCTCATTATCTTCTGCTTAGAGATGCCCAGATACAAAGTGTTTAAGTAGACCTGTTAGATGCTAAAACACAATTAATAACACAAATACCGCTACATGGATTCTTAGACAGATCAGTTTAAATAACATGATTATAGTTAGGATAAAAACCCATGGGAAAACAATGTAAGGACACAGTAGCCATACCAATGTCTGCTTTTTAAATCTCAGTATGCTCAGCTGGTCTTTTGTGGTCCCGGAATATGCAGCACAACAACTGCAAAGCCTTGATACCTTACTAAAAAAACATGTTTGATAAAATACTAGCCACTATTACCACCATTGTGCAAAAATATATAATAAATCATAGTGTCAACAAATGTGTCCTGAGGGTGACCTTCCTTCTTAGATAGATAAAGATAAAGTGAGATGGATACTTAATTTTCAGTTATGCCCTACTTGGACATCCGCTTGTAATCGGCAAGTTCTCCATAAGAGAAAATCAATTTGCTTGTTGTGTCTTGGTCCCAGAGGGTCATTCCCAGGAAAAGATACATTAAGATTAATATTTCTTTTTTACTCAAGGACTCTTTTGTTACTTTATATGTTCATTTTATTCCATTGAAGAAAAACAATAAATTGTCGATGCTGGGAAAATATTGAATTTAACAGGTCTGTTGCATGTAAACAAATTAAACTTAAAACAAAACAAACTTTTGATTGTGCATGAACAGCAACAAATAATTTTCCTTACAAAATGTGTTTATTAATTGCTGGGGAGGAATATCACGTTTATAGAGTTTCTTGTGCAAATTAGTGAAACATTGAGACTATAGAGAATAAAAAAATGACCTTGAATGATCTATACAATATAATAGCAGAATTGCAAAGAAAAGCATACATTAAGTGGTGCTGTGATTTAAATGATTTATTTTTTTAAATCAAGAGGGAGTGGGGGTAGTTAGTTAAAGTTAACTAATAGGGCAACTATAGGGACAAAATAAGTTCTGTTTAATTGAAAGATTACATAAAATGTTGGCATTTTAAATAGAAATGCTTTAATGAAATAATACAAATGCAGCACCTTATTGAGCCCTGTTTGCTTTTATAGCCCTTTTAGGAGGTAGACATCTTGGGTCATTTCACATATCTGACCTAACATTCTAACCAACATGTCTGCCCCTGAAAGAGCTATACAAGCAAAGATGGCTCAATAAGGTGGTAAATTTGTATTCTTTCATTAAAGCATTGATATTTAAAATGCCTATACTTGATGTAATCTTTCAATTAAACAGAACTTTTTTTTTTTTTGACAGTTGTCCTTTATCTCACTGCATTGCAAATGTAATTTACACAATGTTATGTTCTTTGAATTCTAATTAGTTTAATAGATTCAATTGAAAATAATAACTATAATCATGCACTTTTGTTATGTCATCCTCTAGAAATAACAACATTCCTTCAATAATGCATGCCACAGCTTGATTGATTTTGAAACAACTTATTTCTAGTATTATTTTTACTCTGTGATATAATAATGTATGCAAACTTTACTGGGTTGAATAGGGTGACATGCAAAGAACATAGACTTCCTGGGTAGCTATGTAGCTTAGGCTGAGATTCATAATCATGAATCATTTGCGCTCGAGTTGTGTTGGTCAACTTTTCACCCGACAGGCTTGAAATAATTTTAATTAGATTTTCATGTCCTCAAATAATTTATTGAACACAACATCCATTAAATAAATGTCGGTATTTATTAAATGCTGCTGATCATATTTTGTAACATTTATTACCACTTATCATGTTAAATTATCTTCCTTTGTAAATATATTGTGTTCTGGTGCAGAAAGACTTTTCATTGCTTTCTACATATCCTATGGGAACAAAAAGGCAGTTGTTTTCTTTATGCATTATTGTTACATTACAAAGCAGACTAAATCTTCCTTCTACTTGCTTTTTTTGTTTGTTTGTTTACTGATTTACAGCCAGAGCTATAGATAAAACGGAACAGAGAACTAAAAAATCTGTACATTACTGTGATAATAAAACTGCTATGGAACTTCAAGATGAAATCTAGACAAGCATTATATCTGCAAAGCATGTTGTCTTATTATTTGTTACAGTTGGTTTAATAAAAAATGGGCTGCTACAGACTCATATTATTATTTTTAAATTGTTGCCATCTTGTTTCAGAAAATAATAAGTTATGTATTTGTAGGTTCATACATTTTATGTGAGGGATGGGCAAATCTTTCAGTCTGAGTTTATGAAATATTTTGAAAGTATTTAAATTGGCTTGGATCAAATAAAGTGTTTTTTTATTTTTGCTTTGGCCCAACTCACGGTGGTCCCACTTCAGCGTGGTTTTAGATAAATCAGTTTACAATTAAGCATAATATGTGTGAAAGCTTAAAACTGTTTATCATGATATGTTAATCCATTTTTATCCCTCAATAAAGTTGGGGAACTTTTTGCAGCAATCTCATTTAATGTAATTTTAGTGTGGCTTCTCCAGTTTTAAACTAGATTTTGATTAACCCTAATTGTGTCCTGGTTCTGTTCAGTCTGTCAGGGAGATAGACTGTTTTGGTTATGATAATTCAAAAGCTTTTGCCGTTTAAGCTAGTGTTTTCACAAATAAATAATTGATATGTATATATATATATATATATATATATATATATATATATTGTCACGGGAGGGCTACTAGATGGGTAGCTCCTACCGGAATCAGTTCCACAAAATCACTCCTCAGGTCCAGTAAATATCCAATAGCCAAACGGGGCTATAATCAAGGCTCCCCTGCAAGCAATTCCCCCAACATAGCAGACGAGACTGGTCGTGTTGGGAAAACAAGAAGAACTGTTTATTGACACAAAACACAGGACATATATACAGGAAAACATCTTGATAACAAAAGTTGAACAAAAGAACTTCTTCACACCTACACAAAAGGACAGTACCTGGCAGCCAATCAGATGAAAGGTAGGATTAGTAGCAACCAATCCCCAGCAGGGGGCGTGCCCCACAGATCAGCAATTATATGCAAATTGGGCATTTAACTAAGCAACCAATCCGAACAGTGCCTACACGGGGCTTGGTCTGAGCAACCAATAGGAAAACCGCCTACCTTTTGAAGAAGAGAATGAGCTCAGCAGCCAGGATAAACCTTTATTTTGAAGTGGCTGCTGAAGCTACATTCCTGGGGAAAGGGTACAAGGGATTAGGCTCTTTAACAGGGCACCATACATGTAACACACACAGTTAGAACAGGGGAAAATAACTCAGCCGGAACATGGGCACTGAGGAATGGAAAAACATGGTTGTCTGGAGGGGTGCTACCGTGACATATATATATATATATATATATATATATATATATATATATATATATATATATATATATATATATATACAATGTCAGCCATAACATTATGAAAACCTGCCTAATGTTGGGTAGGTCCCCTTTTGAGACCAATATAGCTCTGCCCAATCTAGGCATGTACTCCACTAGATCTCCACAAGAAGGTGTGCTGTGATCAGGGCCGATTCTGGGCGGTGCACGGGGTGCCCTGTGCCCAGGCACCACATAGTTAAGAAATATGGGGGCGCCTATACCGGCGCTGGCATGCAGAGCAGGTGCTGCTATATGCACTTGTTCATGCCGGGCACCTGGTTTCCCCATTGTGAGCCTCATCTAATTCAGCCAGGGGAGCCAAACATGCTGTATTTAGCTGCGGTAATCGCACCTCCAAGTTTAGCACGAGAGGTACATGCTCCACCCCCTTGTGCTCTGATACTGTCCCTCCCTGCAACTGAAAGGTAAATGAACAGGGAGGGGAGCAAACATTAGCACTACTATTTTTTTGGGTTAAAGAAAATAAATGTTTGTAAGGATGTGTGTGTGTGTGTGTGTGTGTATAAGGATGTCTGTGTGTGTGTGTATAAACATAGAAACATAGAATGTGTCGGCTGACGCACTGAGTTGATTCCCTTTATGTATTTAAATGTTTCTATCATATCCCCCCTGTTACGTCTTTCCTCCAAGCTATACATGTTAAGATGCTTTAACCTTTGCTGGTAAGTTTTATCCTTCAACCCATAAACCAGTTTAGTAGCCCTTCTCTGAACTCTCTCCAAAGTATCAATATCCTTCTGGAGATACGGTCTCCAGTACTGCGTTTAAAGATGTGTGTGTGTCTGTGTGTGTGTAAGTATGTGTGTGTGTGTGTGTGTGTGTATAAAGATTTGTGTAAGGATGTGTCTGTGTAAATATGTGTGTGTGTGTGTGTGATGTATGTAAGGATGTCTGTGTGTGTGTGTGTGTGTGTGTGTGTGTAAGGGTGTGTGTGTGTGTAAGGATGTCTGTGTGTGTGTATATTTAAGGATGTGTGTAGGGCTTTGTGTGTAGAACAATTGTTTTAATGTGAAACAATGGTATACATGACACAATGTACTATTTAGAAGATATGTTTATAACCTAATAAATCCAAATAAAGATATATACCTGCAGTATAAGTGTGTGTGTGTGTGTGTAAGGCTGTGTGTGTGTAAGGATGTCTGTGTATGTGTGTAGGGTTGTGTGTGAGTGTGTAAGCCTGACTGTGTGTGTGTAAGGATATGTGTGTAAGGATGTCTGTGTATGTGTGTAAGGATGTGTGTGTGTTTAAGGATGACTTTGTGTGTGTGTGTTTAAGGATGTCTGTGTGTCATTTTTTAAATGACACACTGACACAATGTAATATTTAGAGCATACGTTTATAACCTAATAAAACCAAATAATGATATATAGTATAGTGTGATGACACGTTTATTTGTCAGAAAGTCATGCCAGTTACATAGGAGCATGGGATCTTATTGGTTAACCTTTTTCTCAAAGTCTGGTAAATGGTATGTGCAACCTAACAAAATCTTGTGTGCTTCGTACTTTTGATATCATGGGAATTAGCTCACATATAAGTGTCTGAGTGTATAAGTGTGTAAGTGTGTACAAGTGTGACTTTGTGTGTATGTGTCTTTGAAAATAGCGTTTATTACATATATTACACATCTATCTATATATGCAGTGGCGCCCTCCCCCTTGCCAACTCACCTTTTCCCAGAGCCAGCCCCTACAATGCATTTTATTTTTACCACCCTGAGTGCTGGGTGTCATGTGAAAACATGGTGCTCAAAGTGAAACTGTTGTGGGACAGAGAGTCCAGCTTAACATAAGCAGGCAGAGATCTGTGTGGGATGTACAGAAAAACATCTGATTGCTCTACTGGGAAAATCGGTATGCATAATGATCTGCCCTGTTAGCAGGGAGCTGGATTTTAATATTCCCCTATTTATATGTGTGCCTGGGAGTGACTGTGTATATGTGAGTGTGTGTCTGGAAGTGACTGGCTATATGTGAGTGTGTGTCTGGAAGTGACTGGGTATATGTGAATGTGTGTCTGCGAGTGACTGGGTATATGTGAGTGTGTGTCTGCGAGTGACTGGGTATATGTGTGTGGGTGTCTATTGTGTGTGGGTGTGACTATTCTAAGTGATGAAGAAGACAAAATTCACCTCTATATAAAATATATATAATGAACTTATATTTACCACAGTTGCTGATGGTGTCCAATCTCTCTCAGTTGTTGAGAATTGGGAACTCCGTTACAGGAAAATGTAAGTGGAAAATTATTTTCCACTTAAATTAAAAGTTTAGGAGAATTTAGAAGTATGAAGATATAAGATAAAGAGTGAAATGATTTCAGGAGAAAAAGAAAACTCTGATTAGTAAGAATCTCTTAGGCCTGATAGTTATATGAGGAAAGATAAAGGTTGAGTTTTGGCAGGTAAAGTCAAGTGTTCTTTCAGCTTTTTCTCCTGGCCTGCCTCTTTTTCTCTTACCTCAGATAAATATATAAAGTGTATTACCTTATATTAGAACTAGCTAATAGAATGTATGGGTGTTATTTATGGAAATTATAATTGGTCATGTGATAAGACAAATTCTAGCAACATTTTCCCATTAACCTTCACCAATAAAGGAGTGAGATTAATCCTAACAATGTCTTCTTTACAGAAGGTTATGTCATAATGAATGTAGATAATGGATAGATTATTATCTCCATTGAAAGGATTATATGGTTCTACGAGATTCCCTAATGTCTGGATTTGTACTTATGAAAAGCGGTTGTGTCTTCTCCACATTTAACCTTTATTGTGAAAGATCAAATAGCAAAAAATGTTTTTATTAGAATCCAGAGTAAAATCATAAGTGGAGTAGTGGAGACAAACAGCAAGAAAAAAACCAACTGGTGCTTTCTCAAAAGCAGTCTAAATGAGTTACACATAACGCATACTTAAATACACAGGTTAATTAATTAACAATCAAAACGTGATTAAAAGCAAACATATAGTACCTCTCACCAGTGGCTGGGTGTCGTCGTCTGATCCAAATCCACCCCCAGAGGCATGTATCCAAAACAGAGGAGGGACCCGACTCAAGGCACCAAGAGGCGGACCCAACTCCCGGAGTACGAACATACTGTTAACTAACTAATTAACTAATTTTAGTTAATTTTTGTTATCAATTTTTATTCCGAAATAATGTTCATTCATTTATTTACCTATTTACTAATTGACTTAGATTTTGCCTTATTGATGCACTGATTTATTCGTTCATATATGACATCTACTTTCTCTAGCACCTTCATTATCTCTATTAACTGTGTTTGGCTTTCCCTCTAACTTCTTTGCATACCATATTCCCATTTTTTAGATCTGCTTTGATACCCTAGTGTGGCTTGTGCTATTGTGGCAGCCTACATACATCTATACACAACCACTGTTTTGATGGGTACTATATACTTGTGTTTGCAGATATTCTCTACTTATATATTTTCTCCTTAGTATTCGTTACTTCAATACTCCTTGTCCCACTTGCTATATATCTATATGGGTTGCCACTTATTATATTCATGTAACCACTATGTGTCTGTATGGGTTATTAATTATTTATTACATTGACATTCTCTTTTTCAGTTCATGTGTGCCGCTGGCTGAGCGGTGAGCGGGATCGCCGCCTCTTGGGGTGTGTCTGCACTCCGGAGGGCGGATCCGTTCTCTGGCACTGGACGTTGAGTTCTTCTTCTGGTTCCCACCCACAGGGGGTGTGCACCAGTTCCCCGTCTTTGAAGTGTGTTCGTACTCCGGGAGTTGGGTCCACCTCTTGGTGCCGTGAGTCGGGTCCCTACTCTGTTTTGGATGCACGCCTCTGGAGGTAGATTTTGATCAGCGACGCCTCCCAGCCACCGGTAAGAGGTACTATATGTTTGCTTTTAATCATGTTTTGATTGTTAATTAATTAACCTGTGTATTTAAGTATGCGTTATGTGTCAAGCGTTTGTCTTTTTTTCTTGCTGTTTGTCTCCACTACTCCACTTATGTTTTTACTCTGGATTCTAATAAAAACTTTTTTTGCTATTTGAACTTTCATCAAATTTATGAGTCTTCTGGACATTTACTGCTGGCACAGCTCCTCCGTTTGCATTTCTGTCTGTTTGAGCCCCGAGTAGGCTCTTTTTGTGTTACAACACCTGGGATTACTCTTGACTCACAAATTTAAACCATCTAAGGGCTGGAGCTGGTCACTACTTTTGACAGAGTTAGTATTACATCATCTACAAACAAGTAATTGTTTATGTGGGAAAAGGTTAACTTAAGACCTTCAGTTCTCGGCTTCATTCTAATACTTTGGGATAGTGGCTCCAAAGACATAACTTACACCTTAGCATGTGCCATTTGATACCCTAAACCATGATGAAACAATGCCCAAACCCATAATTCTGGCCTCCGAAGGATCATTAAGAGCTATAATTGCATCCATGAAAAAGTCCTCCAGACCAAAGCATCTCAAGATCTTGCTTATAAAGATCCAGCTGACCCTGTAAAAGGCCTTCTCCATGTCCAATGACAGGATCAGCATAGATTCTTCCTTAGACCGAGCAACAATCATAGTCCCCAGTGTCTTACGTTTTTTAAGGCTGTAGATCTTAAAGTCATCAAGCCCGACTGGTTACTGTGGATCAGTTTAGAAAACCAACCTCTCAGTCTGTTAGCTAGAACAGAAGAATAGATTTTTGTTTCCAAATTGACCAATAAAAGAATATTACAGGTTTTTTTTTCTGCTCTAATCTTGTTTTTTTCAAGATCGGTGATACATTGGCCATAAGCATTTCTTTCCTGAAATGTTTTCTTGGACTACTTCATTAAAAATACTCACAAGAATTGGGTTAAGTTCAATCACAAATAGTTGATAAAACAGATTGGGAAACCCATTTGGGCCAGGTTTCCACTATATTTTTTTACCTCTGTTTTATTCAAGGCCTCCAACTCAATTGGTATTTTTTAATCTCATCCTGCTTCATTCTTCCCTTTCCACCACAACTATCTAGATTATGTAAGTTCTGGCAAAATTCTGAGACATGTGTAACTATTTTGTTTGGCTTTACTACTGTGTTTTTCCCTACAACTATTTAATTTATTATAGTTTTACCAACAAACCATAACAATATAATACTACATGTAGAGGCACTCCCTAGCGGTTAAACTAGATCTTATATAAAACAATGCTCACATTTTTGAAACAACTTTTATAACTACCATAGGACTGTAAAGAAATTGAAGAAGAAAGGGATGTAGACAGTTAAAAGATAAGAGGGCGATAGGGTGTCCTGAAGATGGGAGCACCAGCAGCAGAGAGATGGGCACCGCAAAATGAGTGGGCTTTGGGTGCACATTTTGTGTCCCCTGTGATCAAATAACACAAAGTTAAAAAAATTCTGTAGAGGGGGGGATATCTGGCATAATACTAGTTATATGAGAGTGAGAATTATGGAGTACTAACGCTTTTATATACAACATGTGCAAATATTCAGTGCTAAGCTGTAGAAAGCATAAGAGCAAACAGTATAGACTTCAGGAAGTGTCTGGGGTTTTTGAGGTCTGGATTCTTCTCAGCACCATTGTCATTTTGCTTCTGTGATAGGTGGTAAGTCCAGCACAATCATTCCGCATATGTAGTGTCAGTGATGGACAGCCCCTTATTGTTCTTTGTCACAAACAATGTCTGGGGTAAACCCCAGCAGTAGCGAACAGCCAAATTATGGAGCTGTTTAGTGAGGAGTTGCATATATATTCTCCTCCATTACATCCCTTGGAGCTTTAGTCGGGGCACGTTGTGCCTTTCTTATGTAGAATAAATCATCCACTAGGCAATCCAGCTGGGATACATCTGGTTTGAGGCCAGTACATTTTTTTTAATATGGGAACAGAGAGAGGTGGGACTGACGTCCTTTGTGATCCCTCTCACCTTCACATTGGCATGACATTGTCTACAGTCCAGCATGGCCACCTGGTGTTTCAGGGTGGGAATATGCAAAAGCATACATTTTTCAGTGTCGGCAGCCTATGCATCTTCAGACTGCCACAGTTCCTTTAAGTCTTGAAACACCCATTGCATATCCGCTCTTATTTAGGGGGTCTCATCAGAGGTAAGCAACTGTAATGAGGTGAGGTGATAGCCATTTGGTGCATCTTCAGAGTCATTGAAAGATGAGGTAGCTGTATTATTTCGGGATCCCACAGCGGTCCATACTGCATTAGCTAGCTGAGGCCTGGCAGGCATGGGTCAGCAAAGTACTTATACTCACTTTTTGTCCAGTGTGAGACTTTTTTAATCTTTTTAGACTTCTACACCATATCTTTATCAGGTTTGGTAAAGCTATTATGTTTCCTTTTCACATGGGAATCCATGTATTTGCAGGCAGTTTGCAATTTTAATAAAGGAGCCCCTTTACTGCCCCCCTACTGTTTATATTTTTAATCTCTATTGAGTTTGATTATTGTGAGTTTAGTTTATTCTTGTCCTCTAAATTAGAGAGCTCAACCAATAATTGTTGTAGATTCAAACCACTTTTTTAAATTGATTTGGCTTTTATTATATTTCCTCTATACTGCTTTTAAAGAACACCATATTAGGCAGACCCTCAGTTGAATTTTATTTTAAATAGTTAGTTATATCTTTTTTATTGTTTCTTTAATTTTTACATTTTTAAATAAAGATTCATCAAGAGGATACAGTTTTATTTCTAAAGCTATAGCTGATTTAAATTTTAACCGGGGCACAATCATGCCAAGTTGCTAGGAGAAAATTCACTGAAAAGGGGGATTCAAAGGTTTCTTTCTTTATATGTATAAAAAAAAGTAATCTATTCATGAATAAGAAACTTATGGTGCAGAAAATAGTATAATCCTTTGTCTGTGGGCTCCGAGTCCTCCAAACATCATGTAAAGCATTTTATTCACGAACTCCTGAAATATTTTTGCGTTCATTTTTGTTAAAGTGTTTTATCCTTTCTTAACTATTTATCTAAAATTACATCTGTAACTGAGTTGAAATATCCTCCCATTATTAATTTACCCTGTGTGTATATTTTTTTTCCAAAAATGGAATTGGATCAATATTCCCTCTTTCATTGGATCTCAACAATCACCCAAGTGTTACGCATACGTATTTATTCACAGACTAGTACTGGCATATTCAGGGGTGACACCAACAGGAAAATGATATCCTCTTTGTACTAATTTTTTCCTTAAGCTATCTATTGAGCATTTATAGTTATGAAATGTGTTTTAGTCTTGGATTTATACATGAAGCAGAGAACCTAGAAACAACAAAATGTTTTAAATTGTATTGAGTTTGTATTTGTTTATGTATAAATATAACATAATGAATTTACGGAATCAACAGCTGCATGTCTTGGAAACAAACACAGTATATTATATCATGAAAAGAGTCATTTGGGGCTCATTCAGCCATTAGGAAAATAACCATCCTCATCTGCAACATCACATGGTGGTGGATAGTTACGTAGTTGTAATAGGATATAATATAACATAACAGATATGCTGACCAGGAGATATTAATCACCTGTCTTAAGTATGTTCACCTAGCATGGAAGAACCACTGGGTCACCTCTTACAAAGACTTTTTTTTGTCAGTTGCTGCTCAGACACATGATGTCCCTCCATACTGATCAATGTTTTGGCAGATTTATTGTAATTTACACTGAGCAAATCTTAAAAAAAATATATTTATGCATCGACTTTGTGTTCCAAAGTTTGATTGAAAGGGATATATGGTTCATTTATTCCAGGGCATTTGTATGTCCAATCCTGGGCATATGTACAATAGCTGCATAATCAAAATAACTTAAAGCTTTAAGCAAAAATTAAATAGTCAATGATTTACTCTTCCTGGGCACGTGAATGTAATTTTTTTACTGGTAAAAAAAAATTATTAATTGGCATCACATAACTAGCTTTCCATATCCAAGAAATTTATTTTACTCCTCCACAAATATCAGTTGCAGTCATAACACCATCTGGATTTTACTTCTTAATTAGTTTTTCGAAAAAGTTGAAGTTTTGTAAGAGTACACCAAGGTTTCAAAGATTTTGGGAAAACATTAATCTATTTCCAGGTGACTGTCCAGGAAAAATAAATGCCGCTTTTGAAAAACAGATTTGACGTGAATCAACAACTCAAAATATCTGTGTGTTTGCCCTTTTGTTTCAAATTTCTGTTTATGGGAAACATACCGAGCTCAGTCTCTTTTTATTCTGGAATTATTATATTAATACATTTCTAGCTCTTTTCCAGTTTAGCTACTTCACGTCCCACATATAAAGTTAATGAATATGAACAAGTATTTTTTTTTTTTATATATGTTTTTAAAAACTCAGTGGTGTAATACCTTGCCCCTTCTTTACTAGCAAGCGCCTTTGGTGTATGCTGCTGAAAATATATCTACATTTTAACCTTTTCCTTGCTGAGTCCTGCCTGTGATTCCAAACAGATTCGTGTTGAAGGCAATTACACATGCTCCTAATTATCAAGGAGCTACACTTGTGAGTTATTTCAATCTCGATTATTGTGTTTATTATTATCAGATATACTGCACCATTGTTTTTTTCTGTTATTATTTTCTTCACAGAATTGTATACATCTAATACAGATCTGGATTACATTATATGGTAATATTTGTACACTTATATGTGTTGGATCACCACATATATTTATTTTTTGTTCACATTCAACTTTTTTCACGTTTTTTATTGCATTTTTTTATTGAATTTTTTTATTGCATTTATAATATATGTGACCTTTTTTTTTTTTTTTTCCTCACTTTAAATTCATTATTCACACTTGCAATATTGTTTTAGTGTGCTCACTTTGGATTATTTTTATTATTTTCTGTGTCATATTGTACAGTGCGCTGAATCACCCCCCCCCCCCCCCTGTTTTTCACTTTGTTCACTAAACACAGCGCTTTGTCTGTTTTTTTTGGTTTGGCAGCAAGTACAGATAGTGACTAGTTATAGTTTGAGACTGTTTTTTGATTGCTCATCCAGCACTTTCTCTTTTCCCTTCTTTACTATAATCATTGTTTTCACATTAATAAATAGGATTATTTAGGATAGCAAACTGGTTAATATGAAGACACAAAAATAAAAGTTCAACAATTATAAAAAAACTAACTTTTATAACAAATAAGATCATATATATATATATATATATATATTACCTTTCATTAGATTGCAACAATTATATATGTGTTTGGGACAATTTGACTTATGTTTTCTACTCTGAACATCACCTGATGAAAATGATAAACACATTTGCATCCAGCAGGTGGTACAATTGCGGTTTTCTGCTCTAGACCATGTGTGACCGCAAGGGGCTGGTGTAGAGAACCTCCACTGGAGGAATGCTTGAACCCAATGCCATTAATGTATTCTTATAGAATCTATGCATCAAATTTGAAGTGAAACAAGAAATATACTTCCAGTTGCAACAAAGTAACTTTGGTGTCTGGAGTGTTTCAATTATAGTACACCTTTGAACACCTTAAACATTTAAGAAACGGGTGTCCTGTCCTAACACCATGCTCATCTTACATTCGAGGTTCATCTTATAATCAGACCTCAAATAAAGATCTGATTATAAGACTGGGATCCAGGTCCCCTGCATAGCTGCAGGGAACCTGAATCCCCCTTGCAACAAGCTGGTGGATGTCTGAGCGATGCACGCTGACATCCTGTGCTGCTGCCCGGAACTTCTGCTGGGACTTCTATGACAGAAGCCGGGGAGATCATGTGACCTCCTGGCGGTCCTTCATAGAAGATGGAAATGTCGGGCAGCATGGAAGATGTCTGCACATCGTGCAGACATCCACCTGCTGCCCACAGTAGCATTGTCTGGGGGCAACATTGGCTAACTCTGGGGGCACATGTCTGTCTGGGGGCAGTATTGGCAAAGTTTGGGGACAGATGGCTGTGTGGGGGCAGCATTGGCTAAGTCTGGGGGCACATGTCTGTCTGGGGGCAGTATTGGCAAAGTCTGGGGGCAAATCGCTGTGTGTTGGGCAGCATTGGCTAAGTTTGTGGACAGCATTGGGTAAGTCTGGGGGTAGATGGCTGTGTGGGGGGATCCATTGGCTAAGTCTGGGGGGCAGATTGGCAAATAAAAAGAAGAAATGCATTTTTATTAAATATGAATTTTTTTTTTACATGTGAATATTTACAAGTAAACCTTTTTTTCCTATAGCGTAGTCTTATATTCAGACTTTTTCTTATTTTCTTAAAAGAATATCCAAAGTTTGGTGGGTCATTTTATAATCAGGGTCATCTTATATTCAAGCAAATACGGTAATTATTACATTGATTATAGCTAAGAACAGTAAAGAGTGGATTTAACTCTATAATCAAGTAATGGGATTTCTAAGTGAAACCTTTATGCAATTTAAATAAAGGGTCTACACAATATATCCCAAATCATCCTGGAATGCATTTAGATCGGGCATAATTGAAGGGAATTGGAGGGATCCCCGGAATTCCGCTTAACAATATGCTGAGATTTGGATCCAGATCAGCGTTTTTGGAATTTGCAGACACCTTCTGTTCAGAAAAATGTCACCATAAAACCAAAAGGTTTTCGGATACACAATATGTGTCAATCAATCAACCCTGAATACAATTCGGATTCAGGGATGATTGCCACATTACAGACATTTCAATTTTCCTTCTTTGTCCATCCTCTCACCCCCCAGGAAAAAACTGACCCCATAAATAAATGAAAAAGAACCATGCTTTAGCACTGGCCCAGGCTAATCATAAATGGTGCTGGGCACTTTTATTCAGTGCAACTAATTCCCATATTAACCACTATTTATTGAACTGGGCCATATGTGGATTTGATTCCAAAAGACATGTTTTTCATTGATGCTGCTCAGCTTGCTCTTATGAATAACCTGCATTTTGCCTAAACTGACTGGGCCATGCAAATTGCTATATTGGAACCAGCGTGTTGCTATTTTGCTTCTATTTAGTCTTAACTCTGGAGATTACATATTGACATTAGGGATTCATTTATCAAAGGAGGATCAAGTGGAGGAGATCATATTGTTTTGAAGCTTTGCAACTTGATCTTTATATTATCATATTTGTTGCTGAACTATTAGGCTATAACAAAAACTTAGCAATTCTGCTTTAATGCCATATTTTGAGCTGCATTAGATGCCTGTGGGGAAGACGTAGGGCTTTTCTATTTCAATTTAACATTACCGTATTTGCTCGAATATAAGACAACCCTGATTATAAGACAACCCCCCAAACTTTGGATATTCCTTTAGGAAAAAAACTAAAAGCCTGAATATAAGACTTCCCTATAGGAAAAAAGTTTAACTTGTATTTGTTCACATGTAAATTGCTTTGTAATATTTAACCCCTTGGCGACACAGGACGGACTAGGTCCGTCCTGTGTCACTAACGCCTCGGCACACAGGACGGACCTAGTTTTTCGGCTTTCAGTGCTCAAGCAGTATTGTAACGATGCTTCCGTGTGGAAGCATCGTACAATACGCAAAAAAATGCCCGTCGACATTTCAATCGCTCCGGAGAGCGATAGAAATGCCGGTTTTAAAGGCACAGCGCCTTTAAAACGACGGGCATTAAAAAACGAGCATAGGAAGCGAATTTTTCGCTTCCTATGCTCAGAAAGTGTTTTTGATTGCCTCGCAAGTCGAGGCAATCAGTAACACAAAAAAAAAAATGCACGATCTTGGTCACTGGGTGACCAAGATGGCGCTGCCCTTCTAAGACATGTTTTTTTTTTTTACACATACACGCTAGGGGATTACATGTAAAGTAAACATATTTGAGTTTTTTTTTTTAAGCTGCCTGAGCGCATAGCGATCAGTAACAGCGAATTAGTGGCAAAGGCGGTGTGGTGATTTCTCAATTAAGCTCACCATTCGCCCTGGTCAGATCAAAATTGGTCGGATCAATATTCCCAAATATTGATCTGCCTCCCTCTCCTCACTTACATTTTTGTGACGGAAAGAGACAGATCAGTATTAGTGATATAAAATAACATTTTATAAAATTGGCAGGTTTTATGAAAGTCTTTCACTGTGTATTAACCCCTTCCCTGCCATTCATCACTGTGTAAGCAGTAATCTTGCACAGCAACAGTATGTTTTGCTGTCTGCACTGTTTTATGGATTAATTTATTTGTACTGTAATGTATTCCAGTACTAGATAGGCTCTTCTAAGAGCTATTAACCCCTTCTTTGCTCGAGATCACTGCTTACGCACTGATTCTGAGGCCGCGGACTCAGGGTTCGATTTTGACCCTAGTCAGCTTTCTGATACATCATCTAGCGATGTATCGGTGGCTGCTGAGCCCTTGCCACAAGTAGTGATGGGGGTCTACCGTTAAAAAAACATATGGTTTGGTGGGGGTAAATCACATTGGCTGGCTTCAAAGATATATCCCATAAAGGACACATAAAGTTGGAATTTTGAGATGCGCATCTCACAAATGTTGCCTTCTAGCCAAAAACAAACCAACAAACCTATGCATTGGTGCTATCCCTGTACTCGGGAGATGTTGCTGAACACATATTGGGTTGTTGTTTGGCAGTGACATATACCAGAATCTGTGAATTCATGCCTGAAGAACAATGCATGTGGAAAAAAAACTCCCAAGAAAGTACTACCACAAACTTTTACAAAGCCTGGTGGTAGAATTAGTACCTGTACAGTATTAAAATACCACCATTTGAACTACCTTAGGATGTCTATTTTCCAAAAATATATGGTTTGATGGGGTAAAATTCATTGGACGGCTTCAAAAATGTTCCAAATAGAACATGGGCGCAGGCTGACTTCATGTCAAAATTCCAGGTTGGAATTGCGCACCCCCTAAATGTGGAATTTTAGCCCCAATACAAACCAACAAACCTATGCATGGGGGGTATCCCTGTACTCAGGAGATGTTGCTGAACACATATTGAGGTGTTGGTTGGCAGTGGCAAATACCAGAATCTGAAAATTCCTGCCTGAACTACAATGTGTGTGGGGAAAAAATGACATCCCAACCATTTGACATAGGTTGGTGGTAGAATTAGCACTTGGAAAGTGTTAAAATACCACAATTTTAAATACCCTAGGATGTCTAGTTTTCCAAAATATATGGTTTTATGGGGTAAAATACTTTGACAGGCTTCAAAAGTGTCCTAAATGGAACATGGGCGCAGGCTGACTACATGTCAAAATTCAGAGTTGGAAATGCACCCCCCCTAAACGTGGCCTTTTAGCCCCCAAATAATCTAACTAACCTACACATGGTTGGTATCCCTGTACTCAGGAGATGTTGCTGAACACATATTAAGGTGTTGTTTGGCACTGACACATAATAGGATCTGTGAATTCATGCCCGATGTACAATGAATGTGAAAAAAAATTACTATCCATAACATTGACATAGGCTGGTGGTAGAATTAGTGCATGGAGAGTGTTAAAATACTACCATTTGAAATACCCTAGGGTGTCTAGTTTTCAAAAGTATATGGTTTTGTGGGGTAGAATACACTTTTTGGCTTCAAAAATGTCCCAAATGGGACATGGGCGCAGGTTTTCTGCACGTCAGAATTCCAAGTTGGAAAACCAAACAGCGCATCTTTCAAATGTGGCATTTTAACCCCCAAATAACCTAACCAACCTATACATGGGTGGTATCCCTGTACTCAGGAGATGTTGCTGAACCCATATTGAGGTGTTGTTTGGCACTGACATATAACAGGATCTGTGAATTCATGCCCAAAGTACTATGTATGTGGAAAAAAATGACTATCCATAACATTGACATAGGCTGGTAGTATAATTAGTGCATGGAAAGTGTTAAAATACTACCATTTGAAATACCCTAGGGTGTATAGTTTTCAAAAATATATGATTTTGTGGGGTAGAATACACTTTTTGGCTTCAAAAATGTCCCAAATGGGACATGGGCGAAGGTTTTCTGCGAAGGTTTTCTGCATGTCAAAATTCCAAGTTGGAAAACCAAAATGCGCACCCCCTAAATGTGGCCTTTTAGCCCCAAAACAAACCAACAGACCTATTCATGGGTGGTATCCCTGTACTCAGGAGATATTGCTGAACACATATTGAGGTGTTATTTGGAAATACCTCTGTTTACCTAAATTGCAATATATGTGAAAAATTTAAAAAAAAGATTTTTTTCTGCAAACTTTGGCATAGATTGGTGGTAAAATGGCTACATGAAATGTGTCAAAATACCCCAAGTTAAATGCCCTGAGTGGTCTAGTTTTCAAAAATATGTACATGTTGGGGGTCATTCATGGATTTAGTACAGAAATCAGTGTTACAATGTCACTATCGCTAATTTTGAAAGAAAGGATTTTAAAATAGCTTTGCACTACTTATAGTTCTGGTCCTGTAACATGAATAAAAAAGCACAAAAACATAAAACATGGGCTATTTCTGAACTCAGGACATATATTAGAAACTTTTTAGCAGTGTTTTTTTGTTGTCTCTTGTACATGAGTATACGATTTTTCAAATAAAAGTCATAAAAAAATTTGTTTTACATTTTTTTGCCATATTTTATTATTTTTTTTACATCAAATTATATGCTATTATCAAAATAATGGTATCAAAAGAAATCCCTTCTTATAACTATAAAAATGATATATAGTTTGTGCGGGTACACTAAATGAGACAGAAATAAATTACAGCAAAACACAAACACCTCAGAAATGTTAAAACAGCCCATGTCACCAAGCGTCGGACAAGCCAAAAAAGTCATGTCACTATGGGGTTAATAAAAATTATGATATTAAACAAATGCATTTTTTGTTTTTACTTCCTTTTATGTGTCAATGCTGCCTCTCTCCCCCTCCCACATTGTCGCTCCCTCCCCCCAAACTTTTCTCTTTCTTTCCCCCTCCCTCCCCTTTCTCTCCCCCCTCCCCTTGTCTTTCTCTACCCCCTCCCTCCCTCCCCTTGTCTTTCTCCCCCCCTCCCTCACTCCCCTTGTCTTTTTCCCCCCCACACCACCTGTATGTTGTTCTCTGGTGGCTAGTGGGGACAGCCGGGGGATGTCTGCACGATACGTGCCGGTCCGTCATAATAGACGGCAGTGTCGGGCAGCATGGAGGATGTCTGCACTATCATGCAGACATCCCCCTGCTGCCCAGATATTCCTGGTGCATAGTGGAGGCAGCCGGAGGATGTCTGCACGATACGCGCAGACAGCCTCCGCTGCTGCCCGGCACTTCCATTGGTCCATTGTCTTTTGCTATGAAGCATGATATTAAACCTGCTCCATCCATTGTACTGATTTTAACAATGGGACATGTCCTTATTTAGATAGGCATAGTTTGGCTAGGTTTTTTAGGTACTTAGTTTTTTTTATTGTTTGTTATTGTATTTATATGTGTGATGATGTAAAGATGGTATGTTTGCAATATTATAGTTGTTTCCTCATTATTCATGTACCATGAGGATGCCAGAACATAGTTTGGTGTGGGGGCTATCCCACATCTTTTTTTGGGAATACTATATACTTACGTCTAATGTGCACCCAGTGGGGGAACAATAGGTACTGTAGGAGGATTTTGGTGCTAATAACCCTGCCCATCTAACGACACCAGGGCCACCCAAATGGATCCGACAGATAGATTGGGCAGAGCTACTTTTTAGGGGCCTGATTGGGGCAAATTTTTGTTTTTTTAAATTTCATTTCACATTTCAGAAGGAATTTGGCTATTTTCATAACTAATTTGTCCCGAAATGTATCTCTATCATACCATCGTAGTATATGGGGTAGATAGAGACTATTTTCATTTTGGTATACTTCGGTCTGCTTTTCTAATGTTATAATGAGCTATAATACCACAATTTAAGCCACATTTTAATCAGATTTCCTATACTAATAAGTGATAATATGACTATTGTCAGTGATACGTTCTGCTCTCCAGTACAAGGTGATAGCAACCTGCTCTTGTCATATACATTTATCATGCTAGTTTCCTGTTGTTTGTGGATTTATTTTTACTCTTATCTCCCACAGACTATTTCTTTTCTTTTTTTAAACCTGTTATCTGATCAGCAAGGCAATATCTTTTTCTTTCACATAAAAATTATTTTCATTTGTCTTTACCTTGTCTGTTAGTGAAAAACAAAGTTAATATACATTTGTATACATAGTATGTGCATGTATTTTCATCTATGTGTCCTCTGTATCCTGTGCATACATACATCCCACATTATATGTATAGATATTATATATATTGCCTTGGATATCTAAATGCTCCTGCCTTTTTTTGTGGATTAGAAGCAAAGCTGGATGCTTCTGACCTTTTTTCACCTATTAACCTGAGGCTATAAAAACAAATACCTATCTTATGAACACTGGTGGTATCCAGCTATTGTAATGCAAGAGCTGATCTGCAGCTGTCAGACTAAAATGTCATGCATGCTAACACAATACAATTGTTCATGTATTTCCATTTGGGTTTCTATGTTTTCTCTATTTTTTTATTTTTTTTACATGTGCAGTAGTTCTAACAACAAATGCATATTTAGAATGATATATGATTCTGCCTGAATTATATATGATCTGGTGATGAGGCCCCATGGCTGCACACGCCACACAAGATCTGACAGCTAATTGGCAGAATTCACCAGGTCGGGCAGCTCTGCTGACACTTGTGATAGATATCCCAAGTTGTGGCCAAATACATTGAAGTGGACAATTCTCAAGATCAGCATCTGTTTAGAATAATCATAACTCGGCAACTATGGCCTTAACTTGGGGATTCTATTTTCATGCAATTCCCTCTATCATGTATGAAGCCCAATGAAAATGTTGAAGTGAAATATTCTGCTCCCAACAGTATGCATTCAACATTAACAATGTATTGTTCTTCATCTCCAAAAGAGCTAACTACACCACCTGGGCAAGCTTGCTCCTACCAACTTCTGGCCTCTGATGTGCAATGAATAAGCATGGGGTGCAATAAGCATGAGACTATTGGATTGGCACTTCTTACAAATCATACAGTCAAGCATCTCTCACAATAGCTCAATAGGGTTGAGTTCCGCTGACTGGGCTGGCCACCCCATAATAGACAGAATACCAGTTGACTGCTTCTACCCTAAATAGTTCTTGCATAAGTGGGAGCTGTGCTGTGTCATTGTTCTGTTGTTAAAAGGAATTTGGGTCCAATCAAGGACACAGGATATAGCATAAAGTTGCAAAATGGAAGTATAGCCTTCCTTCTTAAAGATCCATTTTGTGCTGTACAAATCTCCCACTTTACCATCACCAAAACACCCCCACACCATACACCATGCTTGACAGATGGTGTCAAGCACTTCTCCAAAATCTTTTCATTTTGTCTGAAACTCATGAATTTTTTTCTTTTTGATTTGAACACCTCAGACTTAAATTTGTCTGGCCATAACACTTGTTTACAATCTTCCTCTGTCCCGTGTCTGTGGTGATGGTCAAAGATGGTATAAAGGTTGCTGGCAGATAGTGTTGGTCCAGCATAAATACTAATATTTATGACAATACGTAGGACACCTGGGGCTGCAGCAAATAAAATAAAATTGTAAGTGTGGATCTCAAAAGATATATGGTATAGTGCAGCAACCACTCTAGCGATGTGTACCACTCAGATACAACACCACAGAAGTTCAAAAGTATAATGTAATAATGAGGGTGCACAAATTATAAACAAACTTATCGTTTTCCATTACTGCACTGTTTTTCTTGGGTATAGTGCAGCAACCACTCTAGCGATGTGTACCACTCAGATACAACACCACAGAAGTTCAAAAGTATAATGTAATAATGACGGTGCACAAATTATAAACAAACTTATCGTTTTCCATTACTGCACTGTTTTTCACATAGAAAATAGCAAAGAACATAATGCAGACAGTCATAACAACCCCTGCTTGTGGCAAGGAACTCTCCTTGCATGACCACTCACTTGTGGAAGAGCCTACATTTTCCTGGACAATTATCCCAAACCCTCATTATCACAGTTTACACCTGGGGCTGCAGGTCTGGGTATGCGTGCAGCCCCCAATAAATAAAATAAATGACCTTCATGGTCCGCAGGCTGGTGTATGCCTGCAGCCCCAATTAAGTTAAATGACATGGCCCCCTGGGGCATTCAAGACCGGTGTTTTGTGGGTACTATTTAATGAATAGGCCACTTGAGGACCTGTGAGACATCTGTTCCTCAAACTAGACACTCTAATATACTTGTCCGCTTACTCAGTTGTTCATGGTGGTTTCTCACTCCTCTTTCTATTCTGGCTAGAGCAAGTCTGCACAGTTCTGAGAAGGGAGTTTTAAACAACGCTGCACAAGGTATTTAGTTTAAAGGTAATGCTTTGCATGGCAAAGCCTTCATTTCTCAAAACAAGAAGAGACTGACAAGTTTCAGAAGAAAGTTCTTTGTTTCTGGAGCCTGTGAGAAAACCTATAAATGTTGATACTCCAGATACTCAACTAGTCTAAAAAGGCAAGTATGTTGATCATTTTTAAGGACATTTGATGCTACTTTTTCTATGTTTGAGAGATTACTTCTTGAATTGAAACAGTCATCCAGAATAGGGCTGATACATGTAGGGAAGCTTTACATCTTTTGGGGGACCACAATACATATAGTGTAT
Organism: Pelodytes ibericus; assembly: GCA_036172795.1. Classification (NCBI taxonomy): domain Eukaryota; kingdom Metazoa; phylum Chordata; class Amphibia; order Anura; family Pelodytidae; genus Pelodytes; species Pelodytes ibericus. The sequence goes on along the minus strand of CM069857.1, from coordinate 93,651,877 downwards.
TTAAGACTTTGGAGTACAAATACAAGCTGTAACTTTGGGAAGCTTTAGCAAATAAGGTAATAGACAAAGATGAGTATATTTTCCTCAATCATCCCCAAAAGTCCCAATTATGCATCAGCTCTCAAATGTTTATAAATAACTTGAGAATCCCCCACGCCACCCAATTATTTCGGGAATAGGATCGTTGACAAGCATTTTTTCCTTCAACCCCAGTTTACCAGTGTATACAAGAGAGACTACACAGATTTTTCAAAAGCTTCAAAATTTACTATGGATCAACCTTGATGTGGTCTCCCTATATACTAACAGTCCGCATGAAGTGGGGATTGCAGCTGTAAACATCTTCCTCTTGAGCTATAACATGGCCACAGAACAAAAATATGTTGTTGTTTTTTAATACATTTTTATTTGGTTTTCATGTATAGACAACAAAAGATCTTTAATAACAGCTACACATGCCAGGATATTGTCTGTAGACCATATTTGGTACATTTTATACAAGTGTTAAATATAGGGCGTAACATTTAAAGAATATAGCTTCAAACGTACATTTCCCATAAGATATAAAGGATAGCAGAGACTAAGCGCAAGAAATATTCCAGTTTAGTCCAAACAATAGAGTGGGGGGGGGGGGGGGGGGACCAGCTTGCTTGCTAAAACTATATCAGTTTAATAACATTAACTTTAATATTACTTTTATATTAATGCCCAGGGCTTAACCAACTAACCTAAGAATAGGGAAAAAAATAAGAGACACGGCGATGGGCACTAAATTTGCACCATCATATGCCAATTTAGTTCTGGACCTATGGTAAGATAAGTTTATCTGGAACATTAATCCCTTTGAGGAGAATGTCTTCTTCTACTGCAGGTATATAGATGACATAATCATCATATGGAATGGAAATTTAGAATCTGTTCCTCCATATGTTGACTATGTCAACCAGAACAATATTGGTCTTTCATTTACACATGTTATCACTTGGATTCTCTAGATGTCACATTTTTGGGGATGAAAATAACATAATAAAAAGCAAAAATCATTAAAGAAAGAGGAAGATAAAAAAAGGATTCCTTGATGAAAGGAGTGGTCATCGACGTAACTGCATTTCCATAGGACAGCTTTGTCATTTTAAAAAAGAATTGCAGTCTAGACAAGGATTTTCAAGCAGCAAGCCAACTCATGATTGATAGGTTCAAACTGAAACCCACCAAGAAATGTTTGAACATCTGCTAAGAGAGGACATCATAAATGGTAGAATCAGAAGGAAACAAGATACATTAACAAGTTGGTCAAATTCATACAGAGGATTTGAAACCAGTTCAAACTATCTTGAATAAGCACTGGGATATAATCTGGAGAGATCCAGTTTTCAAAGACCATTTACCCATTAAGCCAAGGGGCATCATTAAAATAAATCAAACCTTAAAGAATATAATAGCCTGCTGCTTCTAAAGGTGAAATAAAACTTAAGCTCCCCAAACTAATCTCCTTTTGTGAGGCACATGTGGGTGTGGTAATATATTGTGTGTAATGCGTCCACACATTCCAAAAAAACAATAAACACATCATAGTCCCAAAGAGTACTCAAACCAATAAAGCCAAAACCATTTGAAGCAGACACATATTTTAATAGCAATAGTGATTTTGTTGTCTACATTTCAGTGTATTGCGGACATCAGTACATAGGCCACACAGTCCGCAAGATAAGGGGCAGATTCAGTGAACATCAATCTTAGCTGGTTCCAAGAAATGCTCTGTACCTCAACACCTTAAAGAAAAATATAAATCTTTTAATGTCCCTACTTTATATATATATATTTATGTGAAGGCTTGCCTGGAGTTGTGGGAGGGGCGGGAAGAGCCTATTTAAATCACCCCCCTGTTGGCTGCATCACCGTGTAGTCCTGTCCAGGCCCCACCCACCACACCCTCAACTCATTAATTAATTCTTTTATATCTAGGGTAGGCCCTCTTTATTACAGGCCTACCGCATACGGCGGTTTAGGCACACCTCAACCGACTTGTATATACCATGGTTACACCATACTATGCTGACGTCACGTTACGAGAATAGCCGCGAACACAAATATATATATATATATATATATATATATATATATATATATATATATACATATAAATTGAATCTGTTATATTTGGGAGTTTTTTCCTCCCCCATGGTTAGCACTTTTATAAACACAGTTTGTTGGGTTTTTTTATTCATTTTTTTTCTATTTTAGCTTCACTTTCCCTCCCTATATCTCCATCCACAGTCCTCTTGTGTTATATTGTGCTTTATTTTTTTTCGGCATTGTTTTATTTGTTTGTGTGAGGATTTATAAGTAGCACATCCCAGTGACTCCAGTAGTGCATTTTCCTGAGAAAGCAGGCAAAGTACCCGAGAAATGCAGAGGACTACTGAGTTTTAGTCTGAGCATTCCTCTGCGGTAACCTGTGAGTAGGGCAACATTATTTCCACCTCCACATTTCCGGTTTAGCATTCTACTCTGATTCTCTTACATCACATTGGCTCTTACATACAGGGAAGTTTCACATCAACCGACCTTCAGAAATTCATCTGAAAAGCCAGCTCACTGTCCACCATCTTCAGCGATGACTTTACCAAAAATCAGCCATTTCCAGCTACAATAGTCATTTACAGCTTTAACAATGTCTACATTGTATTTATGGTCCATTTGATCTTATTTTAATGGACAAAATGTGCTTTTCTTTCAAAAACAAGGGCATGTATAAGTTACCCCAGAGTTGTGAATGGTAGTGTACATTTACACCTTCAGAATGCTAAAAGCTTCATTTGTTTTATACTTTTCTGTCTATGTGCTCTGTTGGAGACGTCACTACTAGTGATGGCTGAAACACTGCAGAGAAAACAAGTTGAAAAATGAATTTAAATTTTATTCAGGAATGGCATGGTTTAATAATGTAAATCAAAGTTCCACCATCCGTAGTATGAAAACCAAGTTCAATAAATTTGTTGTTGCTCTGTTGTAGCCCTTTATCTCATGATACCGCTAAACAGTTGGCTTCTGATGGAGCCTTTGTCAGACTAGTGTCGCTAACACAAAGATATTTCTGCTTTCTTCTTTGTAAAGGCCAATCATTCTTTTACCACAAATAGTTATTCTGGTTTCAGCTACAGACGTAAATTATTGTTGAAGGATAAACAAAAACTTTGAAGATAAGTTTGTTAAATATTTGACAGGCAGATCTTAGAGCAAGAACAATTTTTCAGATCAGACTTGGTAATTTCTATAGTAATTGAAATTGGATTTGAACCAATTGACCTAGCATTTCTGCGTTTTTTCTATGCCTGTTATCAACAGTTTTTAACACCAAGTGCAGGTTTATTATGCCCTTCCAGACCACCTAAACTAATTGTAGTACTAGTTCTACTTGGTTTATGAGGTGATCGTTATCATATAACATATTATGTTATTGTTGTTATTTGTTATTACTTTCACCATAACTATGCTATGTGCTAAAGCAGTGATGTTATCACTGGCACTGCAGATATTAGAGAAGTGCATACCCCATGATGCTTAGTCAGTCTTGAGCTTCATGGTATATGTATTTGTATTTCCCAAACTTCTGCAGTGTTAAGGTTGAAAAAGGTGTCATGGAAAGGCTTTATTTTGATATAAACTGACCAAGCTGACCAGCACATGTGTATTCACAGATGTACACCATGTCAGACAAAGACAAAATAGTTGTAAACTATGTAAAATGAACTCACATCTTTAAAGACGCATACAATTTATTATGCTAAAATGCTTTGTGTATATCCATTGATCCTACCTATAAAGCGGGTACAGTTTCCAAGTTGAACCTTCTAATATGTTAATTTGCTACATTTTCTAACACCTTACATGTTATCCTATTGATTTATCTACTATACACCACTATTAAGGAATCAAAGTTGTAGACTATACCAGCTTTGAGTAAAGTATATAAATAAGTCTATAAATATGTACAATACCACTCAAACTGAGCGAATAGTCATAAACTACTATTAGTGTATTTTCTCTAAAAGAATAAAACTTCCATCGAACATTTTTTATTTGTATAACTCAAAAGAGCCTATTCACTAAAGTTGGGTTACAGAGATGAGACCAGATGAATTTAGTTGAGATGAGATGAACATTTTCATCTTACCAATTTAACTATACAAACCTGGTGAGTTTCCCCCTAATATTTACACTGACGTTCAAAACATACTTTAAATGAGCTGCAAAATAAATAGGAAATACAGTCAAGATGTTGACAAGGTTAGAAGAAATGTTTTATTTAAATAGTAACTGTGCACTTCATACGTTGCTTTTGTCGAAGAATCTTTCCTTTTGCACCAATAACAGCCTTTAATACCATCGGAATTCTAGTGGTTAAATCATTGAGGTATGCTGGATAGTTCAGTAGGATTGAGATCCAGTGACTGTACTGGTGACTCCATTATAGACAGAATACCAGCTGACTGCTTCTTCCCTAAATAGCTCTTGTATAGTATGGAGTTGTGCTTGAGGAAACTGGCTCCTATCAAGCGCCTGCCGCAGTTTATAACATGGTGTTGAAAAATGAAGCGATAGCCTTCCTTCTTCAAGATCCCTTTTAGCCTGGACAAATATCCCACCATGCCTCCACCATGCTTGACAGATGATGTCATACACTCCTCCAGCATCTTTACATTTGGTCTGCATCTCACTATTTTTCTTCTTTGTGATTTGTCTGGCATAACTTTTTTTCCATTCTTCTTCTGTCCAGTGTCAGTGTGCTTTTTAATCCATCTTACTTTTTTTGCTTTTTTAGTCCATTTTTCTTTAGAACATCTTTAGATCATCCCAGAGTCTCTTCTTCACTGTTGACGTTAAGAATAGAATTTACATTTTCAGAACAAGAATAGACGGACACGTTTCAGAAGACAGTTCTTTGTTTATAGCCTTCATGAGTCAATAATAAAGCCCACACATGCTTATGCTCCATTTAATCAACTAGAAATCCAGTTTTACCTTGCGTGCCTGATATTAAAGGCATTATATTATTTTTACACTTGATGCGTGGATTTGTCTTTTTCACGTTTATACTGCACACTTTTTTAGTGTCAGCTTTTCTGGTTCCTTGATTACATTAAGCTAAGTGACGCAGACTTTTGAACGGCAGTGTGTAAATACAAAATGTAACTCTTTTTTTACAAAATGTTTTAAAAAAAATGCAATACAATCATTTCAGCACATAGTAGCATAGGCCAGTTTTGGCTTGAAAATTCCATTTTCAAGGTGGAATAATGCTAAGTCATGTTATGTCATGATATGAAGGCCACATTTAAATGAATGCATATTAAAATATGCACAATACACAAAGACATAATAGGAGACAAAAAGCAGTATATTTACAACATAGTAGACCAATTAAATAATCTGTTATATAAGCCGGACATAAATCACCCAGTTATTTTCTATTAGTTCTTTTAGAGGTACATATACAAATTTCATGTTGGATATCAGCCAACAGACAGAGTTATGTAATAAAAAGCTGCCTTTGTATCAACCAGTTTTCTAAATGATATTATCAGCAGTGTTACCAGCACTAATTTAATTGAGTCTTCAGTCCTAAAATAAAGCACATTTTAAATTGTGTTGAATATTTTGACATGAAACACCAAAAGAAACATGTATAAGAATTATACTCTTTGAAGCTGTATTTTACAAAGCAAATTTATATATATATATATATATATATATATATATATATATATATATATATATATAAAATGAATAATAATAACTTTATGTATTTTATATATTAAAATGTACGCTATACAAAATAAACCAGAATACAGTTGATATCTATGTAACATGTATTTAATAACTAAAGTACATCTTAATGAAAAATGTATTTGTAAGGTGCTAGTTTTAGAAATATTTTTTTTTCCGTGTAGAAAGTCTAAAAAAAGAATGCGCCAAACTTAATTTCCTCCTTATTCAATGTTGAAAGGGCAAAGCAAATTCCTAATCAGGGCAGCTCTTTCTCCGATTATCCCTCAGCTGTGCTTTGCTTTCTGCGTCCAACGAAAAAAAGAGAAGCAATCTATGCGGTCCTATTGTTCCCAAATATAGCTTGCCTTTATTTAAATTCAGTGAAGTGCATTCATTTAATACAATAATTCAAGCATTATGTCCTCTCTGGGCGTTTTTAATGTGATTAACCTTTTTGAATTAATACTTTTCTCACATCCCCAAAGAAAGTGCCTGTGATTTCAGAAATGTAAAGTTGGTGTTGTATCTTTTTTTTTCTTGGTTAAATGAAATCATCCAGGTGAGTATGCTGCAACGTAGTGTATTATTAATTAAGTATATGTTACGTCCGACAATTATATTGTATAGAAAAGAGTCATTTCTGTTACCCCCTTGAGCCCTTGTTTTACATAAACATAGGCGGTAGACAAAATAATGGAAATAGCTAGCAATATCAAAGACATAATAAGGAGAAAGATACACTTTTGTCTTTAAAATAGCTTTGGTTCTTCATGTTCTCTTTATACAGGAAAGACAGAATAAGGCAAGAAAGGAAATGGGTTAGGTGAACATAGAGTCAGTTTGGGTTACGATATAATTTGGTAATCGTATAGTAACAAATGTAGGTGTGATTTGTAAACCACCTGGAAAAGTAGAAGAGTTAGATAATCTAATCTAAAATGACACTGAAGGGAGAAGTTCATCATGGGTGACATTTAATCTTCCAGATGTGAACTGGAAAACCAAGAATGCTGGCTGTGCTATTCTAAACTCCTTTCTGGGATTATCTCTAAAACAAGTAGTTAAAGAGCCAAATCGTAAGGAGAACACTAAATTTAATGTTTAGATTTTGGCATCAGATATTACTGTAGGGGAAAGTTTGGCCTATAGTGATCACCATTTGGTGTGGTTTAATATGAGAATAGTTACTCATTTTCAGACTGGAGTGGCTTAAAAGGACCCCATCATCAACAGATGTGTAGGCAATGAAAAAAATACTAAACTGAAGGTATTTCTCTTTTTAACATTTAGACTATAAGTAAGCTAGTGTCAGAAAAAAATAGTAAAAATATTTAAAAAAAATAGCAAAATTTCAAAAAAAAATAGCAGTTAGATATTGAAAAAAAAAACAGAGTGAGGAAGATAGACAAATCTATACGATTAGGCAGAAAGAGTCAAACTTTACTAGAGCTTCTAAAGCACACACATAAGAGAAAATAGTCCCATCAGAAAAAATGTGAAAAATGTGTTTCGATACATAAATGAAAAGTGAAACAAAAATTAGTTAGATTAACCCCTTAGTGACAGATGACGTGCCAGGCACGTCACGTCAAATCGAGGACTTGACGACAGGTGACGTGCCTTGCACGTCATGCACTAAATAGAGTAGAGGGATGTAGAGGCATTGTGCAACACTTAAAAAAAGTGCAGGGGCATGATACGATCACTCCCCGGAGTTATCGTAGCAACCATTTAAAAATGGCGGCACCACCTGCACACATGTGCTTAGGAAGTGAACGATCGTTCGCTCCCTAAGCATCTCCGGTGTTGATAAGTGCCTGGCTAGCGAGGCACTTAGCAACGCCTTCAGCTCCCCCCAGAACCGATGGTGGTTGCTCTCCTATACAGGCAGCACTTCACTTCTACTGGTAGGAGCATCGGAAGTGAATTTATTTCACTTCCGTTGCTCTAAGGGACGCCAATCGATGCCTGCACATCATATCAGTGTGATCTGTGTGCAGGCATGTATGATAAGTGCTCTGATGAGCACTTATCATACAGTCAAAGGCAATATTAACAAATAAGTATTGATTTGCCTCCCTCTCCTTACTAGTTTTAGTAAGGGAGAGAGACAGATCAGATAATGTAAAAAATAAAATAAAATAATAAAATTAAATATTTAATAAAATGTTAGAAACCAAGGGCTTTTATAAAAGACATTTCAAGTGTTTAACCCCTTCCCTGCCATTTATTGCTGTGTATGCAGTGATCATACACAGCAGCACATTTTGTGCTCTCTGTGCATTTTTTAGGGGTTAATTTTTTTACTGTAATTCATTACAGTATAGCAAAGGCTCTTTTAAGAGCTATTAACCATTTGCTTGCTGTAGATCACTGCCTATAGATCTCTACGGGTCAGATGGTGAATGGTGATGTGAGCAAACACCAAACTGCCTTTGCCACTGATCAGCTGTTACTGATCACTATACATGCGATCAGACAGCTAAAAAAAAAAATTGACGTTAAACGTAACCCCTAATGGGTACAATTAACCCAAAGCGGGTGTAATTGCTGCATTTGCGCCAGATCGCTGCTTAGGCAGTGATCTACAGCAAGCAAATGGTTAATAGCCCTCTCCTCACTTGAGTTTTAGTGAGGGAGACAGACAGAGCTGTATAATGAAAGTTTGTAATTATAATATATTTTAAAAAAAATTAATTTTATAAAAGCCGTTACCAGTGTTTAACCCCTTCCCTGCCATTGATAGCTGTAGTGATCTTCCACAGCAGCACATTTTTTAGGGGTTAATTTTTTTACTGTCATTTATTATAGTATATCATAGGCTCTTTTAAGAGCTATTAACCCCTTGCTTGCCGTGTATAACTGCCTAACAGCGCATATGTCACTGCCTAAGCAGCACATATGGTCACTGCCTAAGAAGCGTATATGGAGCGATCTGGCTGCAGAAGGATTTTTGTTGCTATTGGCATTTTTTTTTGTCACACTCGCTATGGGTTAATTTTACCCACTAGGGGATTACGTGTATTCCTTTTGAAGCTGTCTGAACTCGTGTATAGCGATCAGTAACAGCCGATCAGTGGCAAAGACGGTTTGGTGATTGCTCAAATGAGCATCACCATACGCCTGGTCAGATATTGGTAAATATTGTTCTGACCAATATGGATCTGCCTTCCTCTCCTCACTTGAGTTTTAAGGGAGAGGGACAGATCCTTATAATATGTTTTTAATTGTAATAAATTAAATTAAATGTTACAAAATTGTGAGACCCAAGAGCTTTTATAAAAGCCATACCCTTTGTATTAACCCCTTCCCTGCCACTGATCACTGCACAGCAGAACATTTTTTCTTTACTGTGCATTTTTAGGGATTAATTTTTTTGTACAGTACTACAAAGACTCTTATAAGAGCTATTAACCCCTTCCTTGCCCTACATGTCAAAATTCCAAGTTGGAAAATCACAAAGCACACATCTCAAATGTGGCCTTTTAACCCCCAAACAAGCTGACAAACCTATGCATGGGTGGTAAATGTTGCTGAACACATATTGGGGTATTGTTTGGCAGTGACACATACCAAAATCATATGTGTGTCTAAAGTACAATTTATGTGGGAAAAAATACACAATAAAATTACTACCACAAACTTTGACAAAGGCTGGTGTTAGAAATGCTGCATGGAAAGTGTTAAAATACCACCATTTAAAATAGCCTAGGGTGTCTACTTTTAAAAAATATATGCTTTTTTGGGTAAAACACACTGTCTGGCTTCAAAAAAAGCCCCAAATGAAACAACCCAACAAATCTATGCATGGATGGTATCCCTGTACTCAGGAGATGTTGTTAAACACATATTGAATTGTTGTTTGGCAGTGAAATCTGTAAATTCATGTCTGAATTACAATGTAGTGAATAAAAACCACAAAATAATTACTACCACAAACTTTAGAATTAGTGCATGGAAAGTGTTAAAATACCACCATTTAAAATAGCCAAGGGTCCCTACTTTTAAAAAATATATGGGTTGATGGGGTAAAATACACTAGCCAAATGGGACATGGGCGCAGGGTGTCAAAATTTAAAGTTGGAAAACCAAAAAGCACACCTCTCAAATGTGGCCCTTTAACACCCAAACAAGCAGACAAACCTATGCATGGGTGGTATCCCTGTACTCAGGAGAAGTTGTTGAACACATATTGGGGTGTTATTTGGCAGTGAGATGTACCAAAATCTGTGAATTTATGTCTGAAGTACAATGTTTACCAAAATACTACCACAAACTTTGACAAAGGCTGGTGGAATAATTAGTGCATGTAAAGTGTTAAAATGCCACCCTTTGAAAATAGCCTAGGGTGTCTACTTTTAGAAAATATATGGGTTGATGGGGTCTTGCTTCAAATATGTCCCAAATGGGACATGGGTGCAGGCTGTCTGCATGTCAAAATTTCAAGGAAAAGCAAAAACTGCACCTCCCAAATGTGGCCTTTTAGCCCCCAAACAACCCAACAAACCTATGCATGGGTGGTATCCCTGTACTCAGGAGACATAGTAGAATCTATTTAGCATGTTTTTTTTGTTCGCTTTTGTCGATGAGGAGAAAATGTTTCAAATAAAAGTCAGGAAATATGTTTTTGTTTGTTTTTTTACCATATATATTTTTTTTAATAATATTATAGGATATGATCAAAATGATGGCATCCAAAGAAAGCCCTTCTTGTTCTGATAACAACAATATATAATTTGTGTGGGTACAGCAAATGACAAAGAAGAAAATTATAGCTAAACACAAACAACACAGAAATGTTAAAATAGCCATTGTCCAGAATGGACAAAACTGTTTCAAAGGCTCTGTCCTTAAGGGGTTAAAAACAAAACAAGGAAAGTAATCTTCAGCTGACTGTCTCAATTAATATTTTTGCTCAGTTTTTACAGATGAAAATGAAAGAAAGGAAAAAAAAGACTAATGAGTCATTTGATACATATGAATTTATAGAGTTTCTACATTAGCTATCTAAGGAAATGACAAATATATTGATGGGTTCTGATGGGATACATTGGCAGTTATTAAAAGAGCTTAGGGGTATACTATAAAACGGACTTAACAATCACAGTTAGATCCAGAAGACTGGAAAGTAGTGAATACTGTGCCCATTCACAGGACAGGTAGTAGGGAGGATTCAGGAAACTATAGGCCAATAAGTCTTACATCAGTATTGGTGAAACTAATGGAAACCAAGTTAAATGATAGGACTGGTGCACATCTAAAATCACATGGATTGAAATATCAACACAGGTCTACTACAGGGATATCATGCCAAATGGTGGTGCAAATGTTTAATTTATACTGAAATCGGGCAGAGATAATGGAGTGAGGAAAACCAATTAAAAGCCAAACATGACTGTGCAATATATATATATATATATATATATATATATATATATATATATATATATATATATATACTCTGTAGTTTGAGTTTGAGTCCTCTAAAGAGCTACTCTGGTAGCAGAATGCACAATCCTTTTTGGCTTTTAATTGGTTTTCCTCACTCCATTATCTCTGCCCAATTTCAGCATAAATTAAACAAAAAGCAATTCAATTAGTTTGGCATGATCTCCCTGTAGTAGACCTATGTTGATATTCCAATCCATGTGATTTTAGATGTTCAGCGGTATTTATTTAAATGTGTGTGTATATATATCTATACAAATTTAAATAAATATTGGATATAACAGAAATCTGAATGATAACAAAGACACCTAGCTCTGTCTATACCGAACATCAAGCAGCATATTCACAAGTGAACAGCTGTGAAATAATGCTAATGCTAAACTCTGGCTTGAAAATCTAAAAGTATTGAGGTAGCAGAATAAGACACACAAATGTGTTTTATCCCAAACAGCTTCATCATCAGGGTGGGGGTTTCACTATTTTTGTTACTGTCCCGTGTCCATCTTAACCATTCACATTAGTATCTGTCTATTAAACAAAAGTCTTAATTGACTGCATTAACAACTTTACATGTGCTTTGTATGCACACAAGGAATTGCTTCTAGCATATATTGCTGGGAAAAATGAGCAGTAACCCTGTTACCCAGCAGTTTGTATAAGCTTTAAACTCTATCAACCATGGATGTAATTAGGCGATTCATGCATTTACTGGGATTCTGTCATTAATTCCCATCTTCATTAAAATGGTTTAAATGACATATCCCGCAACTTGATTTGAATCCTCCACCATTTTAAACATAGTATAAATTGTCCTACTGTGACACAATAAACTGCAATTTATATATTGTTAGTGCTGTGAAGCATCTGGTTAGATATCATTGCACTTGTTTTTAGCATGACAAATGAAAAGGCAGGCATAGTCCTATAGAACTTTCTAACACCCATCTTTAAATATCCAATCATTATATAAATGCTCACACAAAAAAACGTAAAAGACCCATTCAAGCAATTGTTCCTTTTGTTTTGTTACTTGTGCCCTAAAGAGTCACCCCTCCCAATTACACTAAAATTCTAACATCTTCTTGCTATTAACCTGCATTGATATTAACTCAACCTACATCTGATTCAAGGCATACATAAGCATATTTTTATTTTGAGAGCTACATATAAACTTTACATTCTGAAATGCATAACGCTTAATCCATACATATACAGAGGGAAATCAATTGTCTACATGATGCAAAAAGTGAGCAAACACACGCCCTGTATAGGCTCCTGTGCAATGTATGTATGAACAAATTGTAAGTATAACTATCATTTGGGATGCTTTACAATGCTGAAACGTTGTAAATGATTAAGAGCAAGAACAAAATAATCATATTTCTATAAACTATATTAACACAAGTATTGGAATGCCTGACCATTACACCAACAGGGATTTCTATAACACTGCATTCTAAATACCTAGACATTACTATATAGTTGATTCCCATTTGCAGCTATAACAGCTTCCCAGCTTCTGTGAAGGCTTTCCACAAGATTTTGCAGTGTTTCCATGGGAATGGCTTGGCCAGTGGTGTCCCGAGGGGGGGGGGGAAGGGGGGTGGTGGCATATAACGATCAAAATACTGGCATATTGAGTGGCAAAATAGTGGCATATTGAGTGGCTAAATACTGGCATAGTGAGTGGCTAAATACTGGCATATTGAGTGGCAAAATACTGGTATATTGAATGATATATACTGGCATACTGAATGACAAATACTGGCATACGGAGTGGCTAAATACTGGCATATTGAATGGTTAAATACTGGCAAATTGAGTGGCAAATACTTGCATATTAAATGGCAAATACTGGCAAATTGAGTGGCAAAATACTGGCATATTGAGTGGCTAAATACTAGCATTTTGAGTGGCTAAATACTGTCATATTGTGTGGCAAAATACTGGTATACTGAGTGGCAAAATACTGGCATATTTAGTGACAAAATACTGGCATATTGAATGGCTAAATACTGGAATATTGAGTGACAAAATACTGGCATATTGAGTGGTTAAATACTGGAATATTGAATAGCAAAATAATACTGGCATACTAAGTGGCTAAATACTGGCACATTGAATGGCAAAATAATACTGGCATATTGAGTGGCAAAATAATACTGGCACATTGAGTGGCAAAATAATACTGGAATATATAAAATGGGAAAATATTGGCATATTGAATGGCAAAATACTGGCACATATTAAATAGAAAAATAATACTGGCATATCATTGGGCAACATTGTCTGGCATATTAGTGGGCAAATTGGCTGTGCCATATTTATGGGCAAACATTGGCATATTAAAAGGAAAACTTATTTATTTTAATTGGCAAAGAGATGCTGTGACATGGTCTGTGGGGCAAAATAACATGTACTATGAGCAAAGTGACACTGGCAAGTTCTCTGGGACAAAGTGACACTGTGGTATGTTTTTTGGGGCATTGACACTGTGGCATGCCAAATCGTGTAGGTGCAATATGAGTGCAAACCAAGTGCTGTGGGTGAAATATAGGTGCATGGCAAGTTCTGTGGGTACTGTATGGTTCTGTGTTAAGTCCTTTAGGTGCAATGTGGGTGCATAGGAATGGAATAAAAACAAGGAATTCCATTTTTAAAAACATTTTTATTACATATGAATATATATATATGTATATATATATAGAGAGAGAGAGAGAGAGAGAGAGAGAGAGAGAGAGAGAGAGAGAGAGAGAGAGAGAGAGAGAGAGAGAGAGAGAGAGAGAGAGAGAAAAAGATGCCTGTGTGTTTAGAATTGTACAATTATCACTTAAGGGGCTCTTTTGTGTGGCATAACTATGGGGTGCTTGTGTGTTGTATAATTATGGGGCGCTTTTGTGTGGCATAATTAATTGGGCTCCGATGTGAGGCATGAATAATGGGGCTCTGGTGTGGCATAATTGATGCGGCTCTGGTGTGGCATAATTCATGGGGCTCTTGTGTGTGTCATAGTTATGGGGCTCCTGTGTGTGGAATAGTTAATGAGCTACTGTGTGTGACATAATTTGTGGTGCTCCTGTATGTGGCATATTTAATGGGCCATCTGACTGGCATTGCTAATGAATCTGTTTGGCATGGCATTGGAGGAAATGCAGGGGGGTGACACCATGAGTTACCGCACCGGGTGACACCAACCCTAGTGATGCATCTGGGCCTGGCTCTTATTCTTTGTTCTAGTTCATCCCAAAGGTGTCCAATTTGGTTGATGTCAGGGCTTTGTGTTGGCTGTCAAGTACTTCAACACCAGACTCAACCAATCATGTCTTTGTGTACCTTGCTTTGTACATTAATGCACAGTATTGCCAGAATAGGAAAAGGTCTTCCCCAAACTATTCGCATTTAGTTTTGCATTTTTCAAAATGTTGTGGTATGCTGTAGCATGAATATTTTCCTTCACTGGAAGTAAGGGGCCTAACGCAACCCTTGAAAAACCTCCTCCACCAGACTTTACAGTTGGCACAATGTAGTTATGCAGGTATCATTCTCTTGCCATCTGCAAAACCTAGACATGCCCATCGGACTGCCAAAAAAGTTAAGACTCTACAGAACATGTTTCCACTGCTCTAGAGTCCAGTGGAGGCGTGCTTTATACCACTCAGTTAAAAGTTTACCATTGTACTTGGTGATGTGAAGTTTGCATGCAGAAGCTTGGCCATGGAAACCCATTCTATGAAGTTCCCCGCTGCACAGGTTTTGTGCAGATATTAATGCCAGTGGGTGTCTTGAACTCAGCTGTGAAACCAGCAGAGAATTGGTGACTTTTAAGCACTTTGTGAAGGGTTAATTTGGATCTGTAAGGGTTAAAAGCCAACAGTGTGTAAAGCTGATGTCTGCAACAGCTTCAGGAATCCAGATAACGCCACAGGCATAATTGTTATGAGAATGGTCTTATCTTACTATTACAAGGCCAGAACAGAGGTTTTTGGAACATCAACAAGTTGTTTCTGAAAGTTCTGTAATTTTCCATAAGAACGACTTTTGTAACATTATTTTACATATTTAAGTGTATTTTCTTACTGAACATGCCTTTCTGCATATGAGAATAACCAATTATATTGTAGAAACGAATGCTTTTATCTTCATTTATATACGCTTCTCTAAACAATTAAAATCAGAATTAAGAAACATGAAGCACTGTCTAGTCTTTTCCTTCGTTGTCCTTGGCTCTCCAAGATCTTGTCCTGTCTCATTATCAGCACAGTTCACATTAGTCTGGTGTTAAAGGTCTTAGAGGTTGCTGAGCAGACTACCCTGCAGTCAGCCCCTTTCAGCTGCTGTCAGAAGTGGTATTAAAAAAAACAGGTGAGTACATGATTAATTGTTTCTTTGAATCTGGTAACGTATTTAAGCCTTTTTAAGAATACATGGTCTCGATTTAATTGTGATGATTGTTGTTGGCAGTCCGGGACTGTCCCAGTGCTGATATAAGTCACCTGCTGATAAATTGTTGAAGGTCTTGCCAGCAAATATAGGCTACTACTGATGTTGTTCCAGTAAGATAGCACTATTTTACAGATTAAGTACCTGTAAAAATACAGATGTTTGTGCCCATATTTTGAGCTGATGATTGTTACAGTTCTGTAGCACAATTACTGATATTGTTCCAGTACACTTAATATAATAGAGACGAGATGTGTATAAAGTGTTTACAAGACCTTGCAAATTCTCATTACTGCAACTAAATTCTTAAGAACCGTGCTGTGAGTGAGCAGGAAAAACTGTCCGGCATAAACTGTTGTGGTTGATATTGTATAAGTATATAAGTTAATCATAATGGGACAAACTGTTAGTTACTTGGCAACTCCAAAATTTGTAAGGGGTCAACTTAAAAAAGCTCCATTGTATGATAAGAAACAATCTACCCCGAGATACTATGTGCAGCAATCTGTGACAGGCACATTTGACCCAGGTGTGGATGATGTAGCAGGATGGACAGAAAGATGTAAATATGAGTTTCCGTTCCCCACAGATGGGTCATTTGATTTAAACAAAAACTTTGTGCCTCAGCACTTGGTGACCCTGCAATGTGGTCTTCCACCTAATGGTTGAGTTGCTGTTCTTACTAAATTCTTCCACTATCCAATAATGCCACTTTAACTTATTCGTGGAATATCTAGCAGATCATATCACAGTAATATACTTGAATTCACTGAATTCATAACTACCCATTTTTTCACAAATGTTTGTAAATGGAGACTGCATGGCTTGGTGCTTGATTTTATGATATTGTAGAATGATTCTGATTAAAACATCTGAATTCAACGATTACGTGGTGTGTCTCCATACTTTTGTCCATATAGTGTATATTCAAGTTAATGGCAAACAAATAGTAGCAAAGTTAATGGGAGAGATTAAACATTTTAATTATTTTATATTGTTGAGCTTCATTGGCAGTACATTCATGCAGCAGTGGAATTGATAGAGTGACAAGTAGAGTTTGCTGGTTGTGTGTGAACAAGTGTATGTGTGATGCTAGATAACTGCATATCATCCAGGCATTTGTTGAAGTTGGGACTGGAAGCCCAACTTTAAAATAGCTAATTCAAAGGAATGTGCACCTGACAGAGTCATATTTACTATTATCAACCCAACTCATGGGCTGAGGTAAAAGGAAAACTTTGCTGAATTTACTGCTGAACACATTAAGTCACCAAGTATCCTGTCTTAGTTATAGCATACTTGTTGCCTCCCTTATTGTGCATCTTTCTAGGCAAGCATACTACTTATCAAATCAAAACAAAGGTTAATGTATTTTTGTTCAGTAGGAATCATAACTAAAACATAAAATGTAGTATTTGGAGTATCATTTTACCCTGTTATCATATATTTATTGTAATGTTGAGTTTTTTTTTTTTTACCTTGTTTATAGTGATTTATGTTATGCAGCACTTCAAACCTGTCGGTGCTTTTAAATAATTTAAATAATTGGATTATTTACTGCCAAAATGTCTAACTACTATAACATGGACACACCTCATTGGTCCTTGACCTTATCATATGTTCAAAGTGGCTTTCTGTCTTTCCCATGTGTGCGTAAACTTCAAAATAGAAACAAATCATAATCTCTAAACTCATAAGATTGATCCTTGCCCAATATATAGCTAAATTGGTGTGATAAAATGTTCAATTCAGCTGCAGCTCACCTTTTAATTACCTTATATGCTCGATTATAAGACAAGGTTTTTTTCAGAAAAAAAATTCTGAAAAATACCCCTCGTCTTATAATCGAGGTCGTGTTATAATCTGACCTCAAATTGAGGTCAGATTATAAGACTGGGATCCAGGTCCCTCGCAAAGCTGGGATCCAGGTCCCCCTCTCTAACAGCTGGGGAATGTCTGTGCGATGAGCGCAGACGTCCCCTGCTGCCGCCCGGCACGACCGCCAGGACTTCTATGATGAAGCCAGGTACTTCCGGCTTCGTCATAAAAGTCCCGGCGGTCGTGCCGGGCGGCAGCAGGGGAGGTCTGCGCTCATCGCGCAGACATCCTCCGCTACCCCGCTAGCCACCAGGGTGAATAGGGCAGCCGGGGGATGTCTGCACAATATGTGCAGACATCCTCCATTCTTCCCGACACAGTAGTCTTTTATTGCTGACCAGCTGTCATAATAGACTGCAGACATCCCCCGCTGCCCCCACTAGCCACCAGGGAGCGAGTTACGGGTGAGGGGGAGGGAGGGGGCAGAGAGACAGGTGGAGGGGGGGCAGAGCAACAAAGGGAGGGAGGGTGCAGAGAGAAACAAGGGGAGGGGGAAGAGACAGAGACAAGGGAAGGGGAGGGGGCAGAGAGAAACAAGGG
This sequence comes from Pelodytes ibericus, assembly GCA_036172795.1. Taxonomy (NCBI): domain Eukaryota; kingdom Metazoa; phylum Chordata; class Amphibia; order Anura; family Pelodytidae; genus Pelodytes; species Pelodytes ibericus. The sequence continues at coordinate 93,633,799 of CM069857.1, read as the reverse complement.
GAGGGTGGAAGAGACAGAGACAAGGGAAGGGAGGGAGGGGGGCACAGAGTAACAAGGGGAGGGGGGGCAGAGATAAACAATGGGTGAAGAGACAGAGGCGAGGGGGGAGTCAAAGGGAGGGGGAGAGAGAGACAACACCAAGGGGGGGAGAGAGACAAAGCTGGGGGCAAGGGAAAGAGAGAGGCAGCATTGGCACATAAAAGGAAATAAAAAAAAGAAATGCATTTTTTGATATAATTTTTTATTAAAAAAGCAATTTACATGTGAATATATACAAGTTGAACTTTTTTCCTAAAGGGTAGTCTTATATTCAGGCTTTTAGTTTTTTTCCTAAAGGAATATCCAAAGTTTGGGGGGTCGTCTTATAATCAGGGTCGTCTTATAATCGAGCAAATACGGTAATAGGCTATACTACTTCAACTGATGTTCATTGTAATAATCACCTACTCTTTCTGTGTAATTGATGCGAATTGGGAAAATACAAATGTGGTAATCATTTTGTGCTATGTAAAGAAAACATAGCTATACCTTTGAAATCAGTCAACATTATATATTGTTTTTGTTGCTACAGGGACTGTAAAAGCAGCAGGAGGATATTAGCTTCTTCTTGTTATGTAGCAGGGTCTTGACAGAAATGGTGTAATATATCCACAACAGGATTTCACTAGGTTGAGAATATCAAATTAGCATCAATGACATACAGGGACAGAGAGACAGACTGTCGGGTTCAGAAAAGGACAACTCTGGGGTAAAATGTAAATTAACATTCTATTTTTAGTCTGAAATATTAGCCAATAGCTTTTGTTTAAGGATTTAAAGAACTTGGTAGCACGACACAATTTATAGTAAAAAAAAAAGTTTTTAATACATCAAGTTTTAACATACACATATAAATAAAAATGATTATAAAATGTACATATAAAAACAATTCTGTGTACAGATAATTGGTGATAATTACACCTTTTCAAGATGCTGTAAGGGAACATCTGACACATTTCACCCTCAAAGGGCTTATTCATTGGTAAGTGTAGGAAGAAATACAATTGATTAAAAAAAAAGGGAGAGACACAGAAAAAAAGATGAGGAGAGTAGAATAACAATGCTAGTTCATTTAAGATAATAGGACACATAGCAAAATTCATTAAAGTATCTTGGATTAATACTGCATTTGATGGCGTTTTAAAATGGAATATATCTTCAATGTGAGATAGGCTGTTACTATAATTACAATTAGTGGAATGTATTTAGAAATATTATATAATCCACAAAGTTATTTCTCAGTACACTTAGATAATTTAAGAAAAACCGAGGAGTTTCATAAATTCATGTATTAATAGCCTGGTATGGCACACAGATTTTTTTCAAACAGTAGAAAAACCATACGTTGACTTATAACACATGTAAAGGTGAAATGAAACACAATAGATACATTTTCTCAAAATAACTCTGAATAGTCTGAACAACCTAGCCAAATAAATATTGCACTTACTTTGTTGCAAAGTACTTCAGGTCAGAATACTGGTAAGAATAAATGGACTTTTCCAATAATATGATAGTAAGTTATGCTTTTACAGGAAGGAGAAAGAGGGGAAAGAATACATTTTCCTTGCTTGTACCTTAGAAAGTAAAAATTGATGTACTTGCAATTAAGAATAAACATTACCTTACTAACTTATAAAAAGAGCAAACACAACCCTTCAAGAATGTATGCATTGGTTATCCTAATAACTTAAGAGAGAAAAAAAGAAAGAATGCTTGTAAATAAAATTTACTAAATTGATGATCAGTATATATATATATATATATATATCACAAGAGATACTAGAAGGTAGAGTGTGTACTTTTATACTCTTTAATAAAGGTGTTTAGCCGTACCACTGCACAGATGTGTAGTCTACAGTGAGTTAAAATAACTCTGGCTGCATCCAAGTGATCATAAGTATAAAAAATGATTACGTGTGTTTGGAAGAGTGCCTAAAAATAATGTTTAAAGATCAGTATTCCTGGTGCTGTTATACTGAAGAGAAAATGTGCATGTGAAGGGTACAACAAGACTGACTTACTTCAACTGTGCAATCTGTGTGATCTTTACCACTGATTGCAGGTTATCGAGAAAATAAACCTGCAAGACGTGTTCAATGTTAATAAATGAACTCTAGAATGACACTAATTTAACTTGCCAAAACTTTGTAAAAGCCCACTTACTTTTGAGAGTGATGCTGAGGAGTTTCGCAACTTGTCGCTTTAGGACGATAAAAAGAAGCACAGTCACAACAACCTCTTAATTTAACCTTCAAGATAGGTGATGGGTCAAATTGGGGAGAGTGCACTGTAGAATACAAGTGCTGTTTACTGACTAGTATTCTACAGAGCAGTATCAATAACTATTTCCCCATAACACCAAGTAAACAGAGTAAACAAATCCCTTTCAGTGTCACCTTTATAGGCACTCCCACTGTCCCCAATTTAACCCCTTACCTATTTTGGGGTTAAAAAGCAGCTTGTCTCCCTTTTTATAATTGTATTTCTTCCATCTAAGTTGCCAGCATAACACTACTAAAACTAATACCATATACTTGCTACTTTCCTCTTGAGCACTTTTGGGAATAGTGTTAAGTGTTAGTGGCCAGCAGAAGTTCACAACTTTGTTTTCTCTTCCTTCAGCCTTATCCCATATAACTGACTTGTACTTCTATTGTTGATCTTCAACATATGAATAGTCCATACTCAGGAACATGCTTCCCACTTGCTTCACAGATGGATCTAAAAGAATCTCTCCATTGACGTCTACTATTTTTGTTATCAGGCAGCATGTTTCTACCTTAGTTTCACATTTTGTTATTGATCATACATAGTAAAACATCTTTGAAGTATCTGAACATCTACTCGACAATTGTAGCTTTTGTGATGAACATTTCAACATATCTATGCATGTACTGTACGTACCTACTGTTTCTTCTGATCCAGTGCCAGTTGATACTCATTGAGTTTGATGGGTGTTAAATTTTTCCTCTTCTTCAGCACCTGTATCCTGATATCTGAGCACCTGCAATATGACAACAGAGAATGATGAGTTATGTGTGTCTCATGCAGACATGTGGCTTAGTCAGACAAGTTGTATTCACTCAGGTAACACACGTATGATGTGGACTACAGGTGTGTTTGTTATGTGTGGATGGGAATGTATTATGAGGCCCAAATTGTGAATGTATTCAGAGGCAACTCGAGACTAGACTGACATTCAGGCCCTAATGTGTCACCAATGTTCTTAGAATCTATTCACAATTCGGAGGCACCATGTTGGGGCTAATTATCAGAACATTTTAACGCATGTCTTCACTGTCTTCACTGTTACCTTTTCCACAACTTTATATGTTTTCTAATTCTATAAACTGATCTACAGGGCACAAATCTTCTAGTTTTGCAAGCTAATATAAATGAATTATATTGTGAAATAAGATAAAAGTGAGGTCCCATTCCCATCACTGTCAAACAAGTCTTTATATACATGTTGTTATGCTAATTTTGGTGCAGCATTATTGTTTTGTTTAATCAAAGTATCTCCTGAGTTTGCCAGTCTCTCATGGTGATATTTAATAGAAGAAGAATAGATGGACACCAGGGATTGGCCGTTTTAAGTCTTATTTGGTATGTTTATTGCTTTAACAAGATGTTTCTCTACAAGTGACATATTCAACAGCAACATTAGACAAACACAGATGTACAGTGATCCTGGGCAGGATGAATCTTGGAGTCCTGGTTCTTGATTTTTAGGATGGTTTCCTATTTCTTATTTTTTCTCTGCTAGGTAAAGGAGAGAAATTTCAACTAACCACAGATGGAGAGGCCACTGTCCATTGACCCTGCATTCATTTCTGCAGCTAAGCTGGAACACAAGTTAAATGAACACTACTGAAAACACACTAGTTGATTTATATGCAAAGGTCCAGTTCCTCTCTTGGCTACGCATTATGAAGAAATCATTTAGCCAGAGGCGTCGCTAGGGGTGGGCTACTGGGGCTATAGCCCCGAGTCCCCCCTTCATAGCCCCGAATGGAGACTCTGTGGCTAAAGTATTCTTTAGCCCCGAGACTCCAGGGCTTTAAATATATTAAAAAAACAAATCCCCCGGTGAGCTCTCCTCTGTCTGGGACATAGTCCCAGAATCCGAGGATTAACCTCACGCGGGGGTGAGGGCCGATCGGGAGGAGAGGCTGCTATAGGGAGCTCGCTCCCTAGCCTCTCCTCCTGGCCATAGAGATCACAACACGATGGGTGCAAGCTCCGCCCCCGTCGCGCTGTGTCAGCTGCTTGCCAGATGTCAGGTGGACGGACATCCGGCAGAAGGTCCTGGATGACGGACCAAGTGTAAGGTAAGTAAAAAAAAAAGTGTGACTGTGTATGGGTGTCTAGGTGTGTGTGTCAGGGTGTCTAGGTGTGTGTGTGTGTCTGGGTATTACTGGGTTCTGACTGGCACACTATTACTGGGTTCTGACTGGCACACTATTACTGGGTTCTGAGTGGCACAATATTCTTGGGCTCTGACTGGCACTATATTACTGGGTTCTGAGTGGCACAATATTACTGGGCTCTGATTGGCACAATATTACTGGGCTCTGACTAGCACAATATTCCTGGGCTCTGACTGGCACAATATTCCTGGGCTCTGAGTGGCACAATATTCCTGGGCTCTGAGTGGCACAATATTACTGGGTTCTGAGTGGCACACGATTACTGGGCTCTGAGTGGCACACTATTACTGGGCTCTGAGTGGCACACTATTACTGGGCTCTGAATGACACAATATTCCTGGTATCTGACTGGCACAATATTACTGGGCTCTGAGTGGCACAATATTACTGGTATCTGACTGGCACAATATTACTGGTATCTTACTGGCACAATATTACTGGGCTCTGAATGGCACACTATTCCTGGTGTCTGACTGGCACAATATTACTGGGCTCTGAGTGGCACAATATTACTGGTATCTGAAAGGCACAATATTACTGGTATCTGACTGGCACAATATTACTGGGTTCTGAGTGGCACAATATTCCTTGTATCTATAATTGTACAGTTTTCAAACACTGAAAAAATTGTGGGTGTTTTATTACATTTTTATTATGGGGATGTGGGGGGGTGTGGGGGTGTGCAACTCTCAGGGTCCGCCCCGGGTGCCAAATGCTCTAGGTACGCCCCTGTGTGTGACCGAGCTCATCTGGGCTCTAGCCCCAGATCATCCGAAGACCTAGCAACGCCCCTGCATTTAGCCCATGTCATCATGGCTTGAGATTTAAAGGTACTCCACATTGTTTTTACAGTCAATGTAGAGCATAAAACACTTTTTAAATTATGCATATATTGTGTTAGCAAAATAACAACAAGTAAATTCCTAAGTGAGAAAGGGTACATTTAAAACACATTTTTGTCCTAAGTTAGGCATGTGCTTGGAATTTAGTATACAATGTATACATCATTTTTAATAATTTTTCTCCTCTTTATTCACAATTAAACAATGTTTAGGTGGTAGTCACTTTAAACAAGGAGTTGGGTTAATCTGCTTGGTAAAACATATTCAATATATTTACTATAAAACATGTAAAGTGTGTAAACATTTGGTGGCTCTGTGTCAAACTCGGACCAGTTAAGCATAAATTGGAAGAAACAATTGAAAAATTAACTCACACAAAAATAGAGTTATCACCACAAACGTTTCTATTTCACGTAGACATACCCTCCCCCAAATCATCTGTTAGGTCCCTGATAATACATATACTGTCGGCCATTAAACTCTGCATTGCAAAATGTTGGAAATCATCCCAAGGCCCAGGTTGGACAGATATAGTAACACAGATCAACTATCAGAGATATATGGAAAAAGCAATCTTTATAAACATGACTCAGAGGGCCCAAATGAGGAAATATGGTCACCCTGGGCAAAATTAACGGATCAAGAATGACCTCCCGAACCGCCGCACCCCCTCAGGAACCCCAAGGACTTGGATGGAATGTAGTATGAATAGATGTATGCCTAGTCTGAATGTTATATGCCCCCCAAAGTAGTTAAATATATAGAATATAGAGAATGATAATTTAATAGTTACTCTCTCGTTTTTCTCTCTTACTGTTTTTTTTTTTCTTGTGTGTTGTTTTTTCTTTTACAGTATTGTAAATCTTATCTGTGTATTACCTATCTCTGTTGTATGTTGTTTGTAATTGAAAATAATAAATACATTATATATTGAAAAAAAACCATGTAAAGTGTAATTAACACTGAAAGTAAGAAATATAATAACGCATTGTTATTAGAAACTCTGCAGGCAAAGGATATTTTATGTGCCATGAACAACATTTTGCAAACACTTTCAAAAATCAATTTCATTATAGAATAGTGTTATACATACCTATCAACATTTAAAATGACCGAAGAGAGACACTTTCATTTTGCGGAATTAATTGAAGGTGTCTATGGGCAGGTCATTAAATCAAACTTTTTCAGTAACTATTATCTATTGAAATTAAGTAATTTAGAATAAGAATAAAGTATTTGATTTACAAAAAGGAATATAAAAACAGATTTACTGAAGTCTAACCACACGTTATTGCAAGCTGTATTGCTCTGGAGCCCCATGACATAGAAAGAGAAACAATGGAGGAGGGAAGTTTGACAGAGGGTTTTGGGGTGCAAAACTGTACTTCCTAAATTGGGTCACTTGGATGTAATACATTGTTAAAAAATATTTCAAACTGTCTGATGATTAGTTAGATTAAAATAAGTAAGCTAAATAAATCTGTCATGATTAGTGTTGAGCAAACCCGAACCGCACTGTTCAGGTTCGTACCGAACATTACGGTTTTTGGACCCTGGACCCGAACACGGACATTTCACTGTATGTTCGGGTTGGAGTTCGGGGTTCAGCGATTTAATGGCGTGTTTTGAAAGCTCCATAAAAAATTACATAAAATATACATTGTATGTAATGCTATGGGCTTTCTATAAACCAAAAGTCTATAAACCAAATCTCTTTTGGTTTATAGACTTTCGGATTATAGAAAGCCCATAGCATTACATGCATTCTATAAAATAAAAGTATGTTCAATGGCAGTTAATGTTACGTTTGGCCAATAGATGGCACTGTTGTAATACGAATGGTTACATTTGTGTAACCTGAAGGTTTAAATGTATCTTTCAAAGTTACTTAATTATAGACGAAAGTCTATAAATCGAATCTCTTTCGGTTTATAGACTTTCGGATTATAGAAAGCCCATAGCATTACATGCATTCTATAAAACTAAAGTCTATTAACCGAAAGAAATTCGGTTTATAGACTTTCGGTTTATAGAAAGCCCCTAGCATTACATACATATACATTGTATGTAATGCTATGGGCTTTCTATAAACCGAAAGTCTATAAACCGAATCTCTTTTGGTTTATAGACTTTCGTTTTATAGAATGCATGTAATGCTATGGGCTTTCTAAAAACCGAAAGTCTATAAACCAAAAGAGATTCGGTTTATAGACTTTCGGTTTATAGAAAGCCCATAGCATTACATACAATGTATATGTATGTAATGCTATGGGCTTTCCTATTGTCTGCCCTGCCCCTCAATTGACCTATTCATATGAATGGTGACTCTATTTCGGTTTATAGAAAGCCAATAGCATTACATGTATTCCATAAACCGAAAGTCTATAAACCGAAAGAGATTCAGTTTCGGTTTATGGAATACATGTAATGTCTTTGGCTTTCTATGAACTGAATCTCTTTCGGTTTATAGATTTTCAGTTTAAAGAATACCAATAGCATTACATGTATTCCATAAACCGAAAGTCTATAAACCGAAAGAGATTCAGTTTATAGACTTTTGGTTTATAGAAAGCCCATAGCATTACATGCATTCTATAAAATGAAAGTCTATAAACCGAAAGAGATTAGGTTTATAGACTTTCGGTTTATAGAAAGCCCATAGCATTACATACAATGTATGTGTATGTAATGCTAGGGGCTTTCTATAAACCGAAAGTCTATAAACCAAATTTCTTTCGGTTTATAGACTTTCGGTTTATGGAATACATGTAAGGCTATTGGTATTCTATAAACCGAAAGTCTATAAACCAAAAGAGATTCGGTTTATAGAAAGCCAATAGCATTACATGTATTCCATAAACCGAAAGTCTATAAACCGAATATCTTTCGGTTTATAGACTTTCGGTTTATGTAATACATGTAATGCTATTGGCTTTCTATAAACTGAAATAGAGTCCCTATTCATACGAATAGGTCAATTGACCTATTCGTATGAATGGGGACTCTATTTCGGTTTATAGAATAGCAATTGCATTGCATGTATTACATAAACCGAAAGTCTATAAACCAACTCTCTTTCGGTTTATAGACTTTCGGTTTATGGAATGCATGTAATGCTATGAACGAATGAATGGTTAATAAACGAAAATCATTAGTCCATTCGTGCTATTGGCTTTCTAGAAACCGAAATAGAGTCGGTTTATAGAATACCAATAGCATTAAATGCATTCCTGCACTTCATCTGAGAGTCAAAGAGAACAGTCCAATACTGTGCTTACGGCGCACTTTGAAAAATTTGAATTGTTTTGGGTGCTAAATAGTACATTTGCGTCTTGCGGTGCACTTCATATCTGAGAGTCAAATAGAATAGTCCAATACTGTGCTTACAGCGCACTTTGAAAAATTCTGGCTACCTCCTCCTCCAGCGCCGCTTCAACCTACACCGCCACAGTCACCTCCTCCTCAACCTATGGGTCACTTAGTATAAACTGAAAGAGAATACCCTGCACTCCAACCCTCTCTCAAATGGATAATTCTGTTGATCCTCCTGGCAGCCATGCTTAGATTTGATTTAGATTTTGATTTAGATTTATATTTAGATTTATTTTCTTCCAAAGCTAAAATCAAAGATTCTATCTAGTGCTATTTTATGGCTCAGCTGTATTTGTAATTTGTATGTATTTTATGTTATTTTAAGTTATTTCCCTATCCACATTTGTTTGCAGGACACTTGTCCTACTCTTACCCACATTTTACTTTATTTTGCAGCCCCCTAGCTCTTTCCAGGACTTTTTTAGAGGCATTTTAGTGGCCAAAAGTCCATGTCCCCATTGACTTCAATTGGGTTCGGGGTCAAGTTCGGGGTCAAGTTCGAGCACGGACCCGGACATTTTTTCGAAGTTCGGCCGAACCTGCCGAACCAGAACATCCAGGTGTCCGCTCAACTCTAGTCATGAATCTATTTTCCAAACTTGTAAAAGCATCTGTTGACTAGACATGTGCATTCGTTTTCGGACGAATACATTTTCGTCCGAAAATAGCATTTTCGTCCATTTGTCCGAAAAACGATGAACGAAAATGCTAAGCTAACGAAAGCCGAATGAACGAATGGTTAATAAACGAAAATCATTCGTTCATTCATCCATTCGTAGTACTATTGCATTCTATAAGCCGAAATAGAGTCGGTTTATAGAATACAATAGCATTTAACTATACGGAGACAGAGTCTCCATTCATAAAATTATGAATGGAGACTTTGTCTCCATATAGTTAAAAGCCGACAGCCTATAAACCAAACGTTCGGTTTATAGACTTTAGGCTTATGGAATACATGTATTCCTATTGCTATTCTAAAAACCGAACGTTCGGTTCACAGAATAGCAATAGGAATACATGTATTCCTATTGCTATTCTATAAACCGAACGTTCGGTTCACAGAATAGCAATAGGAATACATGTATTCCATAAGCCGACAGCCTATAAACCGAACGTTCGGTTTATAGGCTGTCGGCATTTTACTACACGAGACAAAGTCTCCATTCATAATTTTATGAATGGAGACTCTGTCTCCATATAGTTAAATGCCCACAGCCTATAAACTGAACGTTCGGTTTATAGGCTGTGGGCATTTAACTATATGGAGACAGAGTCTCCATTCATATGAATGGAGACTTTGTCTCCGTATAGTTAAAAGCCGACAGCCTATAAACCGAACGTTCGGTTTATAGACTTTCGGCTTATGGAATACATGTAATCCTATTACTATTCTATAAACCGAACTATCGGTTTATAGAATAGCCATAGGATTACATGTATTACATAAGCCGAAAGTCTATAAACCGAACGTTCGGTTTATAGGCTGTCGGCATTTTACTACACGGAGACAAAGTCTCCATTCATAATTTTATGAATGGAGACTCTGTCTCTGTATAGTTAAATGCCGACAGCCTATAAACCGAACGTTCGGTTTATAGACTTTCGGCTTATGTAATACATGTAATCCTATGTCTATTCTATAAACCGAACGTTCGGTTTATAGAATAGCCATAGGAATACATGTATTCCATAAGCCGATAGCCTATAAACCGAACGTTCGGTTTATAGGCTGTGGGCATTTAACTATACGGAGACAGAGTCTCCATTCATAAAATTATGAATGGAGACTTTGTCTCCGTATAGTTAAAAGCCGACAGCCTATAAACCGAACGTTCGGTTTATAGGCTGTGGGTATTTAACTAAACGGAGACAGAGTCTCCATTTTTATGAATGGAGACTTTGTCTCCGTATAGTTAAAAGCCGACAGCCTATAAACCGAACGTTCGGTTTATAGGCTGTGGGTATTTAACTATACGGAGACAGAGTCTCCATTCTTAAAATTATGAATGGAGACTTTGTCTCCGTAAAATTAAAAGCCGACAGCTTATAAAACAAACGTTCAGTTTATAGGCTGTCGGCTTTTAACTATACGTAGACAGAGTCTCCATTCATAAAATTATTAATGGAGACTTTGTCTCCGTATAGTTAAAACCCGACAGCCTATAAACCGAACGTTCGGTTTATAGGCTGTCGGCTTATGGAATACATGTATTCCTATTGCTATTCTATAAACCGAACGTTTGGTTTATAGGCTTTCGGCATTTTACTACACGGAGACAAAGTCTCCATTCATAATTTTATGAATGGAGACTCTGTCTCTGTATAGTTAAATGCCGAAAGTCTATAAACCGAACGACTTTCGGTTTATAGACTTTCGGCTTATGTAATACATGTAATCCTATGGCTATTCTATAAACCGAACGTTTAGTTTATAGAATAGCCATAGGATTACATGTATTCCATAAGCCGAAAGTCTATAAACCGAAAGCCGTTCGGTTTATAGACTTTCGGCTTATAGAAAACATGTAGTACTATTGCCTTTCTATGAACCGAACGAGAGCCCCATTCATAAGAATTTCTTATGAATGGGGCTCTCGTTCGGTTTATAGAAAGCCAATAGTATTACATTGTATTTCTATAAAACTAACGAATTAAAATTAACGAAACGAAAATAATGAACGAATTTCGTCTGAAACAAATGTAGTAATGAACGAAATTCGTTTTAGACGAAATAAATAACATTTTCGTCCGAATGGACGAAAACGAAACGAAAATTTTAGTTTTGCACATTTCTACTGTTGACATATGCATACTTATATGCCAAAAACTCCTGTTGACCATAATGCTTCTTTTTTAATGTAGTTCCTTTTTCACATTTGCTGAACTAATTTTTTATGGAGCTAAACAAGATGATAAATTATATCTTTATTTTCTGAAAATCATTCACCTGCTTAGGCTTAGTGATGCTAGAAGCTTAGTTATAACAGGATTAAATAACAATCCTGTATATTTTGTATCAAAATCAGATATTCTTATATTTTGACTAATATTGATAGTAATTGTGGTGTTTAATCACATATAAATTAATAGCATTCTGGTATATTTACTTTAGCAAATATTTATTAAAAGACAAAAATATACAGTAATGAGTCACAACTCAACAAACAATGGAGCATTTTCCAAAATGAACCCAACTTATAGGGGACCATTCACTAACTGTCAGCTAGTAAGTGAACTGCAAGTTAACAGCAAACATCAGGAATTAATAGCTGAGTTGGAAACATTGGCAATAGTTTTCAATTCAAAGGGCCGGCGTAACTCAGCTCAATACATAATTACTATGCCATGGAAGACAACGAACAATGAAGGTTATATTGCCTCATGATCATATCAAAAGTCACAAAATAATGAGGTAGCTTCTTTGAAAAATAAAATAAATAATACAGGCCATGCTATTGCCTCCATAGGTTTAACACTGGTTCCTAGCCATTTTTTTTTTTTTTACCTGCCTGATTGTTTATTACCAGGAGGTGGAAACTTTAGAGGTAGTAAAAGATTAGCTTGCAAAAACATAGACAACATAACAGCAAAAAAAACAATTGAAGAAAAACTTGCACCCCACTTTATATTTATCTTCTGCTCGGAATGTGGGTATCCTGTCAGCGTTCTTCCAAAGACAATACTATATTGTGGAAAATGTAAAAGGCAATCCCATGTACAATAATAAATCAATGTCAGTAGTTAGATGGCAGTATTTATATATGTATTATCATTTTCTTTCCATAACACCATAAGTGGCAAATGTTAAGGCAGGTAATATAAGTCTTTGGTACCCCTCAGGAGGAGAGGAAAAACCTTACATGCTGGCATTAGTGCTTAATCACAGCATTGAGGAAATGAAGCGCACCATGACTGAGCTTGGAAAAGATCTGCAGCCCTTCAGCTTTTTCTGGACTACAACTACCATGCTTCTCTGCCATTCTAGAAAGCTAGTGGGGAATAATGGGATTTGTTGTTCATCAGCAGCTGGAGGGCCACAGTTGGACTCCCAAAGTATGGGGTTGTTACTTATATATCCACCCAGCAAGGACCGCATATCATAAACTATAAGGAATATATTCAGTTAGGAATATACTTCAGGCTGACAATTTGGTACTGTTATATTTATTACAGTGGTTTAAGATAAACAATAAAATTGTAGCAAGTTTTCACACTATGGCAATTCAAATTCAGAATGCCTCAGTCCCATTTTGATTTAATGACATATTGTGGTTTATTCAATGACCTGCATCAATTTAACTCATGTCACTGAATCCAATAGACTGCAATTGAAAGATTCGAGTTAGAAACCAGTAATAAGTTATATTTTGTGTCATTGAATCGGGCCCATTTACTTTGAACAGTCATGCATGGGGTAATGGCAACAAAGTAATTTTCCATTTTTTGATTAATCACTTCACTTCAGCAACTTCTGTCTCTATATTTGTTCCTTGGTCATCCATGCTAGACTTTACATTATACCTGCAGCAATCACCTAAAACCTACACCTACTACTGTGGTGCAGCATCTTACCAGACATTAGACCAAAAATCTCGCAAGGATGAATAGTTTGCATGTACTCTTGTGTGCTAATAAGTATATACTGAGCAGGAATAGGCACCAACAATTTTCATGGTTGACAGTGACATTAATTGCATTTTGTGAAAGCAATTAATTGATATTCAATGGGCCTTCGCTCACCTTGAATGGACACTGGTGTCCTTATACAGACCTTGCCATGGACTATTTGTTGCACAATTATGACATTCTATAAAGAAAATGAAACTCATTGAAAAGACATAGAAAATGCATGATTGCATTGGAAAAATTGCCTAAGCTGATCCAATCACCCTGTGCATATACCTTTATTAGTGATTTATCAGCCTAACCTGCATCTTTTTCAGTAAACTAACAGTGATGGTAGACATTGTTAAAAGTTGGACACACTCATATCAATAACTAAACAGTTAAAATGAATAAGGGTGATGGATAAAACACTATTTATCAACCATACTCCTGGGAAAGCATCTCATGTTTGGAGGAACAGAAAGGTACACTTGATCAGTGGTTGATGACTGTTTCATCTTGTGCATTGTGGAGTGACAAACCTGGTGTTTTTCTCCTGGAAAAATAATGCTGTAATTGATTATTAAAGTGAATTTTTAACTAAGTGAGATTTAACTATGAAGTATCCATGGAGACATTCCACCATGTGCAATGTATAGGTGCATTTTCTTCTTACATTTAATGAATAGACACCCACAGTTTTTTTTCACTTTGGTAAATATATATTTTGCACTCTCTTTTGACATGTCACTGTTTTATTATGCACTAAATGTGCACCCACGGGTATTTAGATACTATTCACATATTTAGACTGATATGTGAATAGTCTCTTATATAATTTTCCAAAAAGCATTGCAGCAAGTATCTTTTATATTATAAAGAATATCGGTGATATTTTTGGAATTAAGATGAGAAGGCAAAGAGATGTGCATCATTTTTTTCCCCTTCCTTTCTCCTGCTCTAAACATTTCAGTGGGGCCTACTGTTGTTTGGCATCTATTTGGATTTTCCCTGTCCTCTTAGCTTATGAAGATGAATCAGTCTGAATATAAAAGGGACTGGGTGGGTTATTACAATACAAAATATATTCTGGATATAAAAAGACTTAACAAGAGAACTTTCAATCTAAATACTGAATATTTAACAAGGGTCCTCAAGAGATTCACACAGCTATAAACAGCACAGTTTTGCCAGGGGATATATATGGGAAAAGTTCTGTTTTAATATCAACCTAGGAACCAAATCTAGGATAGAAATGAGGGGCAAAGAGGATTATGATTGACCAATGACACTCTTGTCAAAAATCATTTTTTGTCTTTAATAGAAACTTATGTATGTTAAAGTTTAATTCCAATACATTGCTAAATTGTTTTATACAAAGAGTTTGGTTCATGGATTATTTCGCTGTAAAGTTATAAAAGTGCAAAAATCAGCATGACTGTTCGATGACTGCTCTTTACCCATTACTCCCAATGCAGAAGAGATTTGCACAAAACAACATTCTTAGACAAAGTTCTATAAGTAGAGTAAAGTAATCACCATGCAATGTTCCGACTCAACAACGTGAAGTTAAAAATAAAAAGCTATGTGTTAAAATGCTCTGGCATTAGTTCACATTCTTTCTAACAGCAGGAGAACTGAAGACATCTCTGGGATCTATAATAGAAGATTTTTCTAGCTTCAAACGTTTGCCATAACTTGTGGTTTGAATATGAAAGTGATCTTGCCTTTTTCTATTAATCATTAGATTAATGTTTTTACCTTCAATTACCGCCATGGTTTTTTTAACTGCAATTGCATCTTATGGTTCAGACTTTGCTGTGTGCCATCTAATCAAGAGTATTGTATTGTGGAAAGCTGGGTATGATTTGAACTATATAAAAGGGTGGAGCATATACAGTACTGTATAAAGTGGGGACATATAGGGAAATATTATCCACATTGCCATATATGCCCACACTTTGTACAGTGAAATATATGCCCCAGTCAGGGGACGATCCAGAGTCTGAACTTGGGAGGGGCACTATCCATGTCTGTCTAACTTTACCTCTCCCCAATATCTTTCTTTCTCTCTCCTCTCCCTTCACATGTCTATTGTGCATCTCCTCTCCACTATCATATCAGTCTTCCGCTCTCCCTCATGTTTGTCTACTTCCTCTCCCTTCCCATGTCTTTTTTTCTACTATCCACCATGTATGTATCTTTCCTTTTCTATGTCTTTCCTCTGCCTTCCATTGTCTGTCTCTCTCCTATTCCCCATGTATGTAACTTTGTCTGTCTTCTCTCCCTTCCCTTGTCTGTCTGTCTCATATACTCCCATGTATGTCTTTCCCCCTTCCCATGTTTTCTCTTCCTTCCCATGTCTGTATTTATCTTCTTTCTTCCCATTTCTGTCTCTATCCCATGCCCCATCATATGTCTCTCTTCCTTCCTTTCCATATCTGTCTCTCTCCTGTCCTCCCATTGTATGTCTCAATTCCTTCCCATGTCTGTCTCTCTCTTCTGCCTTCCCATGTCTTTTTATCCCCTCTTCCTTCCCATGTTTGTCTCTCTCCTGTTCCTTCCCATGTCTGTCTCTCCCGTGCCTTCTCATGTCTGTCTCTCCTGTGCCTTCCCATGTCTGTCTTTGACTGACAAATGACATGGAAAAGACAAATGATGGATAAGCCAGTACATGTCTGACTTTTTTTTACAATTATCAGAAGAGTTCTGAGGTGGGTGTGTCTTGTGCAGATTAGATGGGCAGAATTTTTCTTATATGCCCACACTTTCTGTGTGAAAATCAAATTACCATCAACCCCAGGTCAAACCAAGACTGTAATGATTCGGTCAAGATTAAAATGCTCCAGGGGTAATAGTAAGAAAATCTCAACATATTTGTCTCCAATTTCAGACTTCAAGTGAGCATCCTTCAAAACAAATATACTGTACCTTACATTAAGATCCATCTGCAGAGTGCTCATGTTGTCTTTTATTGCTATTATTTTGTATTTGCCTTAATGTGTCATTTATCTAAATTTGGTGAAAAAAACTCATCTGTATCCATAGAATTAATGCATATTTACATGCAAACATGTCAGTGATCACATTGATTCCTGTGGACAGCACAAAGCAAAGCAGGCAGTTAATCTGTTTAATAGACCACATTAAAATCAGTAACTTTCTTCAAACAAGCATTTATCAAATTGACTTTAAATTAAATATAATTTATTACATCCTTTTTAGAAAGTTACCTGTTCTTCTCTATCACTTTTTTATTCCTTGAATGTAACTGTATGACTATATGACTGCACTTAGCAATAACTTATCTTTTCTCTGCAAATTCAAATGGTTACTATACTTTGTTAATTTCCATACATCTCATTACAAAATGATACATAGTTGATACCTTTCTTATGATTTACACTTTCTATTCCATTCACTTTGGTGTTCGTCAAAAATTCTCAAGCATTTGTTCAATGTTTCAGTCTAGGTCACATAGTTTTCCTTTGCTCTCCATGTTGTATTCCATGGTCTAGTAGTGTGGCTTCGATTTTTCTACTTTGCTCTCCATGTTGTATTCCATGGTCTAGTAGTGTGGCTCGATTTTTCTACTGTAGGCAACTTAATCAACTTGTTTTTAACATTGATAATGCCCACTTCTTTTCTTCTCGCATTACTTTAACCTCTTAAGGACAAGTGTTTTCTTAGTGTTTTATATGTGTGTTTTTAACTGAACTTTCTCTCTTTCTAGTTTAATGAAGTCATAAAAACCATATACTGTTTTTAAGGAAACATATGGCTCTTTTAAAGCTGTATTAATCCTCATTCAACCACACAGAACTTTCTATCCAGTATGAGACTTCACACCTATAGATTATAGGAAGTGACTCTGTGAACCTTTTAACTCAGAAAAAATTGTTGCTTACAATTTTTAGTTATCTTTAAATATATCATGCATCTGATTCACAGAGGTGATCAATAAAGCTGAGCAAACTATTTAGTAAAAGTTGATTATTAGCATGAATTAGGATGTTTCATTAAACACAGAATGATTCACAAAAAAATTAATGATTCATTTTGCTGATTTAATTATCTAGCTACCTAAAGAGATTGAATTGATTACAGCTCAATGGAATCATGCAATGTTCCTAAATGAAAAAGTCAGTAAGCCATCCTGAAGGTTTTTTGATCCACTCATCACCACCAACCAACTTTTGCCATAACATTTACTAACATTTACCAAAGTAATGTATTGCTGAAGAGTTTAGTCATTTAAAGAAATTGCTATGTGAGTTTTTAGCATGGATTGAACCATCACAGAAACACACAACCATTTCTTTATTATTCTATATCATTGTGTCTGAGTAAATTTAAATCATGAATACAGAATATTACTAGGGCAAGTCTATCTATTGATTTTAAAGAATGAATAACCATTAAAATGTTAATAAATAGGCTATATTTTTCTTCTATGGGGCATATTCACTAAAAAGGTGAGTTACAGGAGAGATGAGGTGTGTTGAAGTGAAATGAACATTTCATCTCACCATTTTAACTATACATTGTGTAGGGACAAACCTAGAGAGTTTTCTTAGCGGGGGGAATTCACCAGGTTTGTGCCTGCACAATGTGTAGCTAAATTGGTGAAATGAAATGTTCATCTTACCTCAACTCACCTAATTTCACCTCAACTCACCAAATCTCACATTAACTCACCTTTTAGTGAAAAGCCCCCTTCGGAAATATAGAATAAATAAATTATCATTAGTTTATATTAGCCATACCACATTGTTATTACACATTTGTAATTATACCTTTCCAACTTGGCTACTAATGACTTATTTTTGCAGTTTACTTGCAGTTCATTTCTTACTTCACCACCATTCATTTTTAGTGAAGAGACTTAATGAGTTGTATTTACGATGGCATTATTAAATAAACACAACTTCTTTTATTCTTCTTTATTTTGGTACTTTAAAAAATTCAAACAAATCTATATGATTATTATATCTATTTTTCCCCTCACATGTTAGCATTTATAATGCGTTCATAGTACAAATAGAAGATTTGATTGTGTCAAATATAACACAAAAAAAACAGAAAACATATGGAAAATTGCAAGTCAGTCCACAGAATCACATTTTTGGAATTGGGTTGTTTAAATTCTGCATTTGATGTGCCTTGAAGACCAGAATACCATTATTTTTTGTCATATGTTTGCTTAAATGGGATTTCCCTCTTTGTGTTCAGTCCACCCACACAAATTATATATAATTTTGAAAGGACTCACCTGTCTCCCCTGTTTCATAGTTGCCAACATTCTTTTTTGCCTGTATTCTGATAACAGTCATATTTAGCCTATGGAGCACGAGACAACCGGTTCCTGCACTGCTTTGTCAGTGGCATCAGAAGGTGCCCTTATACCCCACCTCATACAAGTCCCAGAACTATTTCCATGAAGTCATAAGGTGTGCTTTTTTTGGGGGGGGGGAGCTTTTTTTTTTTTTTATCTCCAACCTAACTTATTTTTATATTCTGCTGCATGGTACCATTTAATTAAGAACTAGTAGATTTGGTTTAAGTGAATTAGTAATGTATTTTGGGAGAATTACAATGCACCATAAAATATGTAGAAAGATTAGAGATTTTTTTTTTTACATTAATGTAAAGACTTTAGCCATAAGGAAAATAATATTGAGTGTTGCTATTGCAAAAGGAAAAAACTTGAATTGGCACCTTGTGGAAGTGTTAGATGCACAAAATAAGGCAGGCTATCACATTACATCTAATCTGAATGCAATATGTACATATTTGGAGATCCTTCCAAGTATATCTGGGAAAGATGGTAAATCAGGCATAAAAATGACTTGCTTCTCTGCTATCTAGTCATGGATGCCTTGTCACTTCTTGAAGGTGAATTCTTATTCATTTCTCCTATGCTATCTAACTCTATGCATGAACTTTTGCTGTCTGCCAACAACTATATGTTCCTGCTATTCTTGTCACTTCATTTACCTTCTTTCACAGATGTAGCCTCTCACTAAATCATGTCATTTTCACCTGAACACCACTGTCAGGAATCACCCATTTCTTTAACAAGATCCATAGTACATCTTAATCTTTTTCATCATTATATACACATTTGTCTACTTCGGCATTCTCCTAATAGACATTTCTACCAAGAATAGCTATCAGATGCTCACCATATTTCCTACCAATCTACAGCTGTCACTATAATGATATTTTTTCCATCCAAAACTTCTGATGACCTTAATGCAGAGCTCTCATATAACGCCGGTCTCCCTATATATCTGAACTGTATGTCTGATCTGATCAGTTTGCAGAGTTGAGAACAAACCTATTTCATGAGGTCTACCTCCTGTTTCCTGGCATGCCCTGACATTCAAAAGCATAATAATCCCCTAAAAAAAACTATTTTTTTTCAATCTATGCTTAAAATCGAAAACTTGCAGAGTCCTTTTATATGACATAATTTCCATTGTCTTTTGTGGTTGTGTGATTGTTGCACATGTGCAATAAAGTGAGCATCCCCGTGCATTTCTGTAGAAGATCACTAGTTGATGCAGGAGGATGCTCATTTTTAGTTTGAGCTGCTGATGTCATGATGGACAGGATCAATTCCCATGAGAAAGATTGAAAATGGTGTGTTTTCAAGTTAGGTATTACAAAAAAACCTGGAACAAATACATGCTTTTTTTAAAAAGTGTCTGCATTAATATGCACTTGAATAATCCTTTAGGAACATGAGAATGAACATGATTATTAAACAGATTATGAAGGCACAACCACAAAAGATGTACACAGAAGGAGACTAGCAAATAATCAGAGAGAGGAGAGCTATTACACTAATTGCAAATAGAAATGGTGATTCTATGAAAAAAAATAACAAGAACATAGAGACCATCCTTAAAACAAATTACTCCCAATAATTAATTAAGCATAAGTATATTTCTTTTAATATATTTTTAAAATCACACACAAATCAATCACACTATTTCATAATGATCTGGCCAGATACATAACATACATTTAATTCATGCATAATATGACTGTTATTCATATTAATACGAAGTAAAAATAAAAAAAAAACATTCTATACATAAAAAATGTTTATTCAATAATATACACAGAATTAATGTCCAATAAATAACTGCTATTGAACCATTTTGGGAATATCTATAATTCATATGAACCCAAATTACATATACCATTAGGTAATTATGCAATTAGGTGATATTTAATATTGCACAGTATTTACCAACCACTAAAAACAGTATAGGACTAAAACCTAGGAACCTATAACTAAGCATTCTACACACCTTTTACAAAGAATCCATCCGAGGATACCACAACACCACGCTGTGTCACCAGGTCATATTTTTCTTCTTTTGTGGCTGGATTATGTATTAATTAAAGGCATGTATGTGATCAATTGATTACATCATTCTTTTTTCTGTTATTTTATATATATTGTAAGAAATGTAATACTATTAATGCATTATTGGGAGTAATTTGTTTGAAGCGCTGGCTTTCGGTCTATTCACTATAAGGCTAGTTGCATGTGAGTTGAGATAGAGGAAGAGTCCATCTCACCAGTTTTGCTATACATTTACAGGGACAAACTCTTTGAGTTTCCCTTGCTAACCAAAGTCTCAAGGTTTGTCCCTGCACAATGTATAGCTGACCTGGTGAGATGGAATGTTCATCTCACCTCAACGCACATTTTTGCAAATAGCCGTTTCTATGTTTTTGTTAAAAGTGTGGCTTTTGCAGTATGAATAAAGTGTGAATAAAGCTTAAGTAAGTTCTGTAACCTATTAAGCAAATTTCAGACTATTTAATTAAACACATTAAATAAAATATTGCCATGAAATTGACTGAAAAAGTGAATTGTGTGCTAATTGTAGGCTAATTTTTGACTTATGTTTAAGTAATGGTGATAAATATGGACGGGAAATTTTTGAAAACTCAAGGTTACTAATAACTCATTTTTGAAGACTCAAGGTCACTAATTACTAATTCTTAAAAAAGGGTAAGATGTCATCATTAATTTGTAAGGGAGACTATTTGTTAAAACAAAGTCAATAATTAGTAGAAAAGAACATAACAAATTAAATTCTAAAATAAAAATGACACAAATTAACTAAAGGTAGAATAAAAACCCATAGAGAGACTTTATGAAAAAGTATTCTGTTACAAATGGTAGGGCAGACAAATCATTGGGAGTTGAATCACAAGATAATATTGAATATGAAAAAAAATAAACTTTTATGTTTTTTGATAGATTTCATAAAAATGAGCCTACCTCTCTCTTCCTGAAAGGACTATTTGTGCGTTTTCATAAGATATTTTGTAAGTGATTATAGTCAAATATGAATGGCAAATTATACATATTACAAACGTCATAAAGGCAATATTTTATCATCTGATAAATTATTATTAACAGGACTACGTGTCATTAGAGTGGGGTATTGTTACAAATCTGTTAATTTTCAGGGGTTGTTTTTTTTTAATTGTATGTGCTATTTATTCAATCCTACTTAGATGACTCTTTCACTGTCACAAACATGTTTTATAGTTTGAAATGAACTATATTTGAATGAATTATTTGTAGCATATACAGGTAATAGGTAAAAACAGAAGCATCAAGGTTTGTGAAAAGTCTTATGTTTATAATAAACTGGTTCCTTGACACATACAACAAATTCCCAGAATGCTATGAAAAAGGGTGCCCAGGTTTTTTCTTAAGTGGGTCACATTATTAGAAATGCATACATGTGTTGAGGATCATTATATTTTTTTTATTTATAGTAATGCAGAAGAATTTGTTAGCCATAGCAAAAAATTTTGGTTGTTTAGCAGCAAAACAAAATAAATTCAAAAAAGTTTAAATTTACTTTACTCAAACAAAACTACACATGTATAGGGCAGAGGAAAATATGAATAGTCTATAAAGGCTAATTCAACCTAAATGTATGCATTTATGAGTTAAATGAGGGCCTTAGTGACAGACATTAGACATTGGTAGGCTATTTAACATAAAGAATGCACATTGGGTTATTTAAATTTGGGCTAAAGAAGTTATGAGTGGCACATGAGAGGGAGTAACCTGTGAGTGAGGTCATGATAGGCTGTAAAAGGAGGCACTGGAAACATGCCAGGATAATTTGCCACAAGGACACTTTTCCAGTTAGTTATTTTTTCTTCTTATCTTTTTTACCTCACAGATGGGTGCTTAAAATATGTGACAGAACAATATTGATTCATATAGTAAATTGAATTATTAATCAGACATTTCTGTTAATGTTAATATTATTTCCTTATGCAATAATTAAAAATACCATTTATTTAAAAAAAAATCTAAAAACTTTTTTGGTGAGGATTAAAACTAATAATTGTTGTAATATTCTAATAACATATTTTGCAAATATTGCTTTCTATAAAAGAATTCTGACATCAGTTCATAAATAATTTGAAAATAGAAATGTGAATCATAATGATTTAAAGCCACTTATAAATTGACAGGAATGATGAAATGGCAGTTTATTATGTGTGTTCTCATGCTAAGAACTTTATCCATGAGAGAGGGAATTGCAGGGAATTGAGAAAGGAATTGCAAACATAAGGCCACAGTTGGAAAAATTCTCCCATGTATGTATTAAAGGGCACAAGGACTATATTCATGAAAGAGAGAATTCAGATTAACCTGTAGAATTTGTCCAACTCTTCTTAAGTTTGAAATTGAGAAGGGGATTTCAAATTAATGCCAAGGTAACCATGTTGAAAACATTTCTCTGAACTGGAGATTTTCTCCAAACTGGCTACCAATTCCATCTCAATGCCCTGCAATTACATATTTTAGGAGTAAGGTTATAAATGTTCACCAATTGTAGAAGGCTGTACAACTTAAATGGACAATGAAAGGGTTTAATTTTTTATATTTTTGCATTGTTGATTTCAGATGTCTTTTGTTTTTGTGATGTGAGTTTATTTAATTAAATATTTTACTAAAAAAGTGCGACTGGGGGAAATATAGTGTTTTTGAGTGCCACCCAGAGAGACTTTGCAGCACTAGTATCTCACTTTGGGGCTGGGGACAAAGATTGCAGTCTATAAGTCAGAATTCTGATCATAGACTTGCATTGAATGGGGGCAGAGTTATGATCATGTTTGATCAGGTCATTCTCCTCTTTTTGTGTTGGATGGCAGGTAAAAAAAAAAGTTGTACACAGCCATCTAGTCCAGCCCTCTATGACACACAGGAACTAGTAAGACAGCAAGGGTGTGTCTTTTGACATCATCATGCAGGCTTTGGTCACAGCTGTAAAGTGAGACTTGCTGGAAAATTCTGGAGAATGTTGGGTAAAATTCTCAAAATTGATGCTGGAGATAAAAACCTAATTTTATTTACTTGTATATGCAATTAATTCTATCATAGAAGAATAAAAACAGTGGCATACGTCTTATATATGTGTTTGTTTTAAATGCACAGGTAATCAAGTTACATCTTATTGTCAGAGGTATTGAACAGTAATCTTGAGACTGGTACATATGAATAAAGCAGAAGCAAAGGAGAACAAGATGGATGCCAGCAGCCTCCATTTTGTGTCAGTGTTTGGACAACCTTCTGTGTGTTCAAATCTTATTCTGTGTCCATGAGGTTAAAAGAAAGTATTCCACATTCCTACCTCTGTTATCTGAAACCAAATATTTTACTGATAAGTTCATAGTATCACCGGCACAGATAAGGTGGCCATTGTTAGTGGAAGGTATATGACTAAGCCACATCTCATTGTATTGATGCAGACACAGCTGTGTACATGCAAGAGGAGAAGGGGGGCTTCTCTGCAACTTGCTAGCCCACCCAAACTGGCAGAAACTGAAAGACACAGACACTCTGAGATTATTTGAATTTTAAATGTGAAGAATCTAATATGGTTATTATAAACACACCGAGTTAATTCTAATCGCTCATTAAAATATATAATTATATCACACCTTCACTAATAAATATGTAAAGTATAATTAATCCTACATATTAATTAGAATATTGTATTTTATTGTTTTATTATTGTGATATACATTTTATTATAAGTTATCTAATGTGAAATGATAAGAATATTTATAAGATTATTTACTCCAATTTGAAATTGTATTAACACTTCTATATTTCAACATATATATTTTCTCAAATTATACTCACAATCCAGGTATAGCTATAAATCATGACATCATCTCATTTAAATTAAACACACCCATCCATTCAATTGGCTACAAGTTACAGAAACAGGGTGTGAATCTGAGATAAGGTTTGTTTGATAAGTTGATACTGGAGGGATAGAGGGGGATACCTGAGATACCTGAAAAAGACCTTGGGGGATTGATTTAGGGAGAGCTGCCACTAGCGGAGAACTCAGGAATATGAGGCTTTTAATAGCACATGTTCACAATAACAATAAACATCTCCATACACAGAGTATTGACTAAATCCCAGGAGTAACTCTCATCACTCAATTCTTCAATGGAAGGAGTCTCAACTGCAAACCAACCTCTGCCAGTAATGTATAAATGTGGTAATTTGTTTCTAGCATAATCTCAATTTTTATGAATGTAATTAGCATATATATTTGGGTAAATTAAAATTAAATCCCACAATTTCTGGGATTTATGTGTTTTAGCATGGTGTTTATATCTCATCCTTTCTGCAGAAGGAAGCCAGAGGAATATCCTATAGATATTACCAAGAACCATAAATTCTCATAGTCTAGCTATTTTCCCAAATATGTAACATCTAATCTGAAGAGATTATCTAAGATTCTCATTCTTTAAGTCTCAGCTAGAATACATGTATTGATCATTTACTGGGCAGATTGGGAAATAGCCACCTTGAGTCGTTATATGATTTAGTAATATTACCTTACCTAAGCAGAGTATATGCTGGTAATTTCTACGTAATAATGGTGTTCTATTAACAATTGTAACTACTAATCATTATCAATTCAGGTGGGGTTGTGTCTAAATAAAATTAATGGCCATTTTTGTGGTCAGTAATGTAACTGCATAGTAAATTATACTACATGCATGTTGATACAGCATAATTCATGTTTTATTTTATTCACCTCTGTTATAAGTCATACATGTGAATTATGATTAACATCTATTGATATTGCATTTTGTGGTTACGCTATTTTGCTTATCATTTGATCTTTCTTTTATACTCAATAAATTAATTATTATTTAATTAAGAATTGTTGCATTGTATTTACTTTTGTAAAAACGTCATCCAAACTCTCTATATACATAACAAATTATTTATATGGGTATTTTTGGTCAGATCCATAGATATGAATCATCAATTTTCATATTTTTTAATGATTCATAATTAATAACTCGTATTCATATTTTTATGGTTATTAATATCCGACATTTATGGAGGCACTGCTGAGATGTATTTAAGATTTGATGCGTTTTTACAAACTGTAAATTAATTGTAATCCAGAGTACACTGTCTAACTTCATTCTATGAGCTCATAGTACTGAATCAGGTATTGGAATTGCATTGCTATATATTGTTGTAATGAGATCAAAATGAGTATAAGCCATTTAGCAACTCACTGGGAAATAATTCTGTAAACAGAGAATCCCAGTAAAATATACAGTATTTTGAGCATGCACAAAGACTTAAAATGAGAGTCAGATATCAATAACTGGATTAAAGAAATCCACGTTCAGACAGAACTTTAATGAGGATACTGACGTGCATGTGTAAGGAAAAAAGATGTTAAAATAAATGTATTCATGAATGTGATATGCTTACTGACAACACAGATAAAAGGGAAATGAAGTCACATAACTGTGTTACAGGACAATTTGGCATCCTGTCCAAAAAGTTTGTGTTAAGAACAGATTGACTCTCAAAATCTCAAAATTCATAATCAGAATGAGTTTAAAGTGATTGAAGAGCTTAACAAGTACAGAGACCTGTACAGCTCTCTACACATAAGACATACCAAAATCCCCAAAATAATGTGTCCCATGTTCAGGAAAAATCACTGTCTGACACTGAAGGGGTTAAACCCACCAGAGTCACAGATGAAAAGAAAGCATTAATATGCAAATGCAGGCAATAGAGAATCAAATAAATCAAATGTATCAATTTATATTGGTTCAGCAAAACATTAGTGACCCAAACCCTCTTAAAGCTAATATTTGCCAAGCTCATGCAGGCAGTCCCCAAAGGGTTAACATCAGGATATCTGATGAAGAAGCCAGCAGTATGAGATCAGGAGATTCTGATAATGATAGTTTCTCTGATAATGTGTAAACTGAGGTCAGTGAGGACAGGTATTACTTACCCCAGCGGGCTAACTTACCCCTGGCAGGTAGACATACCTTTAAGTGGCATTCCAAATACAATGCATTCACCAAAAGGAGTTGCGAGCAAATACCCCCAGACAAGTGTAACACACAGGGTATTCCTTTTCAATTCCCATGTTCCCAAATTTAACCAGAAAGGGTTATCTAATATAATTTACCATATTGAGTTGTATAAAACCTCCATGGAATCTCTGAATCTGTACTCAGACTCCGATAACATTACATTCCTACCATGGGTCTTTGATGGTAAGTACCGTAATTTCTTTAGGTCCATGATAAATAGGAATTTCCAAAATTGTCATAAGGTAATCCAGGAGGTCAAATGAGAATTTGGCCCACACAGGATTCGGCCTAAAAAGCAGATGGTGTTAGATCCCAAGGTAGATCCCATCTGGGATATAAACCCCAGAAAGTGAGCTATGCTCAAGTAGCCAAGTCTCCTAAGCTAGCAAAGTAGGAAAGAGTTAAACTTGCCCCCTGTTAAGAACCAAGATCCTAATCTTAAGGGCATCCTCAGACATAGCAGCCAAAAGCCTATTATGCCTTGGCTGGATCAGGCCACTGACTCTTATAACTCCCATAAAGCTAAGCCCTACACCTCTTATAAGGATAGAGAGGGGTCATAAGTCTGATCTGCCCAGAGGGTACAGAGACACTGATCCTGATAATTCCCCCGCAGACTCAGCCACCCACATCCTATAAGGATATTTATGGAAGGGGCCATAAGGCTGGTCTGCCTAGAGGGTACAGAGACACTGATCCTGATAATTCCCCACAGACTCAGCCACCCACATCCCATAAAGGTAATCACGGGAGGGGCCACAGGTCTGATATGCCTAGGGGGACAGAGATACTGACTCTTATAGCTCCCATCAAGCTCAGCCATCTACCTCCAATACTTGGAGGCATAGCCGTAAACCTATAAATTAAATACATAATCAGGTGAATAACCTGGATGATCTAATGGTACACTTACAAGAGCAGGTAAGTAAATTAAACTATAAAGTAATAAGCCTGCAACACCCAGCATGACCCAATAAATCTCAGCAATCTAGGTTAAATTAAACATAAGGTAATCAATTTATTAAATTGCATCCTGTAATGTCAAATTTAACCAAAGTTTTCTTTTATAGTGTTAAGACCATAAGCCTATTGCTAAAATGTTGTTAAATGTTTAAACCATCGCTTCTTAGTAGATGGTGAATTTGTGTATCTAACTTCTCATCTATTTTTCAGCCTATCCAGGACTAAGATAGTTCACTTCCTTACGTGTGCGTTTACCTAGTAACTGAATCTTTACGATCAAGCCTTGAAAGGGTTAGTCACAAATTGTCAGCGAGATGCTGCAATCAAGAAACCCCAAGAAGGGGGGCCAGTGGTTAATGCCTGTCAGTCTCTTTCCAAAGGGTCACAAAGCTGCAGAAAGGTCAAAGAGTGAAAGTTACTCACAGATAGTGAACTCATCTCCATAAAGATAGCCTGATGATAGAATAAGCCAACACACTTCCACTACCTGCCTGAAGCAAGATCATTTAATTAAATATACTTTATGGTTTTATATAATTTAACACATTTTTATTTACAGGTTATTATAATAACATTGACCGGGAGTTTTTCAACAACTTTGAGGGGCAGTGTTTTTTTTTGTTTATCTTAATAGGTAATCAAACAGCTAATCATTTGTTCCTATGCTGGAAGGGCTCCATCTTACAAGGAGGGATGCTCAGAAAGAAAGTTTAAACACCACTGCCGGTATAGTAAAGAACCATCAACACAAAATCAGATGACGATCAGACTGGTATCGTATAAACAGGGGTTTATTAATCCTCATCTGTTGCTAACATTATGTTTTCTTATACCCATATTATAACAAATATCAGAGATACTCTGCCTAGATGATCACTCCTATGTGTAATATATCCCCTAAGTGGAATAAATTCCGGATATAGTGAACCTAGTAGAGATCGGTCCCCCATATTTTATATATTTTTCTTGCTAGAATAAGCTAGCATTTTTCATATATAGTAATTGGCTAGTATTAGAGTTGAGCGGACACCTGGATGTTCGGGTTCGGTAGGTTCGGCCGAACTTCGAAAAATTGTCCGGGTCCGTGCTTGAACTTGACCCTGAACTTGACCCTGAACACGAACCCCATTGAAGTCAATGGGGACACAAACTTTTGGCCACTAAAATGCCTTTAAAAAAGTCCTGGAAAGGGCTAGAGGGCTAAAAAAGCTATTAAGCTGTAATGCTATTGGCTTTTTATAAACCGAAATAGAGTCCCCATTCAGAAGAATAGGTCAATTGACCTATTAGTATGAATGGGGACTCTATTTCGGTTTATAGAAAGCCAATAGCATTTCATGTATTCCATAAACCGAAAGTCTATAAACCGATAGACATTCGGTTTACAGACTTTCGGCTTATGGAATACATGTAATGCTATTGGCTTTCTATAAACCGAAATAGTGTCCCCATTCATAAGAATAGGGACTCTATAAACCGAATGTCTTTCAGTTTATAGACTTTCGGTTTATGGAATACATGTAATGCTATGGGCTTTCTATAAACCGAAATAGGGTCCCCATTCATACGAATAGGTCAATTGACCTATTCGTATGAATGGGGACTCTATTTCGGTTTATAGAAAGCCCATAGCATTACATACAATGTAATCGCCGAACCCCAAACTCCAACCCGAACATACAGTGAAATGTCCGTGTTCGGGTCCAGGGTCCAAAAACCGTAATGTTCGGTACGAACCCGAACAGTGCGGTTCGGGTTCGCTCAACACTAGCTAGTATATGACAGATGTCATCAGGCCTAAGTCAGACATATATGTATTCTCAATTCTGGCACAAATGTACTTATACTGTGTTGTTGATTCCTTAATTTTAGATTCATCTATCAAAGCCCAAATTCATGGGGATTGCATGATGACTAAAGACAAGATGACGTAGGTCAGGATCATCCTAATACGGAGACAGGGGTTTCTGGACAAAGCGAATCGTGATGCAAAGTTTGTCATCCTAAAGCTGCTCCAAAGAAATCCAAGGTCTATCCAGAAGGAAAATGGGGATTCATCTCATCTCAAAATGTACCCAGCATTCTGATCCAAAGACATCCCATGAAGAAAAGGTTCAACATAATCAATTCACCAGAAGAGACCTGCCGCCGCAAGATATCGCTCTCAAGTTCCTGTAGCCAAGTGCGGGACAAGTGAGGAAACCTTTGTCCAAAGTGTGCTGTCAACCAGCTAAAGGCCAAAGAATCCATGTTGCTACAAGGCCATTAAAGCTTGATCTTTCCAGTTGTTTGGTGACATGAAGTCACAAAGAAATAATTTGCTTTGCAGATTAAAGATAATGATCCCAAGTTCATAATTTTAACCAGTCCCATATACCTACTTCTTAATTTGAAACACAATCATTTTCTTAAGAATTATTGGTTCCAATTAGGGGGGATTTGTCAAAGGTAATGAACAGTAATCTTGAGACTGGTACATATGAATAAAGCAGAAGCAAAGGAGAACAAGATGGATCCAGCAGCCTCCATTTTGTGTCAGTGTTTGGACATCCTTCTGTGTGTTCAAATCTTATTCTGTGTCCCTGAGGTTAAAAGAAAGTCTTCCACATTCCTACCTCTGTTATCTGAAACCAAATATTTTACTGATAAGTTCATAGTATCACCGGAACAGATAAGGTGGCCATTGTAAGTGGAGGTTTATGACTAAGCCACATCTCATTGTATTGATGCAGACACAGCTGTGTACATACAAGAGGAGAAGGGGGGCTTCTCTGCAACTTGCTAGCCAACCCAAACTGGCAGAAACTGAAAGACACAGACACACTGAGATTATTTGGATTTTAGATGTGAAGAATCTAATAGGGTTATTATAAACACACAGAGTTGATTCTAATCGCTCATTAAAATATATAATTATTTCACACCTTCACTAATAAATATGTAAAGTATAATTAATCCTACATATTAATTAGAATATTGGTTTTATTGTTTTATTAGTGTGATATACATTTTATTATAAGTTATCTAATGTGAAATGATAAGAATATTGATAAGAATATTTACTCCAATTTGAAATTGTATTAACACTTCTATATTTCAACATATATATTTTCTCTCATTATACTCACAAACCAGGTATAGCTATAAATCATGACATCATCTCATTTAAATTAAACACACCCATTCATTCAATTGGCTAGAAGTTACAGAAACAGGGTGTGAATCTGAGATAAAGTTTGGTTGATAAGTTGATACTGGAGGGGTAGAGGGGGATACCTGAGATACCTGAAAAAGACCTTGGGGGACTGATTTGGGGAGAGCTGCCACTAGTGGGGTGAGAGATGGGAATATTTTAGAAAAGGACTGAATCTCTCTCCTTCTGGGGAGAACTCAGGAATATGAGGCTTTTAATAGCACATGTTCACTATAACAATAGACATCTCCATACACAGAGTATTGAGCTAAATCCCAGGAGTAACTCCCATCACTCAATTCTTCAATGGAAGGAGTTTCAACTGCAAAACAACCTCTGCCATCAATGTAGAAATGTGGTAATTTGTTTTTAGCATAATCTCAACTTAAATCCCACAATTTCTGGGATCTATATGTTTTAGCCTGGTGTTTATCTGTCATCCTTTCTGCAGAAGGAAGCCAGAGGAATATCCTATAGATATTACCAAGAACCATAAGTTCTCATAGTCTAGCTATTTACCCAAATATGTAATATCTAATCTCCAGAGATTATCTAAGATTCTCATTCTTTAAATCTAAACAAGAATGCATACATTGTCATTTACCGGGCAGATTAAGAAATAGCCACCTTGAGTCGTTATATGATTTAGTAATATGACCTTACCTAAGCAGAGTATATGCTGATAATTTGTAGGTAATTATGGTGTTCTATCATTAACAATTGTAACTACTAATCATTATCAATGTAAATGGGGTTGTGTCTAAATAAAATGCATGTAACTGCATAATAAATTATACTACATGCATGTTGATACAGCTACAGAGCTGCATAATTCATGTTTTATTTGATTTACCTCTGTTATAAGTCATACATGTGAATTATGATTAACATCTATTGATTTTGCATTTTGTGGTTACGCTATTTTGCTTATCGTTTGATCTTTCTTTTATATTCAATAAATTAATTATTATTTAATTAATAATTGTTGCATTGTATTTACTTTTGTAAAAAAAAATCAAAAACTCTCTATATACATAACAAATTATTTATATGGGTATTTTTGGTTGGACCCATAGCTATGAATCATCAATTTTCATATTTTTTAATGATTCATAATTAACAACTCGTATTCATATTTTTATGGTTATTAATATCTGACATTATGTAAGTGGTAGTGTCCCTTTAAAGGACAACTTTAGGCAACAAATAACTCATGTTTAATTGAAAGATTACATAAAGTGTAAACGGTGTGTATGAAGATGCTTTAATGAAAGAATGCAAACAAAGCACCTTATTGAGCATTTTCATGTAGCTTTAACAGGGGGCAGGCATATTGTATAGAATCTTGGGTCTGTTCTCTATTATCCTTCATGCAGATGAATGAAGATCTGCCCCCATTCTAACCAACATGTGTGCCCCCTGTTAGAGCTATATGAAGCAAAGAGGGCTCACCAAAGTACATTGTTTGTATTCTTTCATTAAAGCATTTCTATGTAAAACCACTACACATGATGAAATATTTCAATGAACCCCTTGGCGACACAGGACGGACTAGGTAAGGTGATGAGCACCCCCACTGCCTGGTCAGATCAATATTAACCTTATATTGATCTGACCAGTTATGATCTGCCTCCCTCTCCCCACATTTTTTTTAGTGAGAAAGAGAGACAGATCAAAGTTGTAAAAGTACAAAAATAATAATAAATACACAACACACGAATAATAAAACAATAAAAAAATGTATAAAAGCAATTCCCTGCGTTTAACCCCTTCCCTGCCACTGATCTTGCGTAAGCAGCGCATATATTTTTGCTGTTTGTGCATTTTTTAGGGGTTAATTTTTTTTGTACTGCAATTTATTACAGTACTATAAAGGCTCTTCTAAGAGTTATTAACCCCTTATTTGCTGCCGATCACTACGCAATGATATTGACGCCAAAGCAATTTTTATCTGTCTGCATATTGTTTTTTATTGTTTTTTTACACATACCCGCTAGGGGATTACGTGTAAAGTAAAAATATTTGAGATTTTTTTTGTAAGCTGTCTGAGCGCATAGCGATCAGTAACAGCGAATTAGTGGCAAAGGCGGTTTGGTGATTGCTCATTTAAGCTCACCATTCGCCCTGGTCAGATCAAAATTGGTCGGATCAATATTCACAAATATTGATCTGCCTCCCTCTCCTCACATACATTTTTGTGACGGAAAGAGACAGATCAGTATTAGTGATATAAAATAACATTTTATAAAATTGTCAGGTTTTATGAAAGTCTTTCACTGTGTATTAACCCCTTCCCTGCCATTCATCACTGTATAAGCAGTAATCTTGCACAGCAACAGTATGTTTTGCTGTCTGCACTGTTTTATGGATTAATTTTTGTTTTACTGTAATAGATATGCTCTTCTCAGAGCTATTAACCCCTTATTTGCTCGAGATCACTGCTTACGCACTGATTCGGAGGCAGCGGACTCAGGGTTCGATTTTGACCCTGGTCAGCTTTCTGATACATCATCTAGTGATGTATCGGTGGCTGCTGAGCCCTTGCCACAAGGAGTGATGGCTGTCTACCATTAAAAAATATATGGTTTGGTGGGGGTAAATTACATTGGCTGGCTTCAAAGATATATCCCATATAGGACACGGACGCAGGTTGACTACATGTCAAAATTCCAAGGTGGAATTTTGAGATGAGCATCTCACAAATGTTGCCTTCTAGCCAAAAAACAAACCAACAAACCTATGCATGGGTGCTATCCCTGTACTAGGGAGATGTTGCTGAACACATATTGGGTTGTTGTTTGGCAGTGACATATACCAGAATCTGTGAATTCATGCCTGAAGTACAAAGCATGTGGAAGAAAAACTCGCAAAAAAGTACTACCACAAACTTTTACAAAGGCTGGTGGTAGAATTAGTACATATACAGTATTAAAATACCACCATTTGAAATACCTTAGGATGTCTATTTTCCAAAAATATAGGGTTTGATGGGGTAAAATTCATTGGACGGCTTCAAAAATGTTCCAAATGGAACATGGGCCAGGCTGCCTACATGTCAAAATTCCAGGTTGGAAATGCGCACCCCTTAAATGTGGCCTTTTAGCCCCAAAACAAACCAACAAACCTATGCATGGGTGGTATCCCTGTACTCAGGAGATGTTGCTGAACACACATTGAGGTGTTGGTTGGCAGTGGCAAATACCAGAATCTGAAAATTCCTACCTGAACTACAATGTGTGTGGGGAAAAAATGACAACCCAACCCTTTGACATAGGTTGGTGGTAGAATTAGCACTTGCAAAGTGTTAAAATACCACAATTTTAAATACCCTAGGATGTCTAGTTTTCCAAAATATATGGTTTGATGGGGTAAAATACTTTGACAGGCTTCAAAAGTGTCCCAAATGGAACATGGCCACAGGCTGACTATATGTCAAAATTCCAAGTTGGAAATGCACCCCCCCCCCTTAAACGTGGCCTTTTAGCCCCCAAACAAACCTATGCATGGGTGGTATCCCTGTACTCAGGAGATGTTGCTGAACAAATATTGAGGTGTTGTTTTTCACTGACACATAACAGGATCTGTGAATTCATGCTCAAAGTACAATGTATGTGAAAACAGAACATTAAAAAATTACTAACCAAAAATTTGACAAAGGCTGGTGGTAGAATTAGTGCATGGAAAGTGTTAAAATACTACCATTTGAAATACCTTAGGGTGTCTAGTTTGCAAAAATGTATGGATTTGTGGTGTAAAATACACATTCTGGCTTCAAAAATGTCCCAAATGGAACATGGGCGCAGGTTTTCTGCATGTCAGAATTCCAAGTTGAAAAACCAAAGCGCACCTCTCAAATGTGGCCTTTTAACCCCCAAATAATCTAACTAACCTACACGTGGGTGGTATCCCTGTACTCAGGAGATGTTGATGAACACATATTGAGGTGTTGTTTGGCACTGACACATAATAGGATCTGTGAATTCATGCCCGAAGTGCAATGTATGTGAAAAAAAAATTACTATCCATAACATTGACATAGGCACGTGGTAGAATTAGTGCATGGAAAGTGTTAAAATACTAACATTTTAAATACCCTAGGGTGTCTAGTTTTCAAAAATATATGGCTTTGTGGGGTAGAATACACTTTTTGGCTTAAAAAATGTCCCAAATGGGACATGGGCGCAAGTTTTCTGCATGTCAGAATTCTAAGTTGGAAAACCAAAAAGCGCACCTCTCAAATGTGGCCTTTTAACCCCCAAATAACCTAACCAACCTATACATGGGTGGTATCCCTGTACTCAGGAGATGTTGCTGAACACATATTGAGGTGTTGTTCGGCACTGACATATAACAGGATCTGTGAATTCATGCCCAAAGTACAATGTATGTGAAAATAAATTACTACCCAAAACACTGACATAGGCTGGTAGTATAATTAGTGCATGTAAAGTGTTAAAATACTACCATTTGAAATACCCTAGGGTGTCTAGTTTTAAAAAATATATGGCTTTGTGGGGTAGAATACACTTTCTGGCTTCAAAAATGTCCCAAATGGGACATGGGCGCAGGTTTTCTGCATGTCAGAATTCCAAGTTGGAAAACCAAAATGTGCACCCCCTAAATGTGGCCTTTTAGCCCCAAAACAAACCAACAAACCTATGCATGGATGGTATCCCTGTACTCAGGAGATGTTGCTGAACACATATTGAGGTGTTATTTGGAAATACCCCTTCACATTTTAAGGTAATGTTTACCTAAATTGCAATCTATGTGAAAAATGTAAAAAAAAAAAAATTTGGATGCAAACTTTGGCAAAGATTGGTGGTAAAATGGCTACATGAAATGTGTCAAAATACCCCAAGTTAAATGCCCTGAGTGGTCTATTTTTCAAAAATATGTACATGTTGGGGTCATTCATGGATTTAGTACAGATATCAGTGTTACAATGTCACTATCACTAATTTTGAAAAAAAAAGGATTTTAAAATAGCTTTGCACTACTTATAGTTCTGGCCCTGTAACATGAATAAAAAAGCACAAAAACATAAAACATGGGCTATTTCTGAACTCAGGACATATATTAGAAACTATTTAGCAGTGTTTTTTTGTTGTCTCTTGTACATGAGTATACGATTTTTCAAATAAAGGTCATAAAATAAAATTCATTTTTTTGCCATATTTTTTTTTTTTACATCAAAATATATGCTAGTATAAAAATAATGGTATCAAAAGAAAGCCCTTCTTATGACGATAAAAACGATATATAGTTTGTGTGGGTACACTAAATGAGACAGAAATAAATGACAGCAAAACACAAACACCTCAGAAATGTTAAAACAGCCCATGTCACCAAGCGTCGGACGAGCCAAAAAAGTAATGTTACTAAGAGGTTAAACACAAGTTAATTTGTTGCTTCAGTTGTCCTTTAAAAATTAAGAATGCTGCAACATATATCTTTATTTTATTGTACATTTGTAAACCAAGAGGAATTTGTATAATACACTTTATTGTGTCTTCTCTAAATGATAATTTTTGTTATTGATATACTTATTTGTGTATTTCAATTTTCGTATACTGTCAGGGATAGTAATGGGAACCTGTATAAAAAATGTATTTTTAGGCACATGCTTTGCTTAAAGTTTGTATTTGCTACTCATATCTAAATTCCACATTTGATTTGCAGGAAAGGTGTAAAAAAAAAAAGAATTCGGAGATGCATCTGAACTATGTATGTCCACATGACATGTATCGTTTAAATGCCTACAAATTGAGCTTCAGACACTAGTCACCTGTATCTGGAAGGCTGGAGCCCAATCAAACAAATCCACAAGAGCCGGCCAACTTGCTCCACAAATAATAGGAAAGTCATCAAATACAAATAAAGACTTTTTTTAAAATAATTTTGTAAATTGGCAGCAGAAGAAATGTCACCCGCTAGTAAAGCACTCCTTACGCGTTTTGCGCCTAGACTTATAGCTCAATTAGCAATGACAAAACACGTCTCATAGTGTAACACAGCCTCCTCCTGATGTTGCCATGGATGACAAACTTATTTTGTAAATCTCATTCTACAAATTGACTTTGACTTGTGCAATTTATAAATGGAATATAACCTCAGTGAACTGGGACTAATAGCACTATAATGTTCTCTCCTTGTTGAAGTTCTTATTTAGTTTTAGTGCACAGAAGATAAAAAAATAGACTCTATCAGCAAATATCTATCTGAATTTCACAAACCGCTTTTCACCGTTTTAAAAGCCACAATAAAACTCATCATCATATAGCTTCTTCTTTTCTTAAAGCAATCTAGATGCCAGATGTAGGCAATTTTATCCAAGCT
The DNA here is from genome assembly GCA_036172795.1 of Pelodytes ibericus. Classification (NCBI taxonomy): domain Eukaryota; kingdom Metazoa; phylum Chordata; class Amphibia; order Anura; family Pelodytidae; genus Pelodytes; species Pelodytes ibericus. The sequence goes on along the minus strand of CM069857.1, from coordinate 93,596,567 downwards.
CTTGAGAGACATGAAAACTATATTTTGTCTTTAATACTCTGTCTCCCCAGGGTTTGAATGAGACCTTCAATGTGATGTTTAATGATTGATTTGTAAAAGTAGGTTTGTGATTTAGGTTTGAAACATATTTGGGTTACTGATAAATTATTTTATGGATACCATGTCCTCTCTGTGGTTTTTTTTATGCCTGTTACATATATTTATATTTTTAGGTATCAAACTGTTTTACATTTTATAGGTGAATATTACTTTTAAATATGTAGTGTTGAATCATATTCTTTTGGTGAAACTCTATATTTACCGCTTCTATAATTAGAACACAGTATGGAGTTATTTAATATTGGACTTTTTTAGTTGTCTATAATTATATTTTTTTTTTTTACTGAGATTTGTGTTCCTTTAATGACAAGATATTATAACTAGGTTAACATTTCTTTATCACATTTAATTATTATTGTGCATGTAATAAAGATGTGTGATGTTAATGGTATTTTGGCAAGGTTTTGACTAATTTAAATAAATGTATAAATACATATTTTACATTTTAATGCATGTTAATGTACATTCAAAGTATTTACAATGCATATTTTACATTTTGCATGGCTTAAAATATAAAAAAATGACAATTTCCTTTTTTTCTTCCTACAAAATTGTGCTGACAACACTGACAGTAACAGCTCTTTGGCTCTACGCGATGAGCTGTGCTACGGATCCCACTGCAGGGACTTTCAGCAAGATCCCCAGTGTCAGATGAGGCCACTTTGAGTGGACTCAGACTGACATACAAAATGTAGCTGATGTTCAAAGTGAGCGTCTGCTATATTTTCCTCAACTCTGCGTGCCCGAACTTCCGTATATCACAGGATGTCACAAGGAACCCACAGGGTCTGCAGAGACCCTGATTATGTCCCTGATTGTATGTTTCCGGCTCCCGATCACGAAGTGATCTGGGCCAGGAGCACAAAGTCACAGGTTTCGGACATTAAGGACCAAATCACCATCTGGCGCGATGGGGTTCAACCTGTCCCTAAGGACCCTAATGGTCCAGGATTTAGGTATTACACAGGTGTTTTTAAATAAAAATATGTACAAAACCTGGAATGGTTTCTTAACAGGTGTTATACATATTCTTCTTTATATTTATTTATACATTATTTATACATAGATTAGTCAACAGATGTCTACTGACCACATCCAAAAGCTGTGTACTTCTTGTTAATATTACTAGCTTACGCAGAGAAAATAATTCATCATTGGTGACTGCTCGCAGTAAGGGATTGTTTTATATGTTTCGTATTAAATGAAAAATTGAATACTTTTTACAAATTATGTTGTACTTCATGGTGATACTGTATAAATATCCAAATATTTTATTTAAATTCATACTTGTGTTTCTTTAAATATATTGTATGCACAAGAAATGATATGTCTTGCAGAGTAATTGATCAGCACTTTCTTGTCTTTTAAAAAATTGGGGTTATATTTTATTAGTTATTTACATTACAAATGTACTTACTTACATTGCACTGTTACCATTTGGTACAAACAACTGCATGCTAAAGCTGCTTGTTTATTTAGGATATAATCTTGATGAATACAATGCTATACTATGAAGTAAACACAATAGCATTGTGGTTGATTATTCAAAATGATTAGCTTCCAATCTGAATAGTGTTCTATTGTACCAGATCAGTATTGTTAGCTGTCAGCATGTGCTAAACAATGATTTGAATGCTTTATAAGATCTTAAAATATATTGTTGTTGCACAAAAGGACATAATTGTAGCTTTTAATAATTTTAACCCTTGCCGACCGGCAGACGTTCCATGCCGTCACCCATTTCTATGTTCTCAGTGATGGCATGGGACGTGTAGTGAACGTCTTCTGCATGACTGTCTTCATGCCAGTATGTCCACATTCTTGCCAGTGCTATAAATTAAACTGGGGTTCCAAAGAGCCCCCATCCAATATATGTCCTAACTCTCCATATAATAAAAAACCTGCAAAGAAAACCCACCCTTTCAGTGCCACGAGGGAGGGCAGTGAAAAACCCTGAAGGCTTTACAACACGGCCATCCTCAGAAGAGGATGGATGATAACTGTAATCTTAGCCTGGGATTTCAAATACCTGAAGTTTCAGGCTAGTCACCGGCTGGTTTTGAAAGTGATTTAAAAATAGTTTTTCAATGCAGACCCTCAAAGCACTCAAAGGGTGGGACGTTTTTTTACAGGTTTTTTATTTTTTAATTTTTTTTTCCCTACTATTAATTTATTATGTTAGGTAGGTCAGGCTTTTTATATGGGGCAGTAGCACCCCCCTTTCTTCTGATACATTTACTTAAAATGTTGATGGTTTGGGGGTTTTGAAATTTCTCTAATAATAGTAGTGACTCCTCTCCAATTTTTTAATTAATACATTACTATGACTATAATTTCTAATCTTAGTATATTGATTTATGAAACAAGCACCATACCGCACTAATATTCATACATATGCTGCTGATCAATATAATTAATCTGGTATGTTTTATTCTCCTATTATTGCAGATAAAATTAACTCTCTGCATCCCCAATCATAAGCATAATGTTCAGTAAGTGGAATAAAACGTTTTAAGACAAAAAGCCATGCAACGTGTTTGCAGTTATTCCATTCTTATCTCTATCTCACTTTTGTTTTTAATTGGCCAGGTGAAAATCAGATCATAACCTGACGAAGAATTCATCGCAATGTTATCTCCTTTTTTCTTTGTCACAAATTTCTACAGGGCGGAGGCAGCTGAAGACCTAATGATCTACATGTTACATCAGGATATTAACTAAGGGCTTGATGTATATAACATGGATGTTGAATGCAACATAATAACTGTGTTATTTAATGTGGAGGGAGTTATGAGAAAAACTTTTCACATTTTCATACACAGGGACATTCACTAAAAAATGTGCTGATAAACTGCAAGTGGACTGGAAAACAGGGCTAGGCATCAACATTACTAATGGTATTTATATACTGGAATCTTTGGTGGGCAATTTAATGATGCCTATAACTAAGTACCGGAGCGGCACAAAACGCGCCAGGGAGCTTTGTTGCCCTATATAGGGCTATTTTTTTCTGCACTGTGCAGTCTTTTTATTTGTCTGTGAGTTGTTCACTAATAAATGCTTTTGTACTTTTTTCTACATCCTGAGCAGCCCGTCTTTGTTTTTCTACTTTACCTGTTGTGGCGGTTTGAGTACGGTGCCTAGGATGGTTCATTACAAGCTGCTGCTCCAAGAAGTAATACAGAATAGCCGATTCCCGAAGACACGTGAGCTCTCTTGTCTGTATTTGTCCTTGTATGGACCCTGTTACAAAAATCACCCATTACTGAGTTGGAAATATACTCCAACCTTCCTTTATTTCCAATTCCATTAACACTTAATATACAACAAAAAAGGGATTACCCTCAATTCGGTAGCAATCCACTTGGTAAATACATGGAGGGAAAAACAGAAACAAAATAATAATAATATAGTGTAGTATTTTAGTGCAAAAACAGGGGATGTGAAAAAGTGAAAATACACTCACATATCCCTGAGCAGTATACTGCTCAGTACATCAAGCCTCATGGGAGCCGACGCAGGGTAGATGATCCAAGCGTATCCCAGAAGATGAGAGAGCAGAGGAGAGATGTTAGTAAGGGTATAAAATTTATTGTAGACAAAGTATAAAAGATCTTACATTACAAATAAACAGGATCCAGCAGGTAAGAATACAATAAGTCCCAATGTCCTAAGATAATCCCAGCATGTCTCCTCCTCTCCACTAAATTTTATACCCTTACTAACGTCTCTCCTCTGCTCTCTCATCTTCTGGGATACGCTTGGATCATCTACCCTGCGTGGGCTCCCATGAGGCTTGATGGGATATGTGAGTGTATTTTCACTTTTCACTGTTTTTGCACTAAAATACTACACTATATTATTATTATTTTGTTTCTGTTTTTCCCTCCATGTATTTACCAAGTGGATTGCTACAGAATTGAGGGTAATCCATTTTTTGGTGTATATTAAGTGTTGGTTAAAGCGCACTTTTTCACTATTTTTGCTATAATTTAATTAGCAGATCAGTTTACTCTACATTCAGGATGATCAAGTTAATCTGAGTCATAATTTGTAATCCAAATATGCTTCATTACCAATCATTACTAGTTTTATCTGTTCCTGTAGGATCCTAATCCAAAGTCTGGACTCTGGAGCAAGAAATGTAATACTAAATGAGTTACATCTCAAATAGAGATCACACTGTGAGTTTTGGAATAAGATAAGCTAATCTACTATAGAACTGAAGCAGAGAGGATACAGACACAGAAAAACACACATGTATAAGCATACATTGAAGATGTTTACAGATAACACACTCCTATTTGCCTTTTTGTGGGATCAATAACATTTTAAATAAGTGATTTTTTGGCTTATTGTAAAATGGGATCATGAAATATATGCAGACATTTCTATTGTGTGCCTATAAGCTCCTCTCTAAAATGCTCTAATAAATGTACATTCACATGAATGAGCCATTTTTTCCACTGCTGAAAAACGTGAACCAAACACATTGTAAGTTTAATGACTATGGAAGCTCTCTAACATCTAGCTTCTGCATATTAAATGTAACATCAAAAGGTCAAATACACTTATGATCCACAAATAGCATAACTAGACTTTTAATTTACTTTAAGACAGATGGGCAATATGGTCCATATGATCCTTTAATATAATAACCTCTAGTTAATGATCAGCATCCAACACTGAAGATCAAATCTACTAAAGTGGATCATGTTGAGAGATTGCAAGTTCAGTTGATGGAAGTGACACTGCAGAACATGTGAATCCATGTAATATACAAAATGAATCACTGGGATATGGAAACATTGACCAAAGTGAGAAAGACTTTGATGGATCAGCAGGGGAGCAATTTGCATTCTCATTCTCTGCATATGAAAAGAAGTAGTCATTGTTACTTTAGCACATTTAATATTTAATATCCTTCCATAAAGGTTAAAAGAAAAGCATACTAAAGCATGGTAATGTTTCAAGGGATTTAATTATTTTGTACATATTGGAATATGTCTTGCAGACAGGAATTCTTCAATAACTATGCTACAAATCATGTTGGACTACGGCGAGTATAGTGGACAAAAAACTTAAAATATGGTTAAGTAGAAACCAGAGGGACTATAGACTATATGGGTGTATTTTTTTTTAATGAAGCAGAAAACAACCTCTTTCTCATTAAAACTGTCATTTGAAGGGGGCACCAAATGTGTATCTTTTAAGATATTAATCAGTTTTTTTTGCAAAAACAGGGCTAGAGTGTCTACAGCTCATTGGAAGCAATGGAAGATGGTCCGGTGACCATCTCTCTAGTTCACTAACGTGTGTGTGTGTGTCTCATTCACACTGCACGCAGTCAATAAAGGGAGAGGAGATAAGCATCTCCTTCCCACTCAATGTGTGTCTGCCATCATAGATGTTGAACCAGTCAGTGCTGCCATGGACAGCCAGTTGCTGCAACATGGTCACCTTAAAATCTCACACTGACTACCAAATGAAATGAGTGTTAAAAACACTGTCTGATTAAAAGCTCATCTGGAAAAAGTTTAGTCCCTGTTTAATCTCCACAAGTCTGGTAAAGGAGCAATCATCTCTGTATGCAGTTTACAAGCTGGAATCTCCCTACCTTGTTCATTAGTATGTTTCTGTCTTTTTAACTGAGTCTTGTAACTTTGCTTGACCTTTTTCTCAATCACTGAGTTAATTGTTAATTCTTTACAAATAAGCATTAATAAAATGTTAATGTACACTGGAAATTCCATGGCTGGTGTGAAATGTCCAAGACAGATCTGTTTCATTTCTCCTAGTTGCACTGCCAATAGTATAATGCCACTCCATACTTCGATAACCCTACTCTAGATACAATTGTTGCTATGACATGGTTGATGGCATTACACTTGTGATTGGACTACATTTTTATTTTTGGAGATTTAATCATCATCCCAAGAGAAAAAATCATGTGGATAACTCATAATGAGAAGATTCATCTAGACAGCAAACTGTTAGGCCCAAATGTAAAACATTTCAATGAGAAAGGGATAAGCACCTTTATTCAGGAACAGGCATTGAATTAAATAGAGTGCTACTTTTACATAAGCACCAGAAAAGACAAATAGCATGTCATACTAGCTTTGCCCAGCTTTATTGAAGCGATAACATCTTTTTTTAAAACCTCAAACACTTTTACTCGGATTTTTCATGTTTTGCATACTTTTTACCAACATCCCGTAACCTAGAGAAGGTGGGACCAAATTGGGGTTGAGTCACATTAAGTTATGTGATTTGAGAGATGGAGGGGTACAGAGCATCATAAGTTTAATACAGATGAATTTAAGCTATACATTTAATTACAATTTAATTTGACAAGACATCCCAATAATGATCCATCAAATCTAGGATAGTTACCAATGCTTTAATGTACACTCTATCCACAATTTGTGGGAAGAGGCATGGATGTAGTCTCTTTTCTGGGACAGTCCATCCTACTTAGAAGTCATTCACATAAATAAGTTAGTTGTGTCCTCTGTTTATGAAGTAAACAAACAATCCAAAGCCTATGTTTTTCAATACATGTGATACAATAGGGAACTTGCTATTGTAAGAAAAATGTTTTGATACTTTTAATATTAAGCAATACATTTGTGAAGAGCATTAATTTCTTACTTATCCAATTTCAGAATATTATTTTACTTTCCGCTCTTATTACTTGAAATACACCATCTAAAAGCATACTTTCTTTTCACAAATGGATATCACTGAAAGCATTTGGTATTGTTGGAGAAAAAACATTTGGAGATTGAATTTTTCCATCATGTTATAAGACATTAAGCAGGATGTTACCTTGACTAAGCTTTTGTATTCTCTGGTGAAAATCTCAAATAGCAAAAATCAGTTAAATTATGTGGATTGTACACAATTTAAATCTAAGAAAGCTTTGGGAAAAAGATCAAATGTCTATTTGTTTTTAACATACTGTTGGTCTGGCTCAAAATATCTCAGAAAAGATGGCTGTTTGGGTACCACCAGCTACATAAAAATATTTCAAAAATATATATTCCATGTATTCATTAATAAAACATGTTCACACACATGTTGTGGGATACAGCCATGTAGTTTGTATACACAACCTCTGTTCCTATATATATGTTTTTAAACTATTAATCTACTTATTCAATTAATGATCCAAATGGAGAGATCCAAGAGGAAAGAAGAACTGGCACTCTGGTAAAGTGAGTGGAAACAAAGGGATTTATTAGATAATCATGCAGACAGAATTTAAAAGAGTGACACATGATGAGTTTCGAGTCAAAGGACTCCTAATCATAAGTGCACTTCTGATTAAGTGTCCTGTGACTCGAAACGCGTCAAGTGTGTCACTCTGTTAAATTCCATGCCAGCTTTTCTTCCCTCTTGGATTTCTCTATTTGGATTATTGATTGAACACACACCATTGGCGGGTGGAGCTGCTGCCCCGAGAGGTTCACTGGTTAGGTGACGCTGCCCAGTTGTAGCCCTACCTAAATGAACCTGCGTTTTTATCCCCTAAAGGGATTATTGTTGTGCTACTTATTCAATTGAGCTACAATACGGCTATCTGCAGTGGTGAAACAAGCACTTTGTCTCAGAATCCTTACTACTTATTCCTGGTAAATATAACTAGTAGGTTGTTGTATTCTTATTATACATGTCCTACGATATATATATTTTTAGATCAGCATTATTTTAAATGAATGAATGAGTAGTGGTCCACCCATCCTACGTATAAAAAAAAGTTTGTCATATTAAATAAACCACTGATTTGCATCACAGAGCTATAGCATTATTTATACATATAAGCTCCTTGTATTGCTTACCGTTAAGAGAAAAAGTAAATAATTACTTAGGACAATTCATTATTAACATAATCCCTAATATTGCATCAATAGAAAATATTTCCCATCTGGTGGTGTTTAATAAAATGCCATATTATGAATGACTTCTAGTCAACATTTACAGTCAAAGGCCATTTCCCCACAGCTGTTTAGATTGCATTTGATGCTTCCACTGCCTTCTGTGTGGGATCCCTGGAGCCCAACTAGGCTGAATGCATCCAATGAGAAGAATTCTAATAGGTTCCCTTTTTATTTTAGAACTCTGCCTTTATGAAGCACAGATCTGAAATCTGGAGGGAGGCCGGGACTGACAAAGGAACTATGGAGCTGTTTATACCTGCTTTGAATATGTTTAGGGGTGTGAATGAACATACTGTATTCAAAAACTTCAGCCTGCATAGTTAACGAAGCAAAGGTTAAATCTGCAAAAGCATTTCTTTTATATGTCTAAATACATGCTAAAATATGATAGCATATTATTAAGTACAGGTAAATATATGGATGCATATATGAATTTCAAAAAATAAATTAGATCAAACAACTGACAACCAGTACTTAGTTTTAGTGACTGGGTTTACTCAGAATGTAAGAAAAAATATTATTACATATATACAAATATATATTCACCCACATAATGTAGGATACATACATCTATTATTTGTATGCACACTAGAATCACTAAAGTGTAAACTGTCAGCCTGTGAGGATCAGCCAGGTTAGTCTATCCTGTATCTATTCTCTGCGTTCCTGCTTCTCTGTTTCCTGTTCTATGCCTGCCTTTGCATTCCTTTTTTGGGGTCTAACTAATTCTGGTTCTATTTCTGACTTTCCTTTTCATTTCCTTCCTTGCTTATTTCACCTATCCCAGTCTGTTTTTCTGTGATTTCCATTGCGTCTCTTTCCAGCTACAGGTATGCATCTTACATCTGTGTCTCCCTTTATTAAGTTTAGGTTCCAGTAGTTATGTTTTATTTAGACTTGACAATAGTGTGGTCTCATGTTATGGTGGCAAGCTTACCATTACATGTCTCAAGGAAGAACCTCAAAGTGCCAGTTCTTAAGATGTGCAATAGGACTTCATCTTGAGTGTATGACGTACACTTAAACACAGGTCAAATTTTAGAAAGCGTCAATGATGAGAAAGTTACTAAAAAATGATAAATCCAATTTATCATACTATGCACGTATTACATTCCACGTTTATACCCCAATCAGCCATAACATGATGACCACTACCAGCCGGCAGAGGCAGTGTGATGCTTTGAGGAATGTTTTGCTTGGAAGCCTTGGGTCCTGCTATTCATGTGGATGTTGCTCTGACACTTACTACCTACCTAAGCATTGTTGCAGGATAATTGTCCTACCACAAAGCAAAAATGGTTCAGGAATGATTTGAGGAACACAAAAACAAGTTCAAGGGCATGGCTTGGCCTCAAAATTCCCCAGATCTCAATCCTATCAAGCATCTGTGGGATGTGCAAATACTAGCAGAATGCTTGGATGCATAGAGAGAGGTATTAGCAATAGAAAGAGGGAAGTGCTCATGCCATTGTAAAGAGCACTGGTGAGACCTCACTTGGAGTATTGTACGCAGTACTGGAGACCATATCTCCAGAAGGATATTGATACTTTGGAGAGAGTTCAGAGAAGGGCTACTAAACTTGTTCCAGGGTTGAAGGATAAAACTTACCAGGAAAGGTTAAAGCATCTTAACATGTATAGCTTGGAGGACAGACATAACAGGGGGGATATGATAGAAACACTTAAATACATAAAGGGAAACAACACAGTAAAGGAAGAGAGTATATTTAAAAGAAGAAAAACTACCACAACTAGAGCACATAGTGTTAATTAGTGGGACAATGATTTAAAAGTAATATCAGGAACAATTACTTTACTGAGAGGGTAGTGGATGTATGGAATAGCCTTCCTTTATTTCAAGCTTTGTCCCCGATAAGCCAAGAGAACACATCTTCTGATAAGGAAATCACAGCAGGCTAAATAGGGCTTGGCTGGGTCGATTAAATATTAACCCTAGAAAGAGGGTTTAACATACTCTTCCCACATGCCGACTTATGTACCTGCCCTCAATTATTTTATTACACAATTAGAGGGTATTTGTGGGTCAAGGTATACAGCACCTGGTACCATCATAGCAATTGCACAAACGCGGCCTACATTTCAAAGGCCCATCAAAGCATTTTTCTTTTCCCTAAGTACTACCTAGTTTACACTGGCCCATTACATTGAAACTATAGTAGCATAATATGTATTTTAGGAGGTTTGGAGGTTTAAAACAGTGAGACTCTTCATGGGTGCTGACATTTTCTATGGAAGTGATTGACACAACAACACACTTTAACTATTTTCTGCATATCTTAATCTGTGTACCCTTCAAACTTGTCTCCCTCCCCGTTCATGTTTTTCTGAGTAATGTACACACATAAAGCAAACTCTATTTGGTAATAAATGCCATAAGAACAACTTACTTTTAAAATTAAATTCAAATATTTTTTAGCACCACAGGAAATGACAGTCTATAAATATAATGTTTTCAGTAGTTATTAAAAAGTGTCTATGATTGCTTTCATTTTTCTCTGTGTTGAACTCCAAAGTCGCACAGCGTATCACCTGCAGGATTGTGTTTACTTTTTAAATCAATGTTCTGTTAGCAGTACATTTTCAGGGTCAGTATTGCTCAAGATCGTATGCGTATTATCTATTACGGCATTATGACATGTACGTGTTTGACCATTTATTATAGGGCTGTATAATTGACAGACTGTGTTCTGAGACCTGTGAGGTGCTTTTCACCAATATAAGAATTACATAGGTGTTAGAATAAAGACATATATATTTTTAAAAACAATAAACTACTACAGCACATATAGATACAAATATTATATTTATCATCAGAACATCTACTTGCTGGGCTTTGCTAAATTAAATGGAGTTCATTGGCTAACTTAGACTAAGAGAAAACGTATTTCAAATGTTTCTGTGGTGTTTCTTGTTTATGACATAGCCTTGTAAATTGATATGTAAATTACACTTTTCCCAGTTCCATGCATATTAATCCATATGCTGATGTCATAAAGAGTATTGTATGCTTTCTCCATTCACACGAGGTCCGTATCTTGGCCTAGGGCACCAATGGCAGCACTTTGCAGGGGGGCGCATAAAAAGTAACCCCACTCATCCACATATTCTTTAAACATCTTTGTATAGTTCCATTTAAAAAACTGTCTCTTAGGGATATTCAAGAGCCACAAAGAGTAATGACCACTATCGTCAGGGCCGCTTTAACCAATGGAAAAACTTGGCACTTGCCCAGGGCCCCCTGTGTGTGTGGCATACTTATTTGGGCTCCAAGATTAGGCATAAACAATGGGGCTCTGGTGTTGCATGATTTATGGGGATTTTGTGTGTGTCATAGTTAATGGGCTCATGTGTGTGACATAATTTGTGGGGCTCCTGTATGTGCCATATTTAATGGGCCATCTGACTGGCATTACTAAGGAATCTGTTTGGCATGGTATTGGAGGAAATCCAGGGGGGGTGACATCATGAGATACCGCACCGGGTGACACCAACCCTAGTGACGCCTCTGTGTGGGGCACCTTGACATGTTTGGCAATCTAACATCTAATTGCCAATATGCAAACCAAATCCTATATTTCAGTTCTGTTCTCCCTCAGTTGCTTTTTGCTTTCGCTCTGCTTGGCTTTCATTCAGTTCATTCTGTCCTAGCTTCACAGGGCCTGGGACATGGCTGCATAAACTCGGGGTCCCAAACCTCTGAGGGATTGCAGTTAACCAGCACCAGGTCCTTTGTCTCCATCTTGCAATTTAGCACCTGATCTCAGGCGTTCAGGGTCAATTCCATGACCCTGTGGGTTATAATGATACCAAAATATTATCCAAATGCCATTTCAAATATTTTAGCATTGCTAATATATCCCTAGTATATTTCAAATATGTCTGTGTGTCAATAACTGCAGGTTGGACTTAATCTGTCAACATATTGTGATAGACTTTTTATCTATGACTGTAGGGCGACCTGTTTTTTTTAATTATCCTTATGAAGTTTGGGTAAGACATATAATGTAGGAATCTGAGGGTATTAGGTGAGCAGTGAAATAGGAAACAAACGAGTTCCTTACATTTTTGCAGAAATGCCGGAACCATAATTTGTGGTAGATTGATCCTTAATAAAGTCTTGAAAAGGTATGGTTTAAAGTAAGTATAGAAAAAACAAATTAAGTAAATAATACATTATCATAAGTGGCCATTTTAAAGCACATTAACTGCTTTATTTCATTTTGCACTGATCAAACATTTTCTCCTTTAAAAAACGTTTTAAATCTTTCTTTTACCTTGACATGCATGTACACATTTTCTTAAATTCCATTTTCTAAAAAAAATAAATGTAAGAAATTCACTCCATAGGTTAAAATAAAACAGAGTGACACAATCTTATGGCCATTCCATAAATATAATATGCTTAATAAATAATAGTTTGCTCCCACCAGCAGATACACATAGAAACACTACTCCAGTGTGATATACTGACAAATGTTTCAATGGAAACCCTCTAGGACAGTTATACACAATGGGTTAATTACAAATAACCTAAACATTAAAATGTAACCCATGGGGATGGCATGGAATGGGTTCATTGTTCTTGAACATCTGGGGAACTTTAACAGCATTTTTTTTACATATGATTTGCTCCTTGTTACAATGTGTTAGACACTATAAATGCATTCACTTATAGAGCCCATTAATCACAATACTGCTACCGAGATTTTCTTTAAAAAAAAACTGCAAAAACTAAGAATGGCATGAAGAAAAGAAAAAAACCCTGAAAGATACAGGATGAAAAATGTGACAATTTCAATAAATTTCAGACTTAAGAACTGACCTCAAACATAAATTGGAAGCCTAGCTTGAATTAAAAAGCACTTAAACTAAGACTGAACATATTTAAAAAAAAACTAATGATTTGTGTGGCAAGCACAACTGCACTCTTCATTCACTGGATATCAGGATGTATATTAAAGTGGAACTAAACCTTTTTTTTCAGTTAGTGGGCACATGCATTTTATCCCCAATTACACATATTAATTCCCTTTTAACACAGGAAAATGAATTAAGTTAGCCATTAATGAAAAGTATAATGTCCACTGTCCCATGCATTTTACCTTGTTGAACCCTCTTAAAGGGGTCAGTACTGTAAACTATGTCGACCCTGTCATGTAGCTATGCTTTCGGCTCCTAATGGATATTTAAAATGGCCGCTTGTACAAGGTGCACCAGCGCATACTGTGAAAAAGTCCTCTTCTCTGCCTCCAAGCCCTAGCCCGGATCTGCTGCACACCTGACTGGTCCACCTGCCCTAGTCTGTACCTCCATCCTTATGACTTGCTCTGGATTTATAAGCCTTATAAACTTCAAAGGATGCTCTCAGATGGCATCCATAACAGAGCTGGTGCAAATATTAAATTACATCTTACACAAGCTGTAGCATTATTATCCATGAGATGCATGTCTGTCCTGTACTAATCCACAAATTCTAGAGTAGGGAATGACTTGCTGAGCTACCAACACACTTGTAACTATACATAGTTGAAACACTCAGATGCCCTTCGATTTCAAGGAAACAGGAGCTTCACAGAATTCAGCCCTGCTCACTGGCGGTACGCAAGCTGCACTCTGTGCGGAGAAGCTGAATGCTCACATTCAGAATGACCGGGAGATACAGGAGGTGAACTTTTATCTTGTTTTGGTTTTTAATATGTGTGTCCTGTCTGGTTGTCTGCCAGGCATGTGACTGACAGGTGGGTTAAAACATCTCTATACACTGTCTACATTAGCAGATATTGCAAACTTTTTTGAAGACGGATAATTTGTTATATATTCAACTGCATTAGGGAAAGTGCTTGTGTCAGTGATATGCATAATTGGCCACTTCCACAAAGTGGAAATTAGGGAGCATGCAGAGCATCTGTCTAAAACCGTTTGAGGTATAACATTTATTATTTTAAAAAATGGCAGCCGGATCAGAAAGGCGCTGGTGATTATTTCATATTACATTTCACAAAAGGTGGAACTAGACCCGAAAAAAATAATTATTTATGTAAAATTAGGTATGTAACAAGATGCCTCAGTAGCCAGATGTTTAATTCTTGTTTTAGGGTTCCAATATCTCAATCTTTCAAAATTGATTGTCAGCTTCCTGGTCAACACCCATAGTAAAACAAAATTCGTAACAATTCCCAGAAGAAGACATGGCTACCAAGGATTTCACAGCAAGAACAGTTTATTAACCCCTTAGTGACCGAGTGCTATGTTGCATTTGATGTGCCTTGAAGACCAGAATTCCATTATTTTTGTCATACGTTTACTGAACTATGAATTTCTTTCTTTGTGTTCAGTCCACCCACACAAATTATATATCATTTTTTAAAGGACAGATAGGGCTTTCATTTGATACTATTATTTTCATCATATGATATCATTTACTATTAAAAAAATATAAAATATGATGAAAATATGCCATAAAAAACACTTTTTCTAACTTTGACCTAATTTTTTTTTACACAATTACAAATGGTTAAAAAGACCCTGTCTATATATTTATAACATTTGTCCTGAGTTTAGTAATACCAATGTTTCCTTGTTTGTCTATGTTTTATTTCAAGTAATAGGGCAATAAACAATATTAGTGTTTTTTTGTTTTCTAATCATTTTCTTCTACAGTGACTTTTTAACCCCAACCCTAAATTTACCCCAACCCTAAATTTACCCTAACCCTAAATCTACCCCCACCCCTTAATCTAACCCTTGTAATCATCCGAACCCCCCTGTAACCCTAATTATGACCCTATTTATGACCCTAACCCTAGATCTAGGTACAGTAGATCTAGGGTTAGATTTTTCCATTTATTTATTTATTTAATTTATTTATTTAATTCATTTTCTATTTTTAACTCTAATATACTTAACTGCCTGTAGGGGCAGTCAAGTAGCGGTTTAAGATCGACGGAAGAGATTTTTTTTTCTCTCTCTTCCGTCACTTTCCTCTGGGCATGCTGTATTGGAGGAGCATGCTGGTGATCGAGGTGCCCAGGGGGGCACAGAAGGTGTTGCATGATGCCTCTATTAGAATAGAGGCATCATTGCAACACTTTAACACACATAGGCAGTGATCAGCTTTCACTGCCTATGTGTGTAACGCGCATACGATCACATTCGCGGTGATCGTATAAGCGCGGGGGGTGGAGTGGGGGGCTGAAGGCACTCTCAGAGACTGCTTCTGATCCGAAGCAGCCTCTGAGAGTAGCTGCAGGCATGTAGTGTTGGGCTAAGGAGCGCAACACTACATGTAAACGGAGGACGGATGTATATATACGTCCATATGCGTTAAGGGGTTAAAGACAAGACAGCACATTTATTCAATATAACATCTTTATAAAAGATGATTATACAATACACTCATAACAATACTAAAGGCAATTCAATGGCTAATACAATCAAACCTGACACCAGGGATGGGGAGAACCAATGGTAACATCCTAGGAAAAGTAGCAACCAATCAGATGAGGGGGCGGAGCCATGCCCCTTTAATATTTGTAACTTTAAGGACCTTTAAACTCCTGGTCAATAGAATGGATGCCTACCATTTTTACCTTGAAAAAGAGCTACCAATAGGATCTGTGCCGTCAGTCTGGGGCGACCAATCAGCAACACCCTGAATAAGCCAAGGGCGGGAAAATGTTTCAGGCGTCCGGGCTTAACCTTTATTGTGGCTGGCTGTCTAGGGTGCTTTGCCACCAGGGAACCACACTTGTCATGAAAGGGGCTAAATCACTGTTCCGTAATTCTATTTTTCCTCTCTTCTTTCGGATACATTTCGGTTCCCTTTTTTTCGTACATACATGTTAATAGCATGATGTGTAGGGACAAGAATGGCACAGGTAAGCTATTTGGGGACAAAGATGGCATTGGTCAACTGTTTGGGGACATATATGGCTCTATCAAGCTCTTTGAGGGCAGATATGGTACCAGCAATCTGTTTGAAGACAAATATGGTACTGGGTACAGATATGTCTCTAGCAATTTGGGTACAGAAATTGCACTGGCAAGCTGTTTGGTTGACAAAAATGGCAATCTTTTTGTGGGCAAATATGAAACTAACAAGCTATTATGCCATAGAGGAAATTATTATTTCCACACCAATTTAATTTTTTTTTATACTATTAGAAAAATTGGTTACTGCTAAATACTTTGCCCAAGGCCCACTAGGACCATAAAACAGCCCTGTCCAAGTCCGTATTGCTTTCCTCCCTAGACCTCTTTAATTCTCTGCTCATGTGTCCATGTGTTAGTATTTAGGGCCTTGGGCAGTGGTAGCTACCAACATTGCTTAGGGTGGACATTTACTGAACTTTGTAATAGACAATTAAATTGTCTTTAGATGGATACTTTGCTGATTAGTGGGCCTGGGCAAATGACTCCATTGCTCATTTTGGTATGATTTATGCTTGAGTATTATTTATCAAAAACACAAAGCTGAAAAACACTAGTGTATTCATAAAAGTGTTAATGTTAGGTATACTAATCACTGCCTGGTGCTTTAACACTATGACAAAGAGTTTTCCCATTACTGAGCAAAAATAATGTTCTTCTTCCTGTGCGTTTACATATTTTTGTTTATAGAATTCTGCCCATTTACATATTGCTAAACTAGAAACCCAAATAGAAAGATGATAATTTTAAACAAAATTGATTTTTATAATATTTTTTGAGGCCCTCAAGCAGTTAAATCAGTTTGTTTCACATGGAATAAACACTCATTTTCTAAACAAAACCAGAAGAATAAGTGAATGGTTCATTGAATAGCATGGTAATGAGCTGCTGGGTTCTTTTAATTTATTTCCAACAGCTGTGAGAAGCTGTTAATGTACAGGTGGCAAACAGTTGGCATTTCTAATTCAGACACTTTAGTCTTATCAAAACAAGGAATGGAACTAAATGAAGACAAATGATTAGCAAGGAGAAGACTGGACAAAAATATGAATGTCCTTACTCTATGTAATCATGTAAATTAGCTTCACTGTAAGCGCAGTTTGTAAAAGAGCTAATAAAAAATGCCACCAGGTCTATTCTATGCATTGCTGGAAAACAGAGGCAGCTGTAGAAAACATGTAAGCACAGATACCTATAGGACCAGATGCTGGGAAAATTGTATTTTAACCACTCTTAATTAACAGAGTACTGTTTAATATTGGTGCAATAATTAGCATAGGATGCTGTGTAAGACTGTTCATTATAAAAATACAAATATTAACAAAAACACAACAATAAGCTGCTAGCAATAAAAAAAAAAAAGTGATACCCAGACATGCAAATCAAAAATAAGTT
Source organism: Pelodytes ibericus (assembly GCA_036172795.1). Lineage (NCBI taxonomy): Eukaryota > Metazoa > Chordata > Amphibia > Anura > Pelodytidae > Pelodytes > Pelodytes ibericus. The sequence goes on along the minus strand of CM069857.1, from coordinate 93,579,180 downwards.
AAAACATGAAGGTCTAATTAATCAGAATTTATATGGTATCTGGGTCTATTCACTAAAATTCAACTTTGGATGTCTACATTCACTTTTAGAAAAAAAAAAAAAAACAGGTTTGAATCGTCCTCATTGAAAGTAACTGAGTTTGACTTAGTCTCAAAAATAGCTTTGATCATTTCAGGTATTGGGAGAGAAAAAAACTGGGACTGTGATGCTGCAGAGGAAAAGGTTGTGGTGACTGTGATGCTTTTTTTTTTCTACAGATGCCATGTATTATATATAAAAAATGGGTTTTTAATGCACATTACATATTTGTCTTGTTTATTTCTTGTAGCAGACAAAAATCAAACCATTAGAATCGAAACAAAATGTCTAATACTGACTTTTAGCAAGCAGTGCCTATTTATGGCTGTTGGTAAATACATGTCTCTGTGGGTTAATATAAATGTTAAATCTTTTGGTCTGCATCATCACGTTTTGGCCCATGAGTCATATTATCTGGAGATATTTTTTTGACGGTGAGACCAAGGTCACAGCAGGAAACACGGAGTATTTCACAAACAGTATTCTCTAAAGATCTGGGATCCCAGGTGTATGGAACTGATTTGACAATTGCTGTTCTGTGCTTAGCAGCAGCAGTGCTGAAATTTCTGGTAGGAGATGTGCTGAGCTTGGATTTCTATAGTTTGGTACAGGGCTTGTTAGCAATTTCACAGAGCACAGATCATAACCTTCTCATTGCTTGAAAGTCCTTCAACTCAAATAAAAGCACAATGACCAAGTTTAGCAAAAAACAACAAACAAATATAACAAAAGAAGATAATGGGTTTGTACTTTTTAAATGGGGCTGTGGCTCATTGTACATTAAATCAATGTGAAGGGGAGACAAAAGACCAGTACAACTTGAAAATAACTTATCTTTTTTTAATGCATATTAAGGTTCAGTTATTATAATATTGCATGTATTCATTAAAATTTGAGCATTTATGATATGCGCTCCCTCATTAAGTTAACCAAACTATAGGAATTATATAAGCTTCCACCAACTGAACACTACAGATAACAAAGTTTCTTGAAACATAATAATTATCCAAAGGATCAAGCCCCTTTAACTATTTTCCAGCAACTCTAGCACTTACTATTCACTTCCTATTCTAAATCCCCTCATTACATTAACAAACAGGGGAATTGGAACTTGGAGACCCCTTGACCCTGATTTGGTAGGAGGAAATATATATTAATACAGTAAAATTGACTGCCAACATTTTGGTGCGAGAAAATGCGAAATATAAGGTTATTGCATGCTGTTATTTATATCCAGCATGTCTTGCTCACATATTCCCAAACACTACTGACCAATGCTTTAGAAACTGTGCAGAATTATGTTCCCATATTCACATGTGGTGGACCAATCCTTTAATTAAACATGAAATTAACTGGCTATAGCTGACTGGTCTGGCCGTCAAAGTAGGTACTTCTGTGTGGTGGTGGAGTGTTGGAGCGCGTGTGCAGTCCTTTGGTGTAGTCTGAAAATGGATCCTTCACGTCCCTGCTGGAAATCCCATTAGCGCAACACTACATGTCTGAAGCTACTCTCAGAGGCTGCTTCGGATCCGAAGCAGCCTCTGAGAGGGCTTTCAGCCCCCCCTCGACCCCCCCGCGCGCATACGATCACAGCGAATGTGATCGTATGCGCGCTAACACATATAGGCAGTGAAAGCTCATCACTGCCTATGTGTGTTAACGTGTTGCATGATGCCTCTATCGAGGCATCATGCAACACAATCTGTGCCCTCCTGGGCACCGCGATCACCCGGTGATCGCGGGTGTGTGCTGTATCGGAGGAGCATGCTCCTCCGATACAGCATGCCCAGAGGAGAGCGACGGAAGACAGAAAAAAAAAATCTCTTCCGTCGCTCTGAAACCGCTACTTGACTGCCCCTACAGGCAGTTAGACGGTATTACAGTTAAAAATAGAAAAATAAATAAATAAATACATTAAATAAATAAATAAATGGAAAAAGCTAACCCTTGATCTACTGAACCTAGATCTAGGGTTAGGGTCACAAATAGTGTAATAATTAGAGTTAAATGGGAGTTCGGATGATTACAACGGTTGATTAAGGGGTGGGGGTCAATTTAGGGTTAGATTAAATTTAGAGTTGGGGTAAATTTAGGGTTCGGGTTAAAAAAATCACTGTAGAAAAAAATGGTTATAAAACAAAAAAAAACACTAATTTTGTTTATTGCCCTATTACGTGAAATAAAACATAGACAAACAAGGAAACATTGATATTACTAAACTCAGGACAAATAGTAGAAATATATAGACGGGGTCTTTTTTACCATTTGTAATTGTGTAAATAAAAAAATCAGGTTTATGGCATATTTTCATCATATTTTATATTTTTTTAATAGTAAATGATATCATATGATGAAAATAATAGTATCAAATGAAAGCCCTATCTGTCCTTTAAAAAATGATATATAATTTGTGTGGGTGGACTGAACACAAAGAAAGAAATTCACAGTTCAGTAAACGTATGACAAAAATAATGGAATTCTGGTCTTCAAGGCACGTCAAATGCAACATAGCACTCGGTCACTAAGGGGTTAAACCGAAAGTCATTTGGTTTATAGACTTTTGGTTTATAGAATAGCCATAGCATTACATGTATTCCATAAACCGAAAGTCTATAAACCGAAAGACATTCGGTTTATAGACTTTCGGTTTATAGAATACATGTAATGCTATTGCTGTTCTATAAACCGAAATAGAGTCCCCATTCATACGAATAGGTCAATTGACCTATTTGTATGAATGGGGACTCTATTTTGGTTTATAGAATAGCCAATATATCTATATATTATATCTTTAATCACTGCTCTATATCTAGATGTGAAAAGAGATTCCCAGGGATTGTGGGGAACTTCAATTCTTCAAGATTTGCTTGTATGAATAATATCACAGTATATTGGCATTCACATAAAAAAGAGAGGAACAGTAACGTAGTGAAGTACAGTAACAACAATATTTTAATCGGACAGGGGGAAAAAAGAGGCTTACTTAAAAATATTGTGAGTTAGAATTTCTTCAACTCACTCAAAGGTCAATAAAGTGCAGAACTGTCTGATGGTCGTCACCTGGACCGAAGATTGGGAGTGCAGGTTATCCAAGCAACATTCGTTAGGACTGTCCAATGCACCAAGCACAATAAATGAAGATAGTCCGGATAGTGTCCGTTATAATTATCCGTTTGCTTTTGCAATTTGAAGCAGTATACAGGATCGGAATGCGGAAGTATCCGGAGAGGAGGGGCGTGTCACAGACGCGTTTCGCCAGGCGGTGCTTCCTCAAATGTACCCTCGCCTCCTTCCTATACTCCTGTCTATTGGAGTGTGGATTTAAGAGAGGCATCGGGAGGTGGCGAGCGTACACTTGAGGAAGCCCCGCCCGGCGAAAAGCGTCTGTTACACCCCCCTCCACTCCGCATACTTCTGCATTCCGATCGTGTATACTGCTTCGAATTGCAAAAGCAAACTGATAATTAATAAAGAGTTGAAGTCCCCCACAATCCCTGGGAATCTCCTTTCACATCTAGATATAGAGCAGTGATTCTGCTCCCAAATTTGTGAGTACAACACCCACTATCCAAGAACTTCCCCATTATTGTTTGCATACAGAGAGCACAATTTTTCTTCCCTCTGTTTCTTTCCATATATTGAATACCTGGTACTCTGTGAGATCTTCAATCAATCATCCAGAATATTTGATGTCATAAGTTTCTCTTGAAAAAACTTTTTATTTTTCATCACAAAAAAAACTTTTTATTTATTTTTCATCACAATAATTATTTATTATTGTCTCTTTTCACATATTTATATTATTATTTTTTATTGCACAATTGTTTAATATATATTTGTGCTCCTCTCTTTTTCTATTTTTCCATGTAATACTATTGGCTTTCTATAAACCGAACTAGAGTCCCCATTCATAAGAAATTCTTATGAATGGGGACTTTAGTTCGGTTTATAGAAAGTATTACATGTATTCTATAAGCCGAACGACGTTCGGTTTATAGACTTTCGGTGCATAGAATACATGTAATACTATTGGCTTTCTATAAACCGAACTAGAGTCCCCATTCATAAGAATTTCTATAAACCGAAAGACATTCTGTTTATAGACTTTCCTTTTATAGAATAGCAATAGCATTAAATGTATTCTATAAAATGAAAGTCTATAAACCGATGTCTTTCGGTTTATAGACTTTCGGTTTATGGAATACATGTAATGCTATTGCTATTCTATAAGCCGAAATAGAGTCCCCATTCATAAGAATAGGTCAATTGACCTATTCTTATGAATGGGTACTCTATTTCGGTTTATAGAATAGCAATAGCATTACATGTATTACATCTGAGAGTCAAATAGAACCGTCAAGCGCACTTTGAAAAATTCTAATAGTTTTGGGTGGTAAATAGTACATTTGCGTCTTGCGGTGCACTTCATATCTGAGAGTCAAATAGAACCGTCAAATAATGTGCTTACAGCGCACTTTGAAAAATTCTAATAGTTTTTGGTGCTCAATACTACAGTAATTTTTAATTTGTATGTATTTTATGTTTTTTGAAGTTATTTCCCTATCCATATTTGTTTGCAGGGCACTTGTCCTACTCCTACCCACATTTTAATTCCTTTTCCAGCCCTCTAGCCCTTTCCTGGACTTTTTTAGAGGCATTTAGTGGCCAAAAGTTTGTGTCCCCATTGAGTTCAATGGGGTTCGGGGCCAAGTTCGGGGTCAAGTTGGAACCCGAACCAGGACTTTTTTCCCAAAATTCGGCCGAACCTGCTGAACCAGAACATCCAGGTGTCCGCTCAACTCTAATCTTCACTTGACATGGATTGTGGGTATCATAGGGAAATTATTTTCCTTTGGGACAACATTGGAATTATAAGTGATTGTTTTAGTATACATATATATTTTTCGTATAATTTTTCTTATATTTATCACATATTTGTTTTTCTTTAAATATTTTCCTTGTTATATTTATCTATAAATTCAGAACTCCAGTTTGTCACTATTTTGTAATATAAAGGAAGCTTAGAGGTTTTTCCTTTCTTCACTGTAAGCTGCTCTCTTTTTTTAATTCACTACATAAAATATATATTGTAACTCCATCACTGTCAATATTCTTTTTCAAACATTCAAACAAGATATCCCTCTCTGCTAGATCTTAGTGGACATGGTGGCTTAATTTCAAGATTCTACATTATTTGGGAATTTTTGATAATTTAAAAAATATATATATATGTTTATTAGATAAATTAATTAAATAAACATACAACAAAGTTTATTTAAATTCTCCCTGATGAAAGCACACCAGACAAGTGAAAAATCTTTTTCATTTTGAAAACACTACCCCTCTACGTATGTATTCTTTTGATGAGTTCTAACTATCCTGTATCTGTGGATTCAGTAATCAGGAGTTGTACAACAACATGAATGTAAGAGAGAAGAACCACACCAGTGACTGCAGACTTAAACAGAGCTAAGGGGATATTATTAAAAAATGTAAACATTTTAAAGCAATACATTTGATAGCACCATCTAACTCACTAGAACCAAAAATTATATATATACTTATTATATCAAATACCTGGTTTACCGGGATATTAGTTGATAAATAGTCCTCCCAGGCACATTCATAATCATGCTATTACAGGGATGCCAGATAAGTAAGTAACTAAAAGCTCAGTAAATTGCACTATTTCTATGAATCTGACAACTGAGATGGTCATCATTGAACAAATATATATGACCTTGGGTCAAATAGTAAATGTTTATGTCTATCTACATACATAACATACAAGTTTTGATTATATATGTTATTTTCAGTTAAATAAGAATAGAAACATACTGTTAAATCTATAGTTAGCATATGTTAAATGTACTGTTTGCATAAAATATTTCTTTTTTCAATGGCATGCATGGGTTTATTGTTGATTTTTATGAACATCAAGCTTATTTTGTCACCCTCACATATTTTAGTTTAACAATTAGGAACCACTGTTTAATGAAACAAAGCACAAGACGCGTATCATTTAATTTCTCTATCCTTAAACAAATGGTTATTTTTTAGTGTAATAATACAGGGATTAATATTTAAACCAACCCTTAAAGAATACACATGCCTGTTTCTTTCAGTATATAGACCCATAGAACAATAGTGGCAAAAAGCAACCATTTTCTGTTAGATAGCTTGATGCCATGTGATAGTGGCATAAACAAAGGGTGGCATGTGTTTCCTCTACTTATGATACAGGAACAGTAGTTACTTGTTATTTTTGATTTGATATAATTAAGATTTGTGTATGTTTTACTGAATATTTTACCAAAACTTATATATATAATAGGAGAAAGAGGATACGAGTGGCCTTCACATAAATTGATAAAACAATTGTTACTAATGTTACTAATGCTACATTTGATTGTGTTGTCAGAAGAAATATCATCCAATAAAAGACTATTGCTGTTATCTTTCATCATTTAGCTTTACTTTCATAAATGCCATAGAATACTTCAATAAAGGAGTTAAGCCCCAGGCAGAGTCAGACGTCAATCGGCTGAGGAACGAGTCCTGTGTGGCGTCTCTTTTTGGTTTTTGTATTTTCTACCATTGATTTACAGTACCTGGCCAGATCAAACACTCACCCCACCCCCCCAATCCCATGACTCTCCCCATATCCCTTATCTATCCTCCTTCTCCCCATATCTCTTTCCCTCCCCCATCTCTGTTCTCCCCCCTCATCTGTTTTCTCCCCTCTTCTGTTCTCGACCCCTCATCCCCTATCTCTGTTCTCGCCCCCTCTTCCTCTCCCCCATTTCTTTTTTCTCCCCCACCCCTCCCCTGTTCTCTTTCTCCCCGCTCCCCTTTCTCCCTCTCCCTATCCTTTTCTCTCCCCCCCTGTTCCCTTTCCTCCCCCTTCTCGGTAGAGGCACTGGATGGGGAGATGATTTCCCCTGTGGAGCAGCCTGGGAGGGGGCAGATCTCAGCAGGTGCGAGGTCCACCCCTGCTCTTGAAGCAGAGCGGTGTCTGCTTCGGGGAGCCAAGCAGCATTAGCTCTGTGTGACACAGAGCTCAGTAAGTGCTGCTCGCGCACCCCGTGTGGAGTCATAATGCAGGGCATCAGATTTTCAGCCTTACTGTGGCGCTGGCCCTGCCAATAGATAAAAAAATGTACCAGCTTTCTGTGGCTATTTAGCCTTTTTTATATTGAAAAATGCTGCTTTATATATTTAGATATTATCCACATAGAGTGGTATACTTTTTACATATTGTATATCTATTATATAGCAGGTTGCTGTATTATTGTCTGTTTAATATATGTGTATTTCTTTTTTTGCATAATTTATTTTAAATAAGATATTTTTATTAAAAACATTTATATATTTGTACATATTTGGTCTCTTGATTTTATTATGTAAGCGCTGTCTAACCCGTATTACAAAGGAGTTAGGCCTGCTTCTAACAAATTTGGGTGTATTCATACCTCCCGACATTTTACATTGGCCAAAGAGAGACACTATTGTTTTTGTGGGAGCAAAAAAAACAACTCAGGTATTAATGAAGAAAAAAAATTCTCAGCCCCTCTTCAAAGCATTTTATTTTTCATTTTTTTTTTGGGTGGTCCCTTTACCTAGGTTGAAGTTGAGAACTCAAGTCATTTTAGATCATTGCTGGACTAGAACAAGTAATATTTTATTGGCAGGGCATCCTGCGAGTGCTTTTCATTGCCCACCTCCTGGCCCCCACAGGGTGGGGTTATTATCAGGTGAATATTCCTCTCCTACCATGGCAAGTAGGGGGTAGGTAGGGAATTGTTTTATTTTAAATGTATGGGCTTTGTGGGCCTTTGGCCAGGCCCAAGCTCCCGGGGAGGTTTAATTATTTCATATAGGGACTGGGAGCCATTTGGACAACTCCGAGTCCCTTTCATCACATGGGGAACATGTCTTCTAGTCCTGATCTATTAAATAGGGTAATGGGTGCATTTACCCAGCCATAGTTCTTATAGGAGGGGGTCAGGGCTCTCAGGTCTGACCCTCGTGTGTAAAACAAATTATTCAGGGTCTTTGAGCTATTTGGACAGCTCCCAGATAATTTTTTCTATGAAGGGGGGTGTCAGGGCTACTTGCTTTGCCCTTCCTATTTGTATTTTTGTTAATATATGGGGCAAGCAGCAGAAAAATTAATTTTAACACTTTAATTTCATTTCTCAAAATCATCTGGAGAATTGAAATGCGACTATTTTAGCCGAATTCAGAGTGTGTTTGGGGGTGATCAGGGCATATTGGGTAGCTGAGAAGCTATGATTTTCATTGTGAAAATGTCTTGATTCGAACACTTCCAATGCTTTGGTTTCCGAATGGCATGAACTGGTGATTCAAAACCAAATACTGACATTTTTGGGATTCGTGAATTTCAAAGTCCCCGAAACAAATTGGGGCATATTTATTAGAGCTTAAAGTGCTTTACCTAATAAACATGATATAGCACATTGACTTAAGTTTTAACACACTTCATTCTGGGTTTTGTTGTTTTAGAGCTCTGTGATACCCTATAGAAGAGGAAATAGAGATAGAGGGAGAAAGGGAATTTGGGTCAAAAGAAGATGGTGTGTATTGAGTAAAAGTGAACCAGAAGGTGATATGCAAGTAGCCTGCAAAAATCAAGCATTAGTAATCAAGTTGGAAAGTCAGGCAAGTTGCAATGTTTTTCTAACCCAGCTGAATTGTACACGCTAGAGAAATGGCACGGTACAAACGACAAGAGGTTATTCCTGCCTGAAGAAGTGGTGCTACCAAGTACATTAAATGCCTTTAAAAGGGCCCTGGATACTTTTTTTTTTTAATGAACCAGCACTTGCAGGGCTATGAATGTTAGTATAAGCATTAATATTTATTTAGTGCTTGTTGTTCAAAGGAGAAATCTGATTACCAGTTGGAGAGGAGAAGGATTCTTGCCCCCATTGAAAGCAGATTTCAAAATTGAAATAAGGGGGAGCTTTTTTGCCTTCTTTTAGATCAACAGTGGTAAACAAGTAATAGGACAGGGGTTGAACTTCATGGACGCAAGTCTTTTTTTTATCCTTAACTACTATGTAACTATGTGCAGTTCACTTGTCTGTTCACTTTTAGTGAATAACTCATTAAAGTATATTTTTGCATCATCAGCAGACATGTGGGTTCAGGACATATACCTACTTGTGCCTGTGGTTTCTGGATGCCAGGTTCACTTTAATCATATGTTATGTTAATTATACTGTACATACATTATTCAGATATTCCCCGCACTGCATTGTATGATGTTTATGTGGCTTGAACTGCAATCATAATACTTTGTTTAGTTACAATCCTTTCACCCACTATCATTAATAAGTTGCTAGTCGATGGGTTAGAACAATGCACAAAGATATAAACCTACGCGTTCTATTTTGCCATGATTACAGCTTTAGACATTCTATTGTACAGCTGGTACATTATAAAAAAACAATACTAATACTAATGAAAATAATAGTTAAAATAATAATAAAACTCTGGATTTTATAAACCTTAGCACCTGAAACTGGGAAATACACTACATTGGTAGTGATTTCTTGAGACAACTATTAAAAAGGAAAACTGTTAAAAGTTAAAACTTTAAATGTAATCTTCCAGCAAGAAAAATACTTGTCACTATAAAAAATAATGTCCTTAAACCCAGACATTATTGTGGTTATAATCCTAATAGATTATGTTCAGAAATTAGAACAGTCATTTTTATTATATTCAATGTATTTTTAATGTGTCCCTGCAGTGTCAGAAAAATATTTTTGAAAAAGAACATGCAAAGTTAAAAAAGAAACAGATTTGGCGATACACTCGCCGTGGGCCCAGTGGTCTTCGGGGGCCCACATGGGGGACTCTTAATATAAAAAATAACAAAAACCCACAGCTTGCTAGCAGAGGCACTGTTTGGGGAGATCAAAAGATCTACCCTCACCACCCTCTTTACGGCGAGCAGCCAAGAGGGTGAGACCCATGAATAGGAGAGACTACAAGAGTTACTTTATGGGTACTATGCATTTTTTAAATATAAACTGAGTGAGTTTAATTAAATTATGAATGTTTGATAATCCTGACTATCTGCACTATGGTATTTTATCTTATTTTTTAAATACAATGTAAGGATCACTCTGATATACATTGAACCTGGGAGTATCCCTGGGGTTACAGATCCATATGGGAAGTATTTTTTTTTTTTTGTAGTAGTTGTATGGTTCTATCTGCTAATATCCAAAGAAAACACAATTAACTGCTGCTCATTATGTTATTTCTTTTGAAGTAGCTATCACGGGGCACTTGTAACAAATGATCTATTTATATTTTTTGCAGCATATTATATTTCTATTTCCAAAATATGCATCCTTTTTCTATCATTTTAATCTGAAAATGGAGCATACAGTAATAATTATTAGTAATAGCATATTATTGAACAATATTGCAGACTCCAACTGTAGGTGCCAAATATATGTGATATTTATGGAACCAAAATCAGTGCAATGGTAAAACACAATGGGGTCTATTCACTAAATAGTGCTAAACAGAACTACATTTTACTAAATTCCCCAAATAAGGCATTAATAGCTGAGTTGCAAAGACAAATAAGTTTGATATTTTATATCCACTTCAGCACCTAATATCTTGTTTGTTTTTTGCAATTCTTTCATCAGTTTACTCTTGTTTACTGAGCAGACTTCTGCCTTTTGTAAACTAGAAACTGCTGAAACCTATATTGATAAAACATATAGTCTATAGCAACGAAGAAACAGATGTCTCCTCCACTCCTCTAATCAGTGAAATAAGTGAGAAAATGTATTAATTAAAGGTGGATCCAAAGAAAAGACAAAAAAATGGGAAGAACACAAAAGGTGGAAGGGAAAGGCAGACTCGCCTTATGCGTTTTGCGTGTCACCTTGCTTAATCATAGGCCACATGGTGACATGCGAAACGCGTAAGGCGTGTCTGCCTTTCCCTACCACCTGTTGTGTTGTTCCCATTTTTTTTGTCTTTTCTTTGGATCCACCTTGAATTAAGAAATGTTCTCACTTATTTCCCTGATTGGAGGCATGCTCATCTGTTTCTTCGTTCCTGTTTACAATCGCCTCAGCAGCTTGATGAGGCACACTCGCATCAGTGTACTTCAGCCACGAGGATATTCACAGCCTAAGTGGAGCCGGCTTGCCTCCTACGGGAGTTTTTTCTCAAATATAGTCTGTAGCGTCTACTCAATAAAGAGAGAATTGCCTGGCCAAATTTAAGGCCAAAGTAGCTGAGTTGGATACATTCTCACATTTAGCTGCATTGAAGCAAAAAAAAAAGCTTTTTACAACTTGACTTCATTGGCCTAAAGATTGCAATTCCCTTGTCAATGTCCTGTAATTCTCTCTGTATTGAGTAGACGCATATATATATATACTGTATATGCCAGAAAATATATGACAGTTGACATGTTTATACAGTGCTATCATAGTAGCCATACGGCATCACAAAATTACATAATAACATAAAATGCATGCATTTACAAACACAGATTCTCTAATAGCTTTCCCATATTCCCATTATATCATTATATAAGTACATGAAAGGCTTCTATTTTAACTTCCCTTTTTCACATTTAATGTTTAAATCTTTGCCTAAAAAGTCTAATGTGCTTTTTATATATGCTATTTTTTCTTGAGTTTCTGTAATTTGAATTGTAATTTGTGATGGGCAGGTAAATAATGGATGAGATAGTGAATGCATTTAAGACTTTTACACATATTTTTATTGTATACCAGCAAAAGCATTATGAAAATTACCTTAAGACATTTTTTTTTTTTTTGGAAGCTACTTACATTAGCCATTTTGAAAGTATAAAAATGTAGTGTATAAACTAAGAAGCAAGGCTAGCTGTCCATATCTTAAAACAATGGCTTAATACAAATACTAAATCTAGAAATGTCTTTTTTGGAATTAAAGCAGAAATTCTAGAGCTCCTTACAGACCATATTGTCTGTAAGGTCTACACCTAATCCACTCCATTTCTTCTTTTGTTATTGCCCCCACATGCCTTGCTATTGCCACCTATAAAAAGAGATTCACCTTGCTATTTTTAAATGCCGGGATGTCATGTAACACCCTGTCGTTATTACTATAGAGCACTGCACATCTTTCTCCCCCTCGTGCTGTGGTCATATTTTAGATTGTGAGCAGTCCCCTAGTGATAACATTTTGTTTGTTAAAATGGACAGTGGCGAGGGAAGCATTTGCTACCCCCCTTAATTATGTCCTTGGTCAAAGGACCAACCCAAACCCATTTTAGTGCCAGTTCTGAACATTACATACCCAGACAGGGCCGCCGTCAGGGAGTGACAAGCAAAAATAAAGGAACAAATGGGGAAGCCGCCCCGTGGGCCCCCGCTGGCCGCTACATGGGCCCCAGTCACGATTGGGCAGCAGCTGGCAGTCCGCATCCAGGACCTGGCTTTCTGTCACTGCTGCCGAATGTGACGGCAAGTCATATCCAGCGGTTATATTTCCCATTTGCTGCACGCAGCGTGCGTGCAGGAAACACTGGAGAGGAGACTGCCGGGATCAAGCAGCATCCAGATAAGTACTGGTGAAAAGGGGGGTTCACATTGGCTGTTGAATATTAATGGTCAAATTATCATTGGCATATTAACCCCTTCACGACAATGGACGTGCCAGATATATCCTGCCAGGAACGGAGTTCCCAACAATGGATGTGCCTGACACGTCCTGCGGTGAAACAAACGATCAGCATTCGTGAAAACCACTCTAATGGTGCTGGTCTATTGCCTTGATGTCAAGGCAATAGCCAGCACTGAAATCTGCTCTCTGGAGCACCACAGAGCGATCGGGAGCTCCATATTGACGGATGCATGCTCCGCAATATGGCTATGCCCTCTTGTGGTTAGAGCTTCAGAAGTGAAACTAAAAATCACTCTGAATATGTTGCCCCTAGAGGCAGTCAGCAACATTGCAATGTAAAAAAAAAAGGATTTGGGCTAGATTAGCTTTTAGGGTTAAAATTAAATAATTTTTAGCACAAGGGATAGGGTTAAAATTAAACTAAAATTAAAACATATTAAGGGATAGCATAAGAGTTAGAGTTGGGGTTAAATTTAGGTTTAGGGTTAAATTTAGGGTTCAGGTTGGGGTCAAAAGGTCAATATGGAAAAAAATTGGGTTTTTGCCCCATAAATCACAAACAAATGCAGAAAAATATGGAAACATGCATATTTCTGAACTCGGAACAACATTTAGAAACTATTTAGATGGGGTATTTTTTAATGATTGTGTTTGTGTAAATTATATTTTAAGCCAAAGTTATAAAAAGTGTGTTTTTTTATCATATTTTATGATTTGTTGGAGTAAATTATAAGATATGAAGAACATAATGGTATCTAATGAAAGCCCTTCTTATGACCATAAAAACAACATATAATTTGTGTGAGTACAGTATGTGAGAGCAAAGAAAATTACAGCTAAACACAAACACCCCAGAAATGTAAAAACAGCCCCCGTCACCAAGGGAAAGTCAAGGTCAAAATGTCTTGTCACTAAGGGATTAATGGACAATTTATCAGTGGCATATTAACTGATAAACTAACACTGGCTGTGGCATACTGAGTCTTGGATGTGCAATGCAGGTAATGGGGCAGCAGCAAATCTTGGATGTGCAATACAGGTGATGGGGCATGTCCTGGGGTGTATTTAAATCATTGGCATGATATATAAAGAGCTGGATAAAATTACTTTGGGAGGGGAGGGGGTCGCTGAAAGTAAGTGTCCCTGAAATTTTAATGATGGCCCTGCACGCAGGGCATGCCCCATCACCAAGATTGCACACCCAGGACTTACCATGGAACCCCAGGACATGCCCCATCACCAATATTACAGACCCAGGACTTACCCCATCCAGCACACACAGCTCCCTGGTCTTAGTGGCAGACAGCATGGTGTATGTTCACTGTCCAGGTTCACAGACATTCTAACCATGCTGCCTCTCATACTCTCCACATGGTCTGAAGTCTAAGCACATCGAGTCACATGACCCCTGATGCTCTGCAGGCTGATGGAGGAAGAGGATGAGACCCCTTAGTAGGGTTAGAACACACGATTTACCTTTTGTCTACTTTTGGATTTTATAAATCTAAATTTATTGTTTATAAATAATATAATGATTTAATAGTGGCCATAGGAAGCCATGTCTCAGTGTTTGCTAATGACACAAAATTGACTAGGGTAATACAGTCTGAACTAGATGTGTCTTTATTCCAAGAGTATGTGGACAAATTGGGTAACTGGGTATACAAATGGCAAATTAAATTCAGTATAGACAAATGTTAAATTATGCATTTTGGGTACAATAAAAAAATTCAACATATCTGTTTCTTTATGGAACTCTACTTATGAATAATATTTGGGAGGATTGTCCTAGCAGTCGTGAACAGTGCCAACTGGCAGATTCAAAGACCAATAAAATATTGACATGTATAAAAGGGATAATGACTCATAGGAGGAATATATTATTCTGGATCTTTGCAGGTCCATGGTCAGATGGTTTAAAAAATAAGACAGAAGAGTAATAAGGGGAATTGAAGGTTTTGTTATGAAGCAAGGCTAGAAAAGTTACATTTGCAAACGCTTGATAAACGGCGTCTTAGAGGGGATTTGATAATATTATATAAATATTTACAAGTCCCATACAAAAGGTTCTCTAAAGACCTGTCCATGCACAGAATGGTATAAAACTAGACACAAGGTCACCCACTAAGAAAAATTTAGTTTTAGTCTATGACAACGGAATGGATTGGTAAGGACAATAAAGGTATGGAATTCACAGCCTGAAGAGGTGTTGCTATCAGATTAATTAGATTTCTTTGAAAAGGCTATGTTCATTCATATAGGCATTCATATTTATTTAATGCTTGTTGGAGACATCCAATTGCCATTTAGAGTCTAGGAAGAATTTGTTCCCCACTGAAAGCAGAATTCGAATTTGCAGAAATAAGGTTTTTTTTTTTTTGCTTTCTTTTGGATCAACAGCAGTAATCCAAGTAATATGAAAACAGTTCAACCTAAACTATTATGTAATTCCTTGCATTTTCCTGTAATTTCCTTTTTCATGACTAAAGCCCATTATAAATATATTTATCCAACTGTAAATTGTTTTGGATATTATTATAATCAGCTGACTAGGAGTAATATTCATTGTATTTACCATTTCCTTCTCTGGTTTGTATAATTTTTCTGCAATTGGAAAATGGCTGACCAGCAAGTAGTCCACATGACTTGGATCACCTGTCAAATCAACTTGTATGTTTAATACATAAGCAAAATTATTTTACTGTATCTGCAGTATGTTATTATGCATACCAGCAGCTTTATGTTTTCTCTAGTGTCCAGTCCAAACCTCAGAGAATATTGTGTCTCTTGAAGGACACAGCTCATGGTAGTGAAATGAGAATATAATAGGCTGAGTGCAACCTCATTAGAAATTAATTTACAATTCATGACTGTCACATAAAACATGCAAATTCACTATAGATCTGCAGAAAACAAAATCAATGTGGAACTTGGCATTACAAGCCAAAAGAAATATTGCACACAAACATTTCATCTAAATATAATTGGACACAGCATATTATGAGCTCAGATTGAGGATAGGAGAAAAATACACTTGAGCATCGACATAAGAACCTGTTTTACATCTAGTTAAAAAAATAAAAATAAGCATGTAGTAGTGAAACATTGTAATCCTAAAAAAACTGTTATTGGAATTATACAAAGACAGATAGATAGACAGACAGACAGATATATATATATATATATAGATAGATAGATAGATAGATAGATAGATAGATAGATAGATAGATAGATAGATAGATAGAAAAATACCTACTACCATATCTATGTATGTATCTATCTATATATAATTACAACATGGCTCATTTATGGGTGAATATTGGAGGGTACGTGAGCATACAAAAAAATCAGAATGGGCCGGAGTCCAGGTGAAGGGGTGGTAGAACACAGTAACTCTTGTGTATACTTCACCCTAGTTATCTTCACTGGAGTGGGTCATAGGGTAGCAGTGGCAACAGCTCCTCCTGAAACAAGGTGAATTATTTTTGTTAAGTTTTAATATAACTAGACAACATCAACACTTTCTCAGACGAAAGCCCGGATGGTGCATTGTGTAATGGGCATCATTGTGGAACGGGCTGGAGTCCAGGTAATTAGTGTCATCAAAAAATAGCAATTAATTGATAGTCCCTAAACCAGGGTAAAAATATCAAGTGACACAGTGGACTTAGAGTAAAGTCTATTAGTCTGTGCATCTGTCTTTTTGTCCACTGTGTCACTTGATACTTTTACCCTGGTTGCACATAATCACTAGTGGGATTCAAGCTGGCATTTGAATATACAGTTTCCCATGAGTCATAGCCAGGCAGAGGCAGAAGGAATAAAAGGAGCAAATTCGGGGCAGGTGGAAAGCAAACAAAGTCAAACACATATCCAAGTCAAAATAGGGTGTTCAGGCAAAACAGCAAATCCTGGGAAGCTATAAAAATACACCACCCTGATTGCTGGGCAGATTGAGTTTAAATAGACCAAAGGCTCATCAAAGCAATTAATAGAACCTGAGCAGTTGAAGAGATATGTAAGTATGAACAAGCAGAGAAAACCTCTGCTACAACAGGTAATAAAGCTTGCAGGCAGGGTACAGAACAGGGACTTGAACCAGCAAACCCAAAAGTGAGGGTTTGAATCCTGGTGCATCATTACAGAAAGGTTAAATTTCAATGACAAAATGATATTTTTTTCAACCTAATATACTACTTAACTAAATAAATGGACCTTGGGACAGCAATGTTGACTATGCAATACTATTGACCACCTAGGAAAGGGGGGGGGGGGGGAGTAGGTATGACCCACTGGTAATGGATAAAGCTATTAGGAGATGGAGAAGGGTTTTTTTTTCTCACACATGTGCACTTGTGGTTAGATGATTTTTATTGAATAAATAACAATGCCTGGAATGACCTTCATTGTTAATAGGTTTTGGAAAGCACTATCAATGACCTAGAATTGGAAAGAATCCTTTGGCACTTATTACATAGTTGTGTTCAAGCTTTGTCTCATGTGCACAAATGTATAAGCATATATAGGTGAGTTTGCATGAGCGTATGTGTATGGATATGCAGGTGTGTATAGGTAGTTGGATAAACACAGTTGATAAACCCAACTCTACACACGGATGTGGAAAGAGGGAATATGAGAAGGGGATAGGGAAATGGCACACAAGTAAAGTAGATTTATACAAGTAAGATAACTAACACTGAGGGCTTTTAATGTTTTAATATGGAAAGTAATGCAGCATTTATGAATACTAAAAAAAAAACAAAAAAACTTTTGGTTAGATGACCTTCCTTATCAATAATAATGCTTAGAATGATCACTATTGGTAGAATTTGGAAAGCAACATTAATGCATTGGATTGGATTAGACAGTTAGAGTACTGAACGTATAAGCCAAAGTTATTTTATGACTCATTTTTTATGTGTATATGTGAGCAAGTTGGTGTGTGTGCAAATGGGTACATAGGTGTATATAGATAAACAGTGATCACAACGGGCACACCTAAGGGAAATGGAGGGAATAGGAAAAAGAGAAGAGTAATTAGGTACAGAAAAAGGAAAGATAGGACAATGAACCTGGCAGGTTTTTATTTTTTTCGGTACCGTGTTTTGCAAATAAACTATTATGCTTGTAAATTGAAACAGAGGGGATCCACAGGGAGACCCAGACCCTGCTAGCAACTGTATCCTAGCTTGCTTATTTCTTTTTTCAGAGCTAGGTTAATACCACGAGCATTTGATCTCAAGCCTGGAATGAATGTGGTATCAGTGCGTATGGGTGTCAATTTGTACGAATGTGGGTTCTGTCCATCAATAGGGGAGGGGAGGTTTCATGATCAGATCCAGACGTGGAGAAGAAGGAAACATAAATTAGACCATGACAATTAAAGTAATCTCTATAAATGCCCATGGTCTAAATACCCCCCATAAAAGATTTTTTTTGTATGACACATTACTATGAGGAAAAGCACAACTTTGTTTTGCACAAGCATCCCATTGGAGGGGGGAGGAGACCAAACATTGGAGATTTTCTAGATACCTATTGGTTTTCTCTTCAAGCTTCCAGTAAAAAAAAAGAGGAGTTTCGAAAATCATATCAAGTAGACTGAAATTTGAATTAATGATAGAACATAATGATCCGAAGGTCGATTCCTAATTATGGTGTGTAAAATTAATTACATGACATACACACTCGAAAACATATGTGCCTAATGACTACTCCCGAGGTTCTTTAAAAAAACTATTTTCTAAGGTGGCTAAAATTCAAAAGGGAACCCTGTTGATTGCTGGGGATGTGAACATAAACCCAAATTTGATAAAAAAATAACCCCTAGTTAAAGGCTGAGTCCTTCCGTGAAATTAAGAGGAAGGGGGATTCCTTTCAGGATGTCACGCAAAAATTTGATCTATACGATCTATGTAGGGTACATCACCTAAAATAGCGCGATTACACGTTCTTTTCAAAGGTGCGTGGAACATATTCAAGGATAGATCTGTATTTAACAAACTTGAGCGGTTTGAGATCCTTTAAAAAAGTTTCGATGGGGGGCGGTCAACTGAGAAATAACACATCATCTTAGAGAAATATGAAAGTTTCTTAGACTCTCTTCGATGATAATTGTAAATTCCTAATGGAACAGGTACGGGAATTGATTCAATTTAACAATAATGGGGAGGTCTCTAATGGTTCCTTATGGTGCACATTAAAATGCTTTATGAGGGGTCTACTGATAAAACTAGGGACTAAACATAAGAGAGCCAATGGGAAACCCCTTGCTGATCTCTATATCCTATTAGTAGCAATGTAAAATGAAAACAAAATGAATACTACAGTTGATTAGTTTTGATACAAAATTAAGGATATCCATCTAGAGATAAAAAAATATAAACTAGAGGCCAGAATAACAAATAGTATCACAAAACACAATAAACAGTGGTACCACAGTGATAACAAAGTGGGGAATTTCTTTTCAAACAAAGTCAAATTTTAAAAAAATCTCAAACCATTAGGAAGATTATCGAGGGAGATAAGGTTCACCTATGTCCAAATGACATAGGCCTTTGGTAAGTATTACACATCCCTATACAGCTTACCAGAAACTCGGGCTTCGAGGGAAGACATGGGACACTACTTAAAGAAACTAAACTTACCAAGGTTGTCCTCAGAAACTCTGGCTTATTTAAATGACCACATAGCCACTGAAGAGTTTTTGCAGTCCATTAAAGAGTTGAAACGAGAAAAATCACCAGGCTCCGATGGCTTTATTTTACAAATCTTTTAAGCCTCTAATTACTCCATTGCTGCACGAACTGTTTCTCGAGATCAGAAACAAAAAAGCTTTCCCAACATAAATGTTACAAGCACTAATCATTCTGTTACCTAAACATGATAAGGATGTACATTTCATTAGTAATTACAGACTCATCTCATTGCTGAATAACCATGTAAATATATTCTCCAAAATTTTGCCAGCCAGATTGAAAACAGTAATACCTAAACTGATTCATCTGGACCAGTCTGGTTTCATCTAAGATAAACAAGGGAGGGATAACTTGCGTAAACAGGGAAGAGATCCGATCTGACCAGGTGGTCTTCTTGGCCTTAGATGTGGAGAAGGGCTTTGACAAGGTCTATTGGAACTACCTGTCAGGCATTTGGATTTTCGGGCTCTATACACAATCTAAATCTGAGTTTATACAGGGATCCATCCGTCAGAGTCCTAGGCAACGGATTTGAATCAGAATGGTATCAGGTGTCCGGTGGAACTAGACAGGGGTGCCCGCTGGCCCCCTGCTGTACATTCTTTAAATAGAGCCACTTGCAGAAATTATCCGACAAAGAGAGAGATCTCTGATATAGTTATGATTGAACAACAACATAAAATCCCACTCTAGGCAGACAATATAATCCTTACACTTACAAACCCGAGGATATCACTGCCTATTGCATGTGATTGTTCAAATTAATTTGGAAAACTTAACTTGAAAAAGACCCAAGCAATACACTATAACCTCCCTAAAGACCTTCTAAAAGTCTGAAAGATAGGTACGAATTGAAATGGTCAACACAAAATGTGGTATACTTGGGGGTCAGAATAGGCTTTGATTGTCACACATTACTCAGTAATAACTACACACTCCTTTTAAATTATTTAAAAACTACAAGCAAATGGAAATCCCTATTTATATCATGGTTAGGGAGAATTGACGCAATTAGGACATACTTGACACCTAAAGTTGAATATTTGCTGAGTATGCTCCCCTTAAGAGTTCCCAAACATTTTCTAAAAGAAATTCAAGCCCTTTTTATAGGATTTATTTAGGGGCCTAGCAGACCTAGAATCTCCCTAAGACACTTAAAACACAAATTGATGGTGGAACCTCCATGCCTGACATATCTTAGATTTATGAAGCAATAATGAGATCCCACATGTTAGCATGGAAACAAAAGAATACCGACCAATGCCAGTCGCTAAAATAATATAAATCTGATTTGACTGCTATGGGCTGATGATTCAGCCTTTAAAAAAATAAATGCCACAAATAGAATTATAAAAGACATGTATGAAGCAGTTACTTGAATCAAGGGAAGAATAGGGATTGAAAATAACCTCCAGCTGAGAATCCCTATCAGTTTCCTGTCCGTATTTATTGATAATATAAGAGTGGGAAAATGGAAAGATGCGAGTATAACCCAGATAGTAGATCTATTTGTAGGAACTAGGTTAAAAACCTTTCAAGAACTAACATCAACTAATGTATCCTTGAAAAAGGAGTTTCTAACATATTCAGGGCTTGAAAACCTTTTTAAAAAGAAAACACTTGTAAGAGATTATATTTTTGACAGACTGTAGCATCTTGAAGGGAAACTTAAAATTCATATTTAAAATTAACGGGGGAAGAGTGAAGTAGTTCTTTCACGTTACTAAAGAAAACAATACATAGCACATACATATATGAGAACAATGTCAAAATCTTACATAGATGGTACATGGTTCCAAATAGATTGTCTACATTCCAGGTCAATATATAAAATGTCTGCTGGAGACGCGGCAAAGAGGCAGGTACACATACACATATTTGGTGGGACTGCATTAATTTGCACAACTGAAAATTAAATTAGTCAATACTAATTACTGGTAAAATCACAGGTAACACAGAGACTATTGCCCCACAGTAAAAAGCCATTAAAAATGCCAGTAATTCATATCCTTATGGCCACAACAATTGGTTTGCCCAGAAATTGGAAATCACCCACATGCCCTAGCTGGACCGAGATCCAGGCACAAATTAACTACCAGGTGATTATGGAAAATGCAGTTTATTCTAATTAAAACCTAGAACTGTAAGAAAAATATGACACCCCTGGGTCCAAATTAGCAAAGAAACCTGATCTGAAAGTCCCTCCCATCTTGACCCTGTCACTGGTTTAACCCCAAATGAATGAAATGGATGCACATGGTATGAAGGAATGGTAGTTGTTGTTCGAGATTTATGATAGTTGGTCTCCTGCACTAAAAGGACACAACAAATTCATTGCACAAATCAGATGTCAGATTTTTATAGATTGTTTTATCATTGTACACACTTGTGTACTGATCGGAATGGATATTCATAGCTATAAGGATGACAGAAAATTTGCACTTTAAGTCATGTTGTGTAAAATATAATTTACTGAGTGCACTTTATTATAACTATTGTATGTTATAGTTCTCATTTGGTATAGATATTTGGTTAAATAGCACACAGTCTTTTACTGGTCATCAATTTTAATCTTGTGACTGCAAAATGTGTCCTACAGACTTCAGGTTGTGTGTCAGATTTAAAAATAATAAAAAATAAATGTTATAAAAGTAAATGCAAACAGAGAAAGTTTACTACATTGGCAAACATATTCATAATCCAATGTCATCTCTGAATTAATTTTCGATTCCTACTGTAAATTGAGCAAATCCCCTTTCTTGTTTGTTTGATTTTCAGCTGATGTGCATAACAGCTGCAGTCTGTCTAACCACCTCTCACTGCAGCACACACTTTCTAAAAGTTAGGCTTTCCGACAAATACTCTGCTTCCCCAGGTTACATGGTGACTCATCTGATCACAGACTGGAAACAGACAAGAATACAAATAGAAATGACAGAAAGCATAAAATGTGATGTCTATGATATATTTTCTGGTAACTTTTTTAGTGCAAGGTTGGTCCTACAGGATATTGGATGGCAGACATTTTTCTTCCCACACTGGTTAAATGGTGCAGTGTTTTTAACCTATTATCATTAATTAAAGGTACCTATTGTGATTAAACAGATTATGAACTGTAACAACTTTCCCTTAACCTTTTCCCAGTGAGTACAAAATACATGGAGTGCAGAATTATTAGGCAAGTTGTATTTTTGAGGATTAATTTTATTATTGAACAACAACCATGTTCTCAATGAACCCAAAAAACTCATTAATATCAAAGCTGAATATTTTTGGAAGTAGTTGTTAGTTTTTTTTTAGTTTTAGCTATTTTAGGGGGATATCTGTGTGTGCAGGTGACTATTACTGTGCATAATTATTAGGCAACTTAACAAAAAACAAATATATACCCATTTCAATTATTTATTTTTACCAGTGAAACCAATATAACATCTCAACATTCACAAATATACATTTCTGACATTCAAAAAACAAACAAAAACAAATCAGTGACCAATATAGCCACCTTTCTTTGCAAGGACACTCAAAAGCCTGCCATCCATGGATTCTGTCAGTGTTTTGATCTGTTCACCATCAACATTGCGTGCAGCAGCAACCACAGCCTCCCAGACACTGTTCAGAGAGGTGTACTGTTTTCCCTCCTTGTAAATCTCACATTTGATGATGGACCACAGGTTCTCAATGGGGTTCAGATCAGGTGAACAAGGAGGCCATGTCATTAGATTTTCTTCTTTTATACCCTTTCTTGCCAGCCACGCTGTGGAGTACTTGGACGCGTGTGATGGAGCATTGTCCTGCATGAAAATCATGTTTTTCTTGAAGGATGCAGACTTCTTCCGGTACCACTGCTTGAAGAAGGTGTCTTCCTGGAACTGGCAGTAGGACTGGGAGTTGAGCTTGACTCCATCCTCAACCCGAAAAGGCCTCACAAGCTCATCTTTGATGATACCAGCCCAAACCAGTACTCCACCTCCACCTTGCTGGCGTCTGAGTCGGACTGGAGCTCTCTGCCCTTTACCAATCCAGCCACGGGCCCATCCATCTGGCCCATCAAGACTCACTCTCATTTCATCAGTCCATAAAACCTTAGAAAAATCAGTCTTGAGATATTTCTTGGCCCAGTCTTGACGTTTCAGCTTGTGTGTCTTGTTCAGTGGTGGTCGTCTTTCAGCCTTTCTTACCTTGGCCATGTCTCTGAGTATTGCACACCTTGTGCTTTTGGGTACTCCAGTGATGTTGCAGCTCTGAAATATGGCCAAACTGGTGGCAAGTGGCATCCTGGCAGCTGCACGCTTGACTTTTCTCAGTTCATGGGCAGTTATTTTGCGCCTTGGTTTTTCCACACGCTTCTTGCGACCCTGTTGACTATTTTGAATGAAACGCTTGATTGTTCGATGATCACGCTTCAGAAGCTTTGCAATTTTAAGAGTGCTGCATCCCTCTGCAAGATATCTCACTATTTTTGACTTTTCTGAGCCTGTCAAGTCCTTCTTTTGACCCATTTTGCCAAAGGAAAGGAAGTTGCCTAATAATTATGCTCACCTGATATAGGGTGTTGATGTCATTAGACCACACCCCTTCTCATTACAGAGATGCACATCACCTAATATGCTTAATTGGTAGTAGGCTTTCAAGCCTATACAGCTTGGAGTAAGACAACATGCATAAAGAGGATGATGTGGTCAAAATATTAATTTGCCTAATAATTCTGCACTCCCTGTACTTTTAATAGATGTATTAGTTGTGTGAAGAAAGTGTGAACACTAAGCATAAAGTGAAGGTAGGTGGAAAAGTTTAAATAATTAAGAAGGATATTGATGTGCTCAATATTACACTTTATAAATAAACAGGGAGTTCATAATAAGCAACTTTTTCAGAACTGCCGAATTTTAACCAAGGTACAGAGTTAAAAACCCACATAGATGCATGAGCTGTGGTGCACTTGCTTCCATTCAATAATGATTTCAACATTTTATGACTTTGTTGAGACCACTTTCAGTTTATCAGGGTACAAGGCACAATCCATAGAAATCTCACAAGATTTTTAACAAATTAATCTAAATTTAATTTCCCCTTATAGTCACCAGGATGAGCGTTTGTAGGGGAATTTGTTCCTGAGACTGACTGGCCTGGCTTTTCAATCCATTGATAGATGAATAAAAAAAGTAAAATAAGTAAAAGATAGAAAAAGTTTTTTTTAATTTCAATTTTCCCCCATATTTTATATTTTTTTATATAGTAAATTAAATGATGTGATTAAAATAATGGAATACTGAGAAATCCCTTCTTATCCTAAAAAAATATATAGTTTGTGTCACACAAAAATCTAGGAGCCCGACAACAGCACATTCACACAATCACACGCAGTCACATACACACACACACACACACACACACACACACACACACACACACACACAGATACTTACCCATTAGTATTCCAGTATTATTTTGTCATTAATATGTCAGTATTATTTAATTAAGTCACAGCCAATTTGCCCAATAATATGCCAGTATTTTTTTTACCATTAATAAGCTACTACTTACTAATAATCCCTACAGATAGGATTTACGGATCTAGCCATACATCTCCTTGTCTCTTCAGTTTAGTAAAGATACTTACTGTACCTGTTATATATATTGACAAAAACTGCTGAGAGGGCAAAACCCTATATAATGCCTCCAAAACATAAAGAATAAGAGCATGAAAAAGATAAATATAACAAGCCCAAAGGGATTTAAAATGTTTACTCTCCCAAAGCACCTCAAAATCCAGCTGATATAGGGAATCAATCAGCACTTAACCTTACTGCAGAGGACATCGTTTTGGAGCTTCTCACCCCAATATCTCAAATCTCCCTTACTGTGGCACTCGATAACTTATATGCTAAAATTAAGTCTGATTCAGATATAAATTCGGCAGATATTAAGGCCGAAATAGCCCACCTCCATTTGGACATTGCAAACCAAACTGCGCAAATCAAATCTTTACAAGAAGACATGAAGGGAAAAATAAAACAAAATGAGGCACTCTAATCAGATATTACTTCCGTAAAACTTAAGACCACAGAAATTGAAGACCGCTCCAGACGGAGAAACCTCAAATTTAGAGGGATCCCTGAATCTACTGTGAACAAGGATTTGGAAGCCTATCTGATTGAATATTTAAAATTCTTTTTGGACCCTGAAATAATAGGGAAACTTCCATTTGAAAGATTCCACCGACTTCCGAGACCAATAAATCTTCCTCCCGAGCTCCCTAGAGATGTGATAGCATGTTTCCATAACGCTAGACTTAAGGATTTATTGATTGAACACACCAGGCTAAACCCATCAAATGATCCAAAATTTACATTTCTTTCTCTTTTTTCGGACATATCTCAAACAACCAGGCTACAAAGGAAAGAATTTCAATCTGCTACTAAGGTACTTCGAGCCCAGGGATTATCCTATAAGTGGGGTTTTCCGAATCTACTATCAAGGAAAGAATTATGTTGCCAATACTCCAAATCAACTCAATGATTTCCTACATTTATGGGGAATGCCCCCTAAAGATTAACTGGCACTGAACACTTTACTAATAATATGAGGACTCTCTAATAACTGACAAACCACTTTTGGAAGACTCAATATTAGTAACTAGTGTTGAGCGAACCCGAACCGCACTGGTCAATTGTCCTATTCGTATGAATGGAGACTCTATTTCGGTTTAGAGAATAGCAATAGCATTACATGTATTACATCTGAGAGTCAAATAGAACCGTCAAATACTGTGCTTACAGCGCACTTTGAAAAATTCTAATAGTTTTGGGTGGTAAATAGTACATTTGCGTCTTGCGGTGCACTTCATATCTGAGAGTCAAATAGAACAGTCCAATACTGTGCTTACAGAGCACTATGAAAAATTCTAATTGTTTTGGGTGCTAAATAGTACATTTGCATCTTGCGGTGCACTTCATATCTGAAAGACAAATAGAACAGTCCAATACTGTGCTTACAGCGCACTTTGAAAAATTCTGCCTACCTCCTCCTCCTGCAGCGCCGCTTCCACCTACACCGCCATGGTAACCGCCTCCTCAACCTATGGGTCACTTAGTATGAACTGAAAGAGAATACCCTGCTCTCCAACCCTCTCTCAAATATATAATTCTGTTGATTCTCCTGGCAGCCATGCTTTAGATTTAGGTTTATGTTCTTCCAAAGCTAAAATCAAAGATTCCATCTAGTGCTATTTTATGGCTCAGCTGTATTTTTAATTTGTATGTATTTTATGTTATTTGAAGTTATTTCCCTATCCGTATATGTTTGCAGGGCACTTGTCCTACTCTTACCCACATTGTAATTCCTTTTGCAGCCCCCTAGCCCTTTCCAGGACTTTTTTAGTGGCATTTTAGTGGCCAAAAGTTCGTATCCCCATTGACTTCAATGGGGTTCGGCTTCTGGGTCAAGTTCGGGGTCAAGTTCGTCCCCGAACCCGGACTTTTTTCCGAAGTTCAGCCGAACCCACCGAACCCGAACATCCAGGTGTCTGCTCAACTCTATTAGTAACGAAAAAATACACTTTTGGAGGAAGAGAAACTGAATTTTTTTTTTTTGATACTAACTAATCAATTAATACGAATAATTTACTTTTTTCATATAAACTAAGTATGCACAAAGAAGTATTGGTTAAGACTTGTACTTTACTAAACTAGTAGCACTTCATTACTCATAAAAAGTATTTGATCACGTATCCACTGATTACACACTATATGTATGATTGATAAATGTACATTTTTCGTTTTTTTCTTTTTCTCTCCCTGTTTTTTTTTATATTAATTAATCATTTAATATGAAGAACCTACTTTCTTCATATAAACTAAGTATGCAGAAAGAAGTAATTGTTAGGACTTGCACTTTACTAAACTACTAGCACTTCATTACTCATCAAAAGTATTTGATCACGTATCCACTGATTACCACTTTATGTATGATGTTTGATAAATATACATTTTTCCCTTTTTTTCCCCCCTAACTTTCTACTGCTATTTTTATAAAAAACTGGTATAATGTAGTAGGTTGTGTGTTGGTTTTTAATTGCATTTGTTTTAGGGTTCCGTGTGTCATGAGTCCTATCGGATACCTATGAAGATGTGACTAATGTGACCGTAACACTCTTTTTTATAACTTCTTATAACTATGTTAAACACTCCCACTCCTTATTTTATTATTACTTCCATTTAATTTTTTTTCTCTATATTTTGAGATTAATATAAATAATCTATTTTTCTAGTATTTTTGCCAAAATAAATATTCCCTGAGACGTGCACTTTACTAAATTATTACCACTTTACTATTCATAGGAAGCAATTGATTCAGTATATATGCACTTCATGATGACCTGTAAATGCAGATCCTCCTTTTTTCCCCTTTATTTATTGGTTTCTTTTCTTTTTTCTTCTTACCTCCCCTTATGAACTGATTATATTGAAGGTAACACTCCTGAGGATTTCACTTATTTAAATTATTATCACTTTAGTACACAGGAAAAGTAATTAAATTTGAACCTATACTTTTATGATAGTTTCCACATATAATTCTATACATATAGAAATTCAATTTTTTTTTTCTTCTTCCTTCCTTTTTCGCTCTCCTCCCCCTCTATCCTGGATATCAGCAAAACTTCCACCATCTCGTCTCTCTACTCCCTACCCAGATTCCCGGACACTTGATTGTCCCCCATAATGTATGTAGGGTTTATTTTTTCAGTGGAGCTTTGTCTCATTACTGAAGATAGAATGGATGTATTGTATATGTGCTGTACTGTTTTGTTTTGTTTGGGGCATCACCTCTCGGACGTGCATGGACGGGGGCTGGGGCTCAGTGTTGGTCTTAATGCGGAGTTAATCGATGCCGGTTAGATTTGTTTCTATAAACTCTCAAGGCCTTAATTCTCCGCAAAAACGCACAAATCTTTATGATCTTTTGATACAAAAAAAATAGATGTTTGCTTTGTCCAGGAATCTCATTGGAAGCAAAACAGCTCCTCACTCCTTGACAAAAAGAAGAGGGGGGTTGTTATTATTATTGCCTCAGCCATCAAATTTGAATTAATTAATTTTGAATCTGATACTAATGCCCATTTTTGCATTTTGGTATGTAGACTCAATGACGTTTTATACACTTTAATTAATGTTTACGCTCTGCTCTGCTCTTTTAACTGGGACTATTATATTTTTCAATAACCTAATGGAAAGATTGGAGGGTATATAAAAGGGGATCCTTTCACTGGGAGGGGATATGAATTGCATCCTTGATCCAAATACTGATAAAAGCTTACCATTGGGCAGGAGAATAGACCAAAGGACTAGATCCGCTGCGCAAGCCTTCTCTAATTTTATCATCAGAAATCAGCTTTTTGACATATGGAGAACACAAAATCCTCACAATAGAGACTTTACATTTGTTTCTAACCCCCACAGCTCGTATTCATGAATTGATTATTTTTTCACCAGAGCACAACATCTTCAAAATATAATTAGCTGCGGTATTGATAGTATTACCTGGTCTGACCATGCCCCCTTACTCCTCCAGATGAAAGAAGGTCCGGGTTATGCCGCCAGGTCAAAGTGGAGATTGAACGAGCATATCCTCTCTACAGAGAAAAACAGGGTAGAATTACGTTTGGGAGCAGAGAATTTTTTAGAAGTCAACGATAAGGAAGAAGTTATGGATCAGACACTATGGTTCTCACTAAAATGCTTTGAGAGGAATCCTCATAAAAATGGGCTCGATTATGAAAAAATCTCAGGGTAAATCCCTCTCAGATCTCTATATTCTCCTAGCTAAAAAATAATATCTTAACAAATTAGCCCCTAACAGTGACACCGTGGATGAAATAAGGAATATACAATGTTCGATCAAAAAAGTATTAGAACTAAAGATGAATAAAGCAATGGCCCGTTTAAAACAGACCTGGTACTACTCAAACGCAAGACCAGGGAAGGCTCTCTCTAGGAAACAAAAATTTAAAAACCAACAAATCCGTATTAAAAAGAGAATTTTTGAACTCCAATGCTGCCTGACACTTCTGCCGGAGCTTTTGAGACGGAATGCCTGATTCTCACGTGAGGGATTTGTTTTGCGCCCAATGAGTACAGTGGAATACATTTTAATACAAAAATCAGTGGTTCATGTGTCATAATTCCAATTTGTTAAGATACTAAACTTTTTCCTGGAGAAGGGATATTATACTACACACTCATTCAGAATTGGAGCTGCAACAGAGGCAATTAGAACGGGTTTGGATAAGAAAATAGTAAAGAGGTTAAGCAGATGGCCAGAGTTTATTATATGTTTTGCCTTCTCTCTCACTTAGGTCTAAAGCCAAAGACCTTTTGGATTGTAGGACACTGCCTTATCTTCTGGGCATGGAAAAGAACACGGATTGAATTTGGGTATTGATGGGTGGAAGGTTAAGGTGTAATGGGGCTAGAGGGATGGGGTGCAAGGAAGTATCCAAAGTTTTGGGATTTTATTTTTTTCTTTACCTGACGCAATAATTTTTTTGGTGGAAATGACATTGGGAATTGTCACATCGGAGATGGAGCTGCATCTTTTGTGGCTTAGTACTCAGGGTCTTAAAATTTTAGAGAGGGTATGTAGAAAGTAAACTTTCACAGTTAATGGTTATACTGGGCAGGATTACATTCAGGCATTTGGAATTGGAGGGTAACTGCAATGGATTAAACATTAAGGATGGAGTGAATCTTTCTGAAATTAGTAACATTGTTAATAAGGGCTTGCAAGCCATGGTGGAGGAGGCCTTTGCATGGTGTCAGGGGCCGGCTGTGACTGGTAGAACCTTAGCCATTGTTGGGTATGGGACACCTGCCCATGAAAAGTTAGGTGGATGACAGCTAGGTTTAAGATTATCATAAGGCTAATGAGTTTGACATTATTTGAGTTTTAATGAGCTCAGGTTGTGGTTATAGAAGAGTTACTTTAATGTAGTTACCTTTATGTAGTATATTCTTTATTTCTTTCCTAATGGTTGCAATGGGTAAGAGGTTAAAATTGCCCATGCAGCTCTAATGTTACAAAAAACACTGACATCCATGATAGTCAGGAGACAAGGCATTGGATTAAAAAAAGTACCATGTATAAAAAAAAAAAGAGAAAATAGAATTCAAATTTGTGAAAAAAGGTTTTTGTCAAGTCTTTAGGATTTCAACAGTCGAATTAGTGAATTTACACAGGAACACATTACTCTGCATCTTATATTATATTTATACTTTATTAACTAATGATTTATATTTAGCTTGTGAGACATGGTTCTATACATAATTTGCTACTACTATATTACACCATTTTTTTCCCTGTTTGCTTACAGTGAGTTTTCTTATGATACCCATTGGAGCTAAAATAATCCATGATATATTTAAGGAGATGCAAACTATACAAAGTCATGAATTAAGATGATGACAATAGAACATTATTAAAGAAAATAAAAACATAAGAGTTTACTGTATGGTTATATATTATTCATTATTTTGTTCAACATCAGTCACAGGGTAAAAAGACAATAATAGAAATATCATATAGCGTAATAGATGTTTTAAAAAGCAGACATGCAGGCTTGCCTGCTTTATATTTTAAAATAGTACCGCCCATGTTACTTCTTCCATTATCTTAACATTGGCTTGAAGTAAATTTTTTACAGCAGCCAGGTTGCATCCATAGCTGTGCATCCAAGTCTGTGCCAATAGAATGACCAGTATTTTTTTGAATAAAAGGTGTCAATGCTAAGTGGAGACCGGCTACTATACCCTATGCTAGTCTACATAAAGCTTACCTGACTGAACAAACCTTTTCTTAATCATAGTGTCAATTTAATAATCATTCATAATTGCCAACAGTCATAAATTTGCCAAGACAGTCCTGTTTTTTGGGGTCCTGCCTCTGCAAAGTTGAGTATGTGCACAGGAAGCATTGTTGAAACTGTTTATAAGCATAAATATCCAAACGTGAGTAAATGCGCTCCATGC
The DNA here is from genome assembly GCA_036172795.1 of Pelodytes ibericus. Taxonomy (NCBI): domain Eukaryota; kingdom Metazoa; phylum Chordata; class Amphibia; order Anura; family Pelodytidae; genus Pelodytes; species Pelodytes ibericus. The sequence continues at coordinate 93,547,703 of CM069857.1, read as the reverse complement.
TAAGCACAAGCTCAATGCTGTGGGGACATGCAATGCCGTGTGATATCAGGTAACTCCACCCCCTTCATATTCGGGGGGGAGCTGCTAAGTAAGTTCACTCTCTACACTGATTTGACATGAAAATGCCACAATGACTGCTTGCTCTTTTTTCAGCAGGTATTTATTTTAGCATTTATTTAACATGTTTTGTGTTTAAACATATGCATATTTTATCAGTTAACACCATGGATTTCCCTTCTTCTTGTTGATGAGAATGATCACAGGGAAAGTATGTTTTGGTGCTGCTGTGCTTACCTGCGGAACATCTGTTCTGCTAAATGCTTTCTTGCTGGCTTTGTTTGTTCTTGAATCATTTTGGCAATTAGCAGTGAATCTGTACACTCAGCTCTTATAAAAACATGCTCTCAGTTGTGCCATAGCTTTTTATAAGGCAGTGCACAAAATGTTTTATTCAAATCTCTTTGTTATCAAAAAGGAAGAGTGATATATTGATGAAAAAATACATCAGCAATTAAAAAGGGTAGTAGGACATTCTCTCCTTTTCTGGGTTATGTGCAGTATTTCACATTTGTAACTTACTTTCCTGCTTCTAGTCCTTACACGCAGGTCTGGTACAAGACTAGACAAACAAATAGAGTGGTATAATCCCAGCATCAGGCAGGTACACGTACAGTCACACATTCAATGTCACATGTAGCCACACACACACAGACATGCACACCAGCACATTGATACATATACACACAGACACATACACAAATACAAACACACAGACAAATATACAAACACATACAGACATGCCTTCTTCTACTTCATGTTTTCCTCCTACTCCCACCATGTATTTCTATCCTCTTTTACCGCCTTGTTGTTCTACCTCCTTTTACTCCCTGGTTTTTACATCCCCCATGTCTTTCAAACTCTTTCACAATTAAAGTTGCTGAAGACTGAAAACCCTTCCAGTTTTTTTTCTGGCTCACATTTGGTATACCCTTGTGAGTGTACTTTCATTTAACATTGTATTTATTTATATATTACACAATTGTGGTTTTTATATTTTTATTCCCATGTGTTCTCCTGCTCTATTCCATCTGTATGATTTTATTTATATTCAGTGCTGGGAGGAGTAACCTGCATTGCACCTGTGATTATTCCATATTGTTTATAGTTTTTTTTTTATTTTGTGTTTGTCAAATATTTTCACTTGTTTTATATAATTTAAGTAAGGTGCCCCAAAGGCATCAGGTGACTTGGAAAATAAATTGCAATGTACTGATCAGAATGCTCTAATTACAGGCCAGTGCATTTTGTAACACCATCTCTAAATAAAACAGCAATGTGGTCACCGTAGCATGAGTGATAGGTTTGCAATGTCTGCAGAGCTCTGTCTGCTGCAACGTAATACGATTAGACAAGGTTACTTTTATTGAGTGACAGTGTGCCTTTAAAACTCAAGATGTACAATTAGAAAAAGAAGACTAGATCAGACTTCAGCTGGTACACAGGTGATGTCATACTATCCAGAAAACATAAGCTTAAGTGCTCTTCAATTTCAATTCCCATCACCGGTAAAATGTTAAAGCAATATTTACAAATTAAATACGTGTGTAAAAGCAAAGCAGGCCACATGGAGTGGATAATGGCTTCAGATGCAGCCCTTGATTAAATTGCAGGGCATCAAAAAATGTCCATTTGCTTTTGTTTTGTTTTCCTTTTCAATCTCCTTTACACCTTACTGGCTTGGCCTTTCTTCCTGGAAAAAAAAAAAAGCTGAGTGCTCTTATAATTACAGAAAAGAAAACAGTTTAAGCTTGGAGCTTGTTGTTCTAGTCATTTAATGAGTATAATTGCCTTGGTGACCATTCATTAAGTTGAATAGGCTATATTTGTTGTAGTTATGGGAGGTCAACAAGCCACAGAGGGGTCAGTGTCCAAATGATGTAGGTTAATGCTCAAAACATATTAATGAGTTAATGCTGTAATTTTCCATGGTGTTTAGAACTATTGTTGCATTACTTGTTTAAGCTAACATAATAACGCATTGGTAAGAATTTGTAGATCCCCACTACCACAAAGCACTTATCCTTTCATTTTCAAGATTTATTTTTAGATTTCATTAATTATTTTACTATCCAGCAAACATAATATATTTAATTGTAATAGCTGTACTTCAAAAGAAAAGTAGTGGGTGCCTAATGTTTCTAGTTTGCCGGTAAATGGAAAAGGCTTAATGTGTTTTACCTAGGGTTGCCACCTTTTCCTCCGAAAAATACCGACCATGCTACTGCCTCCATAAACTTAACACCTGAAGAAACGTTTTTTCCACTCCAGGTGGAAACCCTAGCTGTTTCTCTTCTGGCTAGGTTTTGGTATAGAATTTATGAGCAAATGAAAGACAATAAGGGCCTCTGGTCCAAATTCGGCCTAGGAAAATATTTAGACAAAATACTTGTGCTGACATAAAAACACTTTTATTATAATTGTGCTACACATTTCTTTGCCTTATAAATGCTTATTTATAAAGGTGTATGTAAGTGCCATTTTTCACCTGTTATGTTGTTTATACTTTGCCTGAGTACAGATGTCGATGTATCTGCTACAACCTACTAGAATTTTAGAGTCATTACATGAGGCATAATGGCATGTTCTTTAAATGTTCTACTCTACGTGGAACAGTCATGATTTAGAACCACCATCCTTATTCTCTTTTGCACTGGAGGGTAAAGCATATTTGGTGAAAGGTCTAGTCTTTTTAAAACAACAATTCTAGGCCCAAATTGTTGTTGTGCCTTTATGTTCTTCAGCCTTTATTACTTGCAGGATTATGCATATTGTCTCTTGTACATTTGTAAAGTCCTACACTCTTTTAGTACCAACCATATCTGAGGGTAGACTTCTCTATTAATCTACCAGCATTCTTCGCATTCCCTAGGAAACCATGAACAGTTTCAGAGAATAACCTCTGGCTATGAAAATGTGATGGAAATGTACACTAGCTATAGAAACTCTGATTCAGGCCTAATTTGAAATCACACCTTCAACAAACATTTACACATTTCCTTGTCTTTTCAACAGTTGCCACTGCATACAAATCACAGACATATACTTCTGGGAAAAATATAACAAACTTTATATCAAAATATTTGATTCTAAACTTTATAGAGGTTGTGTATCCCTTATCCGAAGATCCAAAATCCCAATTTTTTTTTTCCGGTTGTGGGTCAATTCGGATGAGGGATACTCCTGGGCACCGTAAATGAGGAGCCAGCGCTCATGGGAAATGTAGTTCCCAGTGTGCTGCAATGGTATGAAGGGACTACAGTACGACAAAATGAAAAGAAACACCAAAGCAGAGAAGGTATAGACACTTACTAAAAATATCAAAATAAAAAAAAACAAAGTAAAATAAAAATGTACAATAAAATATACACATATGAAACTGTGTCATTGTGCAATATGTGAAAACTTGCAAAACATTTTGATACAGTCACAAACCCACACAGTGAAACCAATTGAAACCTACTGGGGTTAATATTAATCAATACGAAGTGACACATTAAATATAATGGGTAACAGTATGACCCAGTGGTGTACAGAAAAAACACACACAAGTGTAAAAATATATAAAAAATCTGTTATGATCTCACATAGACATCCTGGTGCACTGTCGCTGAAATATAAAAAAAAAAAAAAAAAAAACAGTATGGTGCAGTATATATATTCACAAGATCAATAGAAAATGTACAAATAGCTTAGGTGAATTGGCAAACTCATAAAATAATCTAAGGTAAGGAACATAGATAGCAAGTACTGGGAGGGCATCCCAGTCAAAACGAAGAAGCACACTGAGATCCTTGTATGGATTACATGGAGAAGACTTTTATTATCACTCCACACAGTCTTACTTCCAGAATTCAAGTAGGCACAATATCGGATGTTAGACTCGCCCTACGTGTTTCGTCTTACCATGAGACTTCATCAGGGAGATGTCTTACATGTGTCCCTTTGGTCTTTACATATGCTGAGTGATACAGTGTGCAAACAATCTTTTCATTTTGCATTTAAACTGATAGCTGTATTAATGTACACATTATATAAATAAGTATTTTTCAGTGTCCATCCAAAATAGAAATGGCACTCAATTAAAAAACACATATTAAATATTTTATTTCAATGCAAAAAACCTATTTAAGAGCAAAAAAAATACAATAAAATAGTACAATAAAAAATGGCTTTATATATATGGAAGGGGCACAATGACTAAGTGTCTAATAGAGTTGTATTTACACAAAGAGAACGTTAAAACAACATTTTTTATTTATATCTCATAATAAAAAGTGGAAGCCCACTAGCCTTAGATAAATGGTTACAATCAAAATAATACAAAAAGGGAAAAAAAACCTAAAGAAGAGAATAATATTATATATATATACATAGACCAATCTACATATAAAACAAAGAAAAAAAAATATATAAGACAAAAAGAGTATATATAGTATAGTCAGATATATTAAAAATCATATATCATGACCTAAATAATAAACAGAAAACACACAGAAAAGAAGCCCTATAGTAGACACCTGTCTTCCAAAAATAAACTGCTTAAGTAATATTATATATATATATATAATATATATATATATATATATATATATATATATATATATATATATATATATATATATAAATGGTGCATCCCAGTATCCCCCGTCCCTGAAAGGCTGTAAGAAAAGCAGGGGAAACAAATGGAGTAATGGATGTCCCTAGTCTCCCATAAAATAATTCCTATCTAGTGACAAATAGCAGAGTAACTGGAGAGAGAGGGGGAAAAAGGGAGCTGCGATAAGTGCTCAGTGTTAGCGACAGGTAAGAAAGTAAAGTCAGGGGCATACATAAAACATTTCAGAGAGATCACAAAGACTTTCAGACAGGGAACATTTTTAAGAAACCAGGCAATAGCCATTTCAGGTCTAGGTCAGCTTCACTAAGATCTAGCTACTCTGACATTTCAGACGTAGAGGATAGATCTGATCTATCTTCGGAAATGATTCAAATACTAAGACCTCTACTGCACTGTCAGATACACAAAATAGACAAAAAGGTATTCTTAAAACGGGACCTACTGTGTCTTTTTTAGACCTAGACTGGAGGGGCAAAGACCCTCACAACGCAACCTACGGGACAGAAAAGTTTGGGGCTACAAGAAACGACAACCCAGGAAACTGAATACCAATAACATCTTTAATCTATCCTCGTACATACTTGAAACGCGTCATATTTCTCTATTTAATAAAGGGCTATCTTTTATTTCACGTTCTGTCTTTGATAAATTCTCATTGGCAAAATACATCAATTTATTTGCTAGAAAACTTTCTCTCCATGCCCATTTTCAAAGAAAATATTTAAAAATGGTGAAAATGCTAGGTCACAATGAAAGAGACTTATGTGGCATAAAAAACCTGATGTCCCTTTTGGATGAACACATTTCTGATACTGACCCACTTACTAATCTTAAACCCAAGAGCGCATTCACAATATCCGAAACCTCAAGTATCGATTTGTTCACCAGACTTGTTATTGCGGATCTGGAAAAAATAGACACTAATGACTAGACTGGAACCACAACTTATCAACCTTAGAAAAGAAGGCATTCAGAGAGCTAACTCAAGATACTAATATTGAGATAAAACCATCAGATAAGGGAGGGAACATCGTTATTATGGATAAAACCCTGTATGAAAATATGTGTCTGGCCCATCTATCTGACGATCTGGGTTATCAGAAATTGAGTGGTGACCCCACAGTAATGTATTTACAAGAATTACGATCCATGCTGACATTAGCCCTACGAGAAATAATCTGTAAAGATGAATTTAACTTTATGATGATCCATTGTGCTAGAGTAGCAACCTTTTATTGTCTACCGAAAGTACATAAAGATATGGTAAACCCACCCGGAAGACCAATAATCTCTGGGAATGAATGCATCACCCAGAATGTGAGCGTTTTTCTGGATAGGATTATGAGACCTATAGTACAACAAGCCAAATCCTATGTTCAAGACACAACAGATACGATTAAAAAACTATGGAATATTACAGTCCCAGAGGGGGCGTATTTGGCTAGTCTTGATGTTGTCGCCTTATATAACAATATTCCTCATGAAAAGGGCCTCATAGCATGCCATGACTGGTTCTCAGCATATTTCTCTGACAAACAAAAGGACACCTTTTTATCCTTCCTTCACTTTGTCCTGACTCATAACTACTTTTTATTTGATGGAAATTTCTGACAATGTCAGTTTAACAGCCAGACGAGGACCAAATTTGAAAGATATGCTAGTACATAGTACATATTCCACTGTTTCCCATAAAACCTGGCTACAACCAATCAAAGGGTGTTTTCGATGTGGGACTTGAAAAGCCTGCCAGTTTATTGCTCCATCTAAAACCTTTAAGAGTCACATCAAGGGGTATTTGTATACCATTGATACCTTTCTTAACTGTAAGAGCACATATGTCATATATTTAATCGACTGCGATTGTGGTATCCAATACGTAGGGAAGACAATTCAAGAATTCCGGAGAAGAGTTCTAGAACACATTAATTGCATCACCAGCCATTTGGAAACCTCAATCTCCCGTCATGTGAAATTATATCACAACTCAAATACGAATTGTTTACACTTCCGAGCTACTGACCATCTGAAAGGGACACCTCGAAGGGGAGATAGGAATAGATCACTTTTGCAACTGGAGTCAAAACACTCAGTACGAGAGGACTGAATGAGGGCTTTAACTACATCCCCTTTATTTGAACGGATACTTACCTTTGAAGTTAATAAGCCCCCCTCCTCCCCCCCTTTTTTACACTATAATCATCAAACACTATATTTGTGGTCTCCAGTTTACCAGCTGCTATGTATGTATATATACACATACACCATGGGAGTCGTGGCAATTGACTTTTATAATGTGCTTTCTATTCTGCACTGTAAAAAAGACTCTTAGTATATAGATTTAATCATTATTTGGGCTTATATATACATCTATGTTAAATTTGTGTTGATATTGTGATATATGTTTTTGCATTTACATTATAGCATGGGAGATAGACTTTTAGTATGGACATAGTGATTGCCCTCAGTCTTCACCTTCTCCTTTTGCTTTATGTTTGTGTATTATATCAACATATTTTTTCGTAACTTTATGATTTCATAAACTGGATAAACTGACAGATTTAATTCTGTCTAATTCCGCCATTCGGTGTGTATTCTGGACTAGCGGTGTAGATTTACTTTTAGATACATTTCTCGTCTATATCCATTGATGATGTTTACTTGACGTCGGAGCTGTGTCAACTCCGCCCATCTCCACGATGCTAGTTTCGGATTGGTGTATTAAACACACCTTCCATTGCATCCTATCGACGGCTTGAATCGGCCTCCTGTGCTCCTATTGGCTGGTATGGGATGTTAGCTATGTAGCTCGAACTCGCCCCCTGTGCCCTTATTGGCTGTTCTGGGAAATCAGCCATGCAGCGTCTCTATTTAAAAACACTTCTCTCTTTTATTTTCATGTATGCCCCTGACGAAGCTGCCACGGCGAAACACTTTTATTTTATATGTTGTTCTAGAAATAAACTCTGCCTTGTTTCTGTCCTTGCGAGTACAAGTTCCCACCCTTATAGACAAGGATTTTCGTCTACACAGGCGAAGGTGCATTTTGGTGCCCCCCTCCTCTGACCTCACCACCAACACTCCATACATTTTATATATATAAAAGTATAATATATAGTGTGGAAAATAAATACATCGAAATATTCAACTCTAAATTTGTCACACATTAATACCCTTAAACACAAAGACACCCTTGCAGACACACACAGAGACACACTTACCACTTAAACACACACCCTTACACAGACACAGTGACACACTTACACACACACACACACACACACACCCTTACACAGACACAGTGACACACTTACACACACACCCTTACCACTTACACACACAGTGACACCAATACACACATAACCTGAGACACATTATTTTGCCCCTCAATATGCCAGTATTTAACCACTAAATATGCCATTATTTTGCCCTTCAATATGCCATTATTTTGCCATTTAACATGCTAGTATTTTCCCCTCAATATTCAATTTAATATGCCAGTATTTTCCCCTCAATATTCCATTTAATATGCCAGTATTTTCCCCTCAATATGCCATTTAATATGCCAGTATTTTGTCCCTCTATGCCATTATTTTGCCATTTAATATGCCAATATTTTGCCCCTCAATATGCCAGTATTTTGCCCCTCAATATGCCATTTAATATGCTAGTATTTTGCCCCTCAATATGCCATTTAATATGCCAGGAATTTTCCCCTCAATGTGCCAGGATTTTGCACCTCAATGTGCCATTTAATATGACATGATTTTGCCCCTCAATGTGCCAGGAGTTTGCCATTTAATATGCCAGGATTTTGCCCCTCAATATGCCATTTAATATGCCAGGATTTTGCCCCTCAATGTGGAAGGATTTTGACATTTAATATGCCAGGATTTTGCCCCTCAATGTGCCAGGAGGTTGCCATTTAATATGCCAGGATTTTTACGGTGCTCTGCTGTTAAGCCAGTCAGCGGCTGTGAGGGAAGCGTTGTGCACTCCCCTCCAGCTGTGCGGCTTCAATAAAGTTTGTTTAAAAAAAAAATGCGACCGAGACGAAGAAAAATCAATTACATCTTCAGCGGCCATGGGGAGGATATCCACCGACTCCAGGACCTCAATCTGCTCCACCTGGGAGTTTCCCGCCACTGCGGGAGACCCCCGAGCATCTCCCATCCTTCCGCTGCAAGCTGCTCTGCAAGCTCTTCATTAAAAGGAGAAGTTTTCCGAGGGGTTACGATTGGCGGCCATGATGACAAGACGTGTACCCTGCTCTCTCCTCTGAGGCCTTTTACCATCCAGCACAAATCATCGTTTTCTACTACTCATCGGGGCACAAGAAGGCACAGGACTACTCCACACAGCAAGGGCTATTGATCTATGTCCCTTAGTTGATCATCCACTGCACTCAGGTATCTTTAAAACTGATCACTCGGTTGAAAATCCTGACTACCGCGCACACGCTACCCCGATCGTGGGGTGTGCGATCTAGGAAAGTCCCCGGCTTTTGCGGCCTACCGGCTAAAAAGTATCCGATTTTATTCAAACTGCCTGCTTCTGTTCCCATACGGACAGCCATAGCCCTGAGAGACACTGGATCACACTGACCCCCCTTCCACACTGGAACACAGGCAGGCCAACAAACACCTTTTTGTAGTATGTCTGTTTGGCCCTGGAGAGTACACATATCCGGAGCTTTCAACTCCAAGCCTTGAGAGAGCACACTCTCTACCTTGGACAGACTACTTACCTAGGAGGGTTTCAAACCACTAAATGTCTAGAAAGAGTGGCCCTGCTGAGAGGGTCCTATCTGTCAAGTGACTATACCCACTATGGGGAAGAAGTCCAGAAAGCCTAAATCTGGCTCAGAGTCTCACGACATAGGGGTACTGCTAACCAGACCCCCCAGGTCTCTGAATCAACATATGCTACCACCCGGCTACACGCCGGACGTCTCAGAAGACTCCGACTATGAGGACTCTCCTTTACTGGACACTGGACCACGCCATTACTCACCTCCAGCACCAGCTGTGGCTAAGACAGATTCCCCAATCACAAGAGAGGACTTTCAATCTCTTATCACTGAAGTAAAGCAAATAATTGATCGCTCAGTGGCGGACATTTAATGTAATATTCAAGCTTTGGAGACCAAAGTGACACACTTGGAAACTGAGAAAAAGATCTCTGACTCTAAGGTGGAAAAACTGGGGAAACACTATAGAGCCCTCGACAAGCAACAGGACTCGCTTCACCTTAAACTTGAAGAACTAGAAAACAGATCACGTCGCAAAAATATAAGGCTGCGTGGTGTTGGCAAAGGAATTGACCTACAAGAAGGACCGAGTCTTATAAGACGGCTATTGGCACAACTCTCCCCCACTACTCAAGGCTGGCCACTGCGTTTCGATGACATGTTCCGAATGGCGAAAGCCACAGCTGCGCCACCAGACTCCCCTAGGGACATTATAATCCAATTCAATCCAAGTTTTACAGACAATTCCTTTTTTCTGGCAAGGTTCCAGGGCCCCAACCCAGTCAAGTTTGAGTCCCACAACTTGCAACTTGTCCCACCGACGGTTGCCTGGAGACGTTCACTACGTCACCTAACCACTCATCTCTGTACCCTGCAGATACAATACCAATGGGGCCCTGCTCGCTCTCTTTTGGTCCGCAAAGATGGATTGACGCACCGCCTAACCGATGTTCGAGAGACTCGGGCCTTCCTGAGTCTCTCCTTGCCTCCTATGCCTACCCTCCCGGCAAGACCCTTAAATCAACATGCGCCACCATTTACACCCCCTCTTCATGGAACCCAGGTGGCAGCAGTGCAGATGAATCCATTAAATCCCCCCAGAAGACAAAGACGGTACCCCCGGGCAGCAGAATTCCATCTCAGTGACTGATCAAGGAGAGGGGACTTTGAAATTCCCATTTTTTCTTGCCCAAATTCACCACGAACATAATGCCATGCCCCGCATTTTCGCCCCCCTATGTCTGTCCCTTCTCCTGCATCCTGAGTAATTGCAGCTCCTTTTCTGCTTTCTGCTCTAGCTTCTTCTTTTCCTTTTTCCTTCTCACATTGCTCTCCTCCTAAACCTGCTATCTTCCTGTCTCCTCCTAACCGCTGTTCTTAACTAATGCCGTTCATATTATATAAGTTGCTCATGTTCTCGTGGATTCAGAGTGGAGACACTATACTTACTGGGAGATCTTACTGATAGAAGGTCACTCTCTGAACCCACAACAGTTATGTTTTGATGCTATGTATCTGTGGGTAGACGTTCCAACTCTCGCTACAAGGGCCTGCCCAGGTGAGAGTAACATAGTAACATAGTAACATAGTAATTTAGGTTGAAAAAAGACACAAGTCCATCAAGTTCAACCCTTCTACCTATCATTACAGCTTTTGATCCAAAAGAAGGCAAAAACCCTTAAGGAAGCTATTTCGAATTTTGCCTCCTGGGGGAAAAAATTCCTTCTTGACTCCAAGAGGCAATCAGATTTCTCCTTGGATCAATAAGCTCTTTTATTAATGCTTATTCTATTATTAATAGCCCTGTATGTTCTGCTTTCCTAAAAAAAACATCCAAACCATTTTTAAATGCATCTATTGTGGTTGATAGCACTACCTCTCTTGGCAGGGAGTTCCATAACTTTATTTTCCTAACTGTAAAGAATCCCTTCCTTTGCTGTCTATGAAATCTTTGCTCTTCCAGTCTGAGGGGGTGACCTCTTGTTCTTTGTACCTTTATGTTAATGAACAGGTCACTGGAGAGCTCTTTATATTGGCCCTGCACATATTTATATAATGTTATCATATCCCTTCTGAGACGCCTTTTTTCTAACGTATATAAATTCAATTGTTTAAGTCTCTCTTCATAACTAAGATCCTCCAAACCCCTTATTAATTTTGTAGCTCTCCTTTGCACTTTTTCTAGTTCCTTAATATCCTTTTTAAGGACTGGTGCCCAGAACTGTACTGCATATTCAAGGTGAGGTCTTACCATTGATTTGTAAAGAGGCAAGATGATATCCTCCTCCCGTGAATCTATACCTCGTTTTATACATGCCAATATCTTATTGGCCCTTGCAGCTACTGACTGGCATTGGGCACTGTTGCCAAGTTTGCTGTCTATAATTATTCCTAAATCCTTTTCATTAGTAGTTTTTCCCAGGGAAAAACCATTTAACGTATATGTTGCTTTGTTATTATTTTTCCCATAATGCATAACTTTACATTTGTCTATATTGAACCTCATTTGCCACTTTACTGCCCAGTCCCCCACTCTGTCCAAATCTTCCTGTAAAGAAAAAACATCAAGATTAGTCTTTATTATTTGAATATCTGGGAATATCTATAACCCCGAGACTGGAAGATCTAATGTTGAAAAATTTTGATATTATATATAAATACTCCCAAGAAAAATTATTAAAAGACTGGAAAGAGTTGGGTATTTCTTGGCTAGGACGGGTGAATATAATAAAATCTTACTTACTGCCTAAATGGTCCTATTTATTCAGAATGGTTCCATTAAGGATCTCAATCTGTAAATTAAGATTATTGCAAAATCTCATTCTAAAATATATTTGGGCTCAAAAAAGACCCCGAATAGCCAAGTCCCATATGCTAAAACAATCTAACAAGGGAGGACTAGCCGTCCCGTGTGTCACCAGATATTATCAGGCGACTCGTTTGTTCCATCTGCGTAGATGGCAGGACCCTACGGTCATAAAGGATCCATGGTATGATATTGAGTCCTATATACTCGGGTTTAAAGACATTTCTCAAGCATTATGGATAAATACCAAATCTACTAAAAAAATAATTGCCGAAATAACTTGTCCCCATCTGGGGGAACTGCTGGCTGATTGGCTTTTGTTTAAAAAGGCGAATAACATATTGGACAAAATACCACCCTCGTGCACGATAAAAATACTGGAATTAAACATTGAAAATTTGAGACTAGCAGGGTGGCAAAAATATCCTTCCGTCAAGATAGAAGCCCTTCTGGAAAACTCGTGGCCCAAAGCATTCTCACAGATCCAACAGGAACATCTGCTATCGACTAAAGAAATTTTTAATTACCTAAGGCTGAAAAACTATTTAAATCAACATTTGATCAGAGATGTGGGAGATAAGAGGTCCGCTAAGCTGCTTGACTTTTTTGATACTAAGCTAAAATGTATAAAAATTTCACGGTGTCTGGAGATCTTAGGCCTTCAGGATAAAGATAATAAACCGAGATCTTGGCTGAACTGGGAAAAGGATTTAAAAGCAGAGATCCCCACAGAAACCTGGGTTAAATCGATGGGAGAAGTTAAGAAGGCTATTCACTGTACAAACATCCTAGAATTACACTATAAGATTATACATAGGTGGCATTAGTCCCAAAAATTCTGAATAAAATTGACCCGCTTGTATCGAGTTTGTGCTGGCGATGCAAACGGGAGGAGGGCACCTCTATACATATATGGTGGAACTGTGAAGTAATAGTTCCTCTATGGCGTCAGGTTTTTGAAAATATTTCGGATATATTGGAATGCAGAGTTAATCCCGAGATGGTCGTTGCGATACTGCATTTTAATATGTCACATCTTCCCTATAAAAAGAGGTACCTAATAATTCAGGTTATTCTAGCCACAAAGTCTGTTTTGGCTAGACTTTGGAGGCAAGAAAATAAACCAGTCTGGCTTCAAGTAGAATCACAAGTGCACTATCAATATAAGATGGAAAGGGGAATATCCTTTCAAAATGAGAGTAATACCAAATTCGAAGAAAAATGGAAGCCATGGTTTAAATGGATAAATGACTACGGTAACAATTAGATTAGATGGGAAGAGTGAAAAAGCGGGAGAGGGAAGTTTCGACCCTGGACATGATAAAAAAATAAAAAAAAAAAATAAAATAAATAAATTAAAATAAAGCATGATAATAAAAACTGGTATATAAATACCTAATCCCCTCCCTCCCCTGCCCGTGAATGTCTGTAGCGCACCCTTCTGGCTCTCTCAGTGAATTTGTATTATATGGTGTATGTATACTTGTATTGTCTAAATTCTGATGATTTAACAACTGCTAACTATCCCTGTAAACAGTTTCTGAATACTGTTGAATGATCAGATTATGTGGTGTTTGTTTTTTGTATTAAATAAAAGATAAAAAAAAATAAATAAAGATTAGTCTTTGTTGCCTTACCTAATTTAGTGTCATCCGCAATCACGAAGACATGGCTCTCAGCACAATGTGGAAGATCATTAATAAACAAGTTAAAAAGAAGAGGGCCCAAAACAGACCCCTGAGGTACTCCGCTTAATACCCTTGTCCAATCTGAGGATTTTCCATTTACAACAACCCTTTGTGTTCTATCTTTTAGCCAATTTTCAATCCACATACACACATTTGCCCCCAAACCTATTTCTCTCAATTTGTAGAGTAACCTTTTGTGTGGAACTGTATCAAATGCTTTCACAAAATCCAAATAGATCACATCAACTGCCACACCTATATCTATATTTTTACTGACTTCTTCATAGAATGTTATTAAGTTTGTTTGACATGACCTGTCTTTCACAAAACCATGTTGACTTTTACTAATTATATTCTGGTTCAAGATGTATTCTTGAGTGTATCCCTTTAGCAATCCTTCAAATAGTTTCCCCACTACAGATGTCAAGCTCACTGGCCTATAATTACCTGGCAGAGATTTTGATCCCTTTTTAAATATTGGAATGACATCCGCCTTTCGCCAGTCTGTTGGCACTGTACCTGAACTGAATGAGTCCCTAAAGATCATGAATAGTGGTCTGGCCAGAATTATGCTTAACTCTCTAAGTACCCTTGGGTGTATACCATCTGGCCCTGGGGCCTTGTCTATCTTAACAGAGTTTAATTGCTTAAGCACTTTTTCTTGTGTCAGCCAATCCCATGTTTGCGGCAAATGTCCCATAACTTCCTGTAGCAGGGGCTCGTCCATCTGCTCTTCCTTAGTATAAACAGAAGAAAAAAAAGTATTTAAAATGTCTGCTTTCTCTCTGTCCTCACTTACCAAATGTCCCATTTGGGATAACAAGGGCCCAACATTTTCCCTCTTTAGCTTTTTTCCATTTATATATTTATAAAACATTTTGGGGTTAGTTTTACTCTCCTTGGCAACCCTTTTCTCATTTTCCAATTTAGCCATTTTAATTGCCTTTTTGCAGGCTTTGTTGGCCTCTTTGTACTCTATAAATGATAATGCTGATCCCGTGTTTTTATAATGTTTGAATGCCATTTTCTTGTTTTGTATTTCCTGTTTCACGTTACCGGTAAGCCACATTGGTTTTGATTTGTGTCTTTTGCATTTGTTTCCCAAAGGTATATATTGGGATGTGTACTTTTGTAATGTGTGCTTAAAGGCATTCCACTTGTCTTCTGTGTTTAGTCCAGAAAACAATCGTTCCCAGTCTAAATGTTCAATCGATGCCCTTAGTCCATCAAAGTTAGCCCTTCTAAAATTAAGTGTTTTGGTGGCATAGTTACCAATTTGCTTTTTTGCATTACTCTCAAATGAGACCATATTATGGTCACTATTCCCCAAGTGTTCTCTTATTTGGATGTTTGAGATAAGCTCCTCATTGTTTGTTATTACCAAATCCAGACAGGCATCCATTCTAGTTGGGGTGTCTACTAATTGTGCCATAAATGTGTTATTAAGCAGGTTCAGAAACTTGCTGCCCCTAGCTGAACTAGTTGTGCCACACTTCCAATCTATATCTGGGTAATTAAAATCTCCCATGATTAGAACTTCATTCATATTTGCAGCCTTTTCAATTTGTAATAAAAGCTGATCTTCTCCATCAATGCTAATATTTGGTGGCTTGTAGCATACACCTACAAGTAATGTGCAATTCTTTTTAGCGTCTAAGCTAATCTCCACCCACAGTGACTCCACATCAGTTTCAGCTACATCATGTACACCTTCTTTAATACTGGGCTTTAATTTAGTATTTACATACAGACAAATCCCTCCCCCTTTTATATTTACTCTGACCTTTCTAAAAAGTGAGTAGTCTTGTAAATTAACTGACCAGTCGTGGGTCTCATCCCACCACGTTTCTGTGATTCCGATTAAATCATACTGTTCAGCACTTACCAGTATCTCCAGCTCACCCATTTTGTTTGTCAAGCTACTTGCATTTGCTAAAAGACATTTAAGATTACTACCCATTTTCTGTTTAGTTGACAAACACTTAATGTGTGCAGGTATAATTATATGGACCTCCCTTTGGTCTATGTTAACCCCACCACTGCTTTCCTCCTCCTCTCCCATAGCTAGACCCACCTTCCAATCTACCCTAGCTACCATTGCTTCATTTTGATCTTGACCCTCTCCCCCAGAGCTTAGTTTAAAAGCTCATCTAACCCTTTAGCCATCCTCGCCCCTAATACTGCAGCCCCCTCATCATTGAGGTGCAGCCCATCCCGTCCAAAGAGTCTGTAGCCGACTGCAAAGTCTGCCCAGTGATCCAAGAACCCAAATCCCTCTTGCTTGCACCACCTTCGCAACCACGCATTAATCTCCCTAAGCTCCCGCTGTCTCCCTGACGTAGCGCGTGGTACTGGTAATATTTCTGAGAATATTACCTTGGAGGTCCTTTCCTTTAGCTTCTTTCCTAGTTCCCTAAAATCATTTTTAAGGACCCCCCACCTACCATTGACTTTGTCATTAGTACCAATGTGTACTATGACCGCTGGATCATGCCCAGCCCCTCCCAATAATCTGCCTACCCGTTCCGCAACATGCCGAACCCGAGCACTCGGGAGACAACATACAGTTCGGCATTCGGGGTCCTGGCGACAGATTACCCTATCTACCTTCCTAATAATAGAATCCCCTACCACCACAACCTGTCTAGCCTTCCTAGTGTCCGGGCTCCCAACTGCGCTGGAGAGGCTACTCACCTGGCTGCTAGGAGAGTCCGCCTGCCCCAGAAATGCCTCTTCTGAGCTAATCCCCCCCAGCATCCTCACACAAGCTGGCAAACATGTTGGGGTGAACCAGCTCAGAACAAGCCTCCCTAGCTCTCCGACCCCTACTGCCCCTTACACAACTAACCCAGCTCTCTGCCCTAGAAACCTCTTCTCCCCCATCTTCACCCTCCTCTACACTGGCCCCAGCCAATGCCTGCTCCGTGAGCAGTAAACTCCGCTCCATGTTGCTTATGTCCCTAAGTGTTGCCAGTTGCCTCTTTAGATCTAATATTATATTTTCCAAAGCAGCAACCTGCTCACATCTGCAGCAGCGGTATGGACCCTGGGGAACTTGCTCCAAGACCGCATACATGCTGCAAGACATGCACTTAGTGGCATTGTCCAACATGCTCTCTAGTGTAAACCACAAAATTAAAAATAGAATAAAATAAAATAAAAAAAAGATTTATACTTTACCCTCCTTCTTTCCTTTTAACTCCTTATTTGCTTCTAACTCCCACACTTAAGAAGCTTTTTTCACTTTAGAAGCTGCTCCCTTGAATTCGCCTGGCTCACTATTCGCCTGCTCCTTCCAGTGAAATGGCCTTCAAAGTAAAGAGACTCCCAGAGAAGGTTAATTAACTGATTGCAAAAATTGAGTAGATGTAGTCAATGCTAGATATCACTATATTGAATGGTCACCTACCGGATATACTGACCACCCTATAGGATGTTTGGTATCTTAGCAATCTGACCATATAATAATATTGGGAGAGGAGGTGCTAGCTCACTTGGTGTGTATGCCCCCACGAATATGTCCTAAAGTAATTTAACTTACGAATAGCCCCTAGTTATTAATGTCAGAATGGGCTCATACGACAGTATATATAACGGAATATATAGGCAGTGCATTTATGTTTCTAGGTTTTATTTCTGCCTTATGGAACATTAATCATTTTTGTCTATTTTGATGTGAGATACTTGCGTTGTTTTTTAAAAACAAAAACAGTAGTAAATATTTTGATTATATTTCTAATGGATCCGGAGAGTTGGCTATTTCCTTATAATGGAAATATCCTTTGTGGATGGTCCCTCTCTGAACCCATAACAATTGATTGGCTTGAATGTTTGGAATTTGTTGTATTGGTGTCCCTACCCCTGCTAAGATGGCTAAGTTTGGGGAAGAAGAAAGTTAGATGTGACTTATTACTGTTGGAACCGGCTTGGATGTCAGCATATTCAACGGTATACATAAGCTGCACACTTGTTCTCCTAAGTCAGTTCATGTTTTATTTCTGTCATATGAAAAATAATCTTTTATGTCTATTTTTATGAAATGTATATAATTTAAAAAAAAAAAAATGCGACCAGTGCGACTCCGGTCGCATTTTTTTAAATCAAACTTTATTGAAGCCACGCGGCCGGAGGGGAGCTCACAACACTTCCCTCACAGCTGCTGTCCAGCTAAACCCCGGCAGGCCTGGGGGCGTGGGCGATTTTCCTGACCCCCTAAGGCCGGCCCTGCTTATAGAAGCCATGTGGCTTATCTCTTAGCCAGCTAGCTCCATCTGGCCTGATAATACTTGGGGCTAAGTTATATTTTAAATTGTGTGCCGTTTTAAAGATGACTGAAGTTTTTTTGGGTGCTATGTAACCCAAAATGTCATTACCCAAAATAATATTCCAGTATTTAAATAGAATGGCTTTGATAGCTGGAGCCGCTATATTATAATCTGTCAAAAAAGAGAAACTAAAATCTCCTTTCTTGGTGTTATCTCTGACCACCCCTGCTTTTAAGGATGTCCTCTCTAGAAATGTTTTCTGCTTCTTGTTCAGCCTTCATTAGCAGCTCTGATTTATAGTTTATTTTTTTTGGAGAAATCTGTCCTTCAGTATCTTAGTTTGTTCCTTATATTTATTAAGATTCAAACAATTCCTTCGGAATTGCCTTTTTGGAATATTCCTAAGCCAATTTTGATGATGGCAGCTATTTTTAAATGGGTCTTGGATTTAAGTAACCCCTTTTTCCACATATTCAGATTCAGATCTAAACAATCTGTTTGGTGGTTGCTACAGAAAGTAAAGCTCAGGCTCGTCATTACTATTACGATAGATCTGTTCTGTACCTCTCCAGACAAAAATAATCATCTATCTATAACATTTTCTAAAACATTTCCAGAGGACCATGCTTGCGGCATAAGGATTTCAGTCGCTTGTGAAGGCCAACTCCCAGTTTCCCATAAATATATTTGCATAACTTGGCACAAACCTGCTCCTACATGTCTTCAAATTGAAATCACCTTAAAAGTTGAAATAATTATACTTCAATATAAACTCTATAGCTTTCAAAATGAAACCCATTTGATTTTTGGCCATGTTCACATTTCTACTCAACATTTTTTTAATTGCTTCAATGCCTTTGGCATGATCTATAGATGTATACAGAGGTGAAACTTTAGCTGTTACGTGTATACGATTGGGATCCCATTCTATACTTTCTAATTTGTAGATAATGTCAGTACTCTCCTTTAGATGTGATGGGATAGTTATCACATATTTTTGTAGGAATACATCCACATAATGGGAAATATTACACGTATATTCTCCACCTTTTTATGTATTTGGGGTAAATAATAGAAATATGGGACCATTGGATTTGAAGAGAATAGAAATTCATATTCCTGTTTATTCAATACTCCCATTTCCTTTCCTTCATTGAGCAGATTCTTCATGATTGAATACAATTTTAGGGTGGGGTCTACAATAGTTTTTTTTTTAGGTTTGATCATCTTTCAGAAGTCTATAGGATTCTTTCAGATATGGAACCCTGCTTCTTAAAACCACGCCCCATCCCTTGTCTGCTGGGCAAATTTTTATTTCCTTATTTTCTTTTAATTCTTTCAGGGAAGTCCTTTCTTTCTTAGTGAGATTGTTGTTTGTAGGCATTTTTGTTGTATCTAATGCTTTTATATCTTTCAGAACTATTTTATTAAACAGATCCAGATTACTGCCCTTTTCAAGCCTAGGATTAAATGAGGATTTCTCTCTCAATGTGGTGTGGCATATATGTGGTGTATAAACATTGGGCTGTTGTGTGTCTGTGACACGTGTCATAGAGTTTGATTAAACAGAAATCTGATTTGTATTTACTACAGTATGAAGACAGATCATCTCGGCAGCACCATGGAGCAGGTAAGCTCACCAGCTCCACTGCTGGAAATGATCTATATTACTCAGTGTGAGCAAGTTGCTGGTGCTGCCAAAATGATCTATCATCAGTAAGTATCCATTATCCGAAACATGAAATATTCACCGGTCCAACCAGAAGAAGCCCTGGGTGGGGCGAAATGCATCTGACATCACTTACTCCAGAGGGAATGTGAGACTGAACCGCCATTGATGATTTCAGAACTTCCTGACTTTTAAATTGCAAGTGTTTGTGTGACACACATGAGAGCAGTCACCAATATTTTATGTAAACGATTTTAACCTTTTTTTATATGTTGATTAAAAAACGGTTTTATACTATGCAAATATCTTTTGTCTATTGCATGTGAGCAGAAGTGTCTCTTAAAGAGACTTACTACTGTTACACTGGGAGAGACCTGGAGACTTCATAGTTCCTCAGGAGATTGCACACATACTTTTAAAAATGAGCAGTATCATTTCTGCTCCAATACAGTTGAGTGTGGTACTAATCTGTCTTTCTTCGCATGTCAACGTAATATATGAACAGGACATCTGACTAACCTATAAAGAAGTTTTTCTCCATATACTCCACCAAAATTTAAGTATATTTGTATGTTTTTTAACACTGGGTTACAAATAGTTTTGTGAAGGCATAGTGCTCCATCTTTTATATACTGTATTACTACAATGTATTGAAGGGAAACATCTGGTTCTGTTACTCAATTCTTTCTGTTGTTTATATTTCCCACTGAGGACAACAAGAATATAGAATATTAGTGACTACAAATCTCTGTTACTTGTTGGGATACTCTCTGTGGAAGAGAGGGATATCATTTGGTGTATGTTTCTGAATTTCAGTAACTCAGTGCTGCTACAACAATTTGCAACTCGTATAATTTTATTACATTCATAGTGTATATTTCTGTTCCTGGTTCTGAGGAGACAGGTAGATCCATGCACCAGAAACAGAGCTCTCTAATGCTGCTGCGAATTCATCCAGCTGTGCAATTTTCTGATACCCCTGCAAGACACATAAGTCTATTTATTTGTAGAACTTATCTCCTTATATTTTGTAATTGCATTTTTCCTTCTGTGCCTATAGTGTAGTGAAAAAGTTTTTGACTGATTTTCTTTATTGTTGCTTTTTTCACATTACATTTTGACATGTTTTTGTGCTATGTTTAGACATTTGTTTTGTTCCATTTTCTTTCTTTTTTTTTGTAAATCAAATGTTATTAGTTTTTTTTCAAAAACAGAGCAACACAAAGAGGCGGGGGTACTGAAAGAAAAAAGGGAGGGGAGGGAAGCTGAGTAATCTGACACAGCAGAGTACTATCTCCTTGTTTCACAATTTACATTGTTTGACAACAAGCATTGTTGAAACAGCTATAGAGTTATCAGTAACATAAACACATAATGGTCAGCATAAAGTGCATATTTCCCATCCATCAAAAAAAAATAATATATATATATATTGTGAGCGAAAATGTGGAATAGTGGTGGAAGGCGGGTATATCAGGCCTGCTTTGCTACACAGTAGCCAGAGTTTTGCAGTTACATGTCCCAGGGAGAGAGGTTAAGTTTGCAGAATACAGTGCTGGTACTCTGCAAAACATGGTATGGGTCCCTGGGGCGGCGCATTTGGAGAGCAGGGTGGGCCAGTGCTCCAACAGCACTAGTTGCTGTGTACTGATCACAACTTTGATTTAGCTATAGTAGTTCCAGAGATGTGAGCTAATTAACACTCACCTGTAGCTGGTTAATTAGCAGGCTGCTCTTTAAAGTAAGAAATCAGCCTACTGCAGGGAGAAGAGAAAAGCCAGCAAGGAGAGAGCATATCGTGATTATTGCAAATCCCTTTTTGTTTTCTTGGAAATTGGTAAGTGGGAAAGCCACCCAATGACAGATAGATGTTTTTGTTTAGTAAGAGCAAGGAATTTTGTTTTGTTTATACTTATTTAAAAGGACCTGTTTGCTTATAAAAAAAAAAAGGAAAACTGTACTGCATGTGTCCTGGACTTTGTATACCCTAGAAGGCTGTGGTTACTGTAAGATCTATGACAAAATCCTACCTGTGTGAGAGGTGGTTTGTTACTATACATATATACAGACAAATGGAAAGGCAGATACTCCCTATAGTACTGTAAAACAGAACCTTTATTTAATACTTTATATGTTTGCAGGTCCTTAACAAACTATATCCAATAACAGTTTTGGCGAGTTCTTCCATATATCATGTGTGCGTCACTTTCAGTTTCCATTCAGGAAAGGTTGGCAGGGTCCCCCCAATGTAAGGGAATTAGTCGTGTTTAGTATATGCTTTTGTAAAAAAATGAATTGGCTTAATTGAGTGGTGTGGCGGATAAGGTGCTTGAAGAAAAGGGGGAAGTTTACCAGTCAACTCATGAGTTGAGTTAAGTGTATTTTGGCCCAGAATCGTTGTCAGAAAGGTAGTTAGTCAAGGCAGTTTTAGTTGAATGCACTATTGCAGTGTCAGTCAGAATAGAGTAGTTTAGTCTCCAAGTGCATTAAATAGGACGTGATAACAGACCCTGTTGACAAATATATCTCTGACAGTAGGGTGAAGCACTTGCCAGCAATCTATGAGAAAGCAGTTTCTTGATTTTATGTGAAATGTGTAGCGGTGTGTGGGTCGTTACTGTTGATGTGTCAATTTTAGGTACAAAGGCTACGATAAAATCACCTCCAAAGATTGTAAAACATTCCTGGAAGGTTTGAAATTTGGTCATTATAGTGAAGAAGCATGTGTTCTGTTCTTTGTTTGGTAGGTAAATATCGGAGAATCTGTATATATGGTCTGCTATTGTCCCTGACAAAAAGTAATCTGCTTTCTAAATCCAAAAGTTGTGCAATTTTAATAAAGTGCATATGTTGAAAGATTAAAATAGTTGTCCTTTTATTACAGAGTGCAGCCCATTGCTGAAGTAACCCAAAGGGTATTCACATGTGCTTAGTCGCAGAGAGGTGGTATTATAGAAATGTGTTACTTTACTTGCAAAAAGAGTTTTTATTAAATATTAAGGCCTTCTACATTGAGAGAAAGGATATTTAAATCTGGTGGGATAGGCTTTTGGTGAGGGGGCTATCCCTTCAAGAATTTGAAGAAAGCCTTTCTCTGGGATATTAATCAAGACAGAGATAGGATGTTGTCTGGTTCTAAGACTTATTGGTTTAGACAAGACACATATACATGTCCAGTTCTAAGCACCATGTGTGACCAGTAAGACTCTGATCTGGATAAATAAGAACCCTTGTTGAAGATTACCTCTTAGATAATGTAATGTGGTTTTCACCCTAGAAAATGTGTACCAAAAGGTTGAGCCCAGGATACTGTTTGCCAGGGACTTGTGCGACACAAGCACTACCCATAGTTAATCAGGAAAGGGACAATAGATGCAAAGTCAGAGAACAGCCAAGGTTTGAGACAGGTGGAGTACAAGCGGAGCTAAAGAGGTAGTCAAGGGTCGAGACAGGCGAAGTTCAAGCAGAGTCAAACAATGGTAGCCGATGTCCAAAACTGAGAGACATAATACAAAGTATAATAATAAATAACAAAATAGACTGTATGCACAGGCTATAGGAGGAGTGTGGACCAGATTTATATATACATTGTAACAAGTAAACACCCTTAAAGGGGTGGGGAAAGGGCGTGAACTGAAACAGGATGTATATATCTTTAATTATTTGATTCCCCATTTACCGCCATTACTGTAAATAGGAGTGCGCTAAGTGCACAAGTGGACTCTAAAAATATGACCACCACAAGTAGCAGCAATGCCTGAACTCATGGGTAACTTATGGACTCTGGAAAGATTGAAGATCCCGGGCGGCGATAGGACAGTTAAGTGACACCATGTATAGTCTATAGTTTGACAGCATTACAAAAGGTTATTGATAGACAATTCTGCCAATCCTAACCAATGACAGAAGACTCTTGGACACAGTGGAATAGGGTTATCACATGGTAGCTAAAAGAGCTCCAACGATTGTTTCTTTGTTTTCTCCCTCCCTTTACAGTTCCATATCTGTTTCCAGCTCCAACTGGTTAAGTACTAAAAAAGATGCAGAAGGGTGGGATGATACTTTTTCAATCTAAAACTGGTAAAATAAAATAAAATCCGTCATAGTACTATGGATCATGTTGTGTATTGCTTATGTGCACCACATGTGAAATTTACTATGCGGGAATGCCTTTATACCCCAAAAGAAAAAAATAAGTGATCATCTAACATCAATTGCTGGAGAGGGAGACAAAGTTCAAGTTACTCCCATTATGAGACACATTATGAATTGTAATAATGCAAATGCAGAAAAGTGTTTGGTCCAAGGTATAGAACAGGCCGCCCTCAACATCAGGGATGGCAATCTGATACACAGACTAAAATATCTTGAGACCCAATGGATTTTTTCATTGCATACCAGAAAACAACACGGGTTGAACTCTGAGTTTGATCCACTCAATAATTTGTAAGTCTGGTAGATTGAGTGTTTACAAGAAGTCCGAGACTTCCTGATGATAACAAAGGATTCTGGTGCAACTTTCCTGCCACATTGAGAGATTGAAGGAGTGTAGACAAAAGTAATATGATGTCATGTTTCTAGTGCTCCGCTGTCAGTGGGCGAAGAGATCTGCGAACCAGTAGGGTGAGAGGCGCTGATATAGATATTGATAAGATTCAATGCTACGCTATTGATTCACAATCTGTATAGGGGGAGGGTTGCCAATTGTTCTCCAAAAGATACAATCCACACTATTGCCGCCATCAACTTTATATTGGCATCAAGCCATTTTTCTTTTACCAGCTATTGTAGCAACCATAGAGTGTGGAAACTGCATGGGTTATGTACATATTTTAAAGGAGTTGCCATTTTTTGAGTCAAAGGACTGACTTATTTTATATTAAAAAACTCTACCGAATAGGGACTTTTTTGTATAATACATTTCTCAGTAGAAATGGACGCATTAATAACGAAATACACTACATCAACCCTTCTTTGTTTGGCAATGAGTACCTGCTAATATAAAATGCCCAATAAGTATCGTTTAACAGAACAATTTATTTTCTCGTAGGTTTGATTGCAGAGAGCCTCTTCCCAGCTAAAGATTATTGTAATCTTATCACATTCTCTGCTGATCAATATGGCAAGCAGAAAGAAAATGAGTTTTGTATGTTAAGCAAACTCAGGGAGCTGACTGAAAACAAATCAATTTTTTTTTTCTCTTTCAAATTTGTTGGAGCTAGTCACAACACAGAGCCAGTGAGATCATATGAAGTTCCATCTTGATTTCTCAAATTTTTTTTTCTTTATGGAAGTGAAGGATCAAATTGTCCACTTTTGAAAATGAACATTAAATGGGATAAAATGCAGAGCCAAGTAAATCTTATGGGAGCTTACCAATATGTATCTTGCAATGCTAGTTTGTAAAGTGTCAAATAGCCTTTCAGCCCTTGAAAGAATAATAAAAGTGCATCTTCACAATAGTGACCTTAACAAAAGCTTTGAAAGCATGGAAGTTCCTTTATTTTTATAGCTGATGGAGCATAGGTGGAATAATTATTGGTTTGGTCATTTTGGCAGGTCCATCTATTTGCAGATCACAAGGGTACAATACAACTGCTAGAGCGCTCTGTATGTAGTCATTAAGAAACCATAATTTTTGTTTCAATCATTAATTTATACCATGGTCTGTGTAAACAATCACTATGTGTTTTAGATAAAATAGAAATCATGTATTTCTTCCCAGCAATGTCCTATTTAAGTATTATTATATTTTGTATATCCCCCTTAATTAAAAATGTTTAAAGGACAACTGTCGGCAAAAAAACAAGATATGTTTAGTTGAAAGACTGCTTATTTTAACCACTTCGAGACCAATGACGGTCCTTGACCGTCATAGGGAAATCTCCCTTCGTGACCGATGACGATCCAGGACCGTCATGCAGGTCCGGCACAGCGACCGGATGTTAATATCTGTCAAAGCAGGTGCCTGCTTTGACAGCTTTAGCCTCTCCTTGCTCCACGGCGATCGTGGGGCAGGGAGAGACTAAATATAGTGTGTCAAGTCTCCCCCCTGGTCGCTCCAGTAACAACCCCCCCCCCCCCCCCCCAGGACGTTTTTTTTATTTTTTTCTATTATGCTAATCCTAACTCTTGGGTTAGGGTTAGAGTTAATCAAAATCCTAATCCTAGAGTTAGAATTAGGGTTTGTACTAACCCTAACCATAGGGTTAAGGTTAGAGTTAAATAACAATAAAAAAATTTAAAAAAATTTAAAAAATAAAGAAATAAAAAAAATTTAAAATAATAATAATAAATTGTATATAAAAAAAAGAAGTTATTCCGTAGAGGACCAATGACATATTATGTCTGTCTGTGGTCCTCTAGGGATATAGATAGCAGTAGATAGGGGCCCGCAGCAGCTGGATATATGATCCATGCAGCCTCAGGATAGCAAAAATTGGTGCTTCCTACTATAGACTACTTTTCCTATTCTGCTACAGTAGCTTTTGGCTGTCTGAGCATGATGGGAAATGTAGTCACAAGCATTACATAATAAATACACGTTTTAAAGCTGCAATGACTGTATCCTAAATTTTCCCCTGCACCTGCCACATAAACCTAGCAAACCTATACATGTGGCACTATACTCAGGGGAAGTTGCTGAGCATATATTGGGGTTTTGTTTGGCAATAAAATAGAACAGCCCCTTTAAATTCATACCTAAGTTTCAAAGTGTGTGGAAATAAAACACACACAAAATTACTACGCCAAAACTTGTCAAAGATTGGTGAAAAGTGTCAAATTACCCCTAGTTGAATGCCCTGGGATGTCTACTTTATAAAAAATGTGTACATGTGGGGGGTTATTCAGCGATTCATGACCGATATCGGTGTTACATTGTCACTAACGCTAATTTAAAAAAAAAATGGTTTTGAAACAGCTATATGCTACTTGTATTTATTAACCTAAAACATGCAAAAAAAAATATAAACATTGGGTATTTCTGAACTCAGGACCTATATTCGAATCTATTTAGCAGTTTTTTTCTATTAGCTTTTGGAGCTTAGTAAAAGAATTTACAAAGAAAAGTCAGGAAAAGTTTTTTATTTTTTTTATTTTAACCATATTTTACTATTTTTTTCACAATACATTAAATGAAATGAACAAAATAATGTCATGAAAAGAAAGCCCTTCTTGTCCTGAAAAAAACAATATATAATATGTGTGGGTACAACCGACAAAGAAGAAAATTAAAACTAAACACAAACACCTCAGAAGTGTTAAAACAGCCTCGGTCACTAACGCACAACATTCCAAAAACAGTCTGGTCATGAAGGGGTTAAATAAAATTCTTTAATGAAAATAATACAAATAAAGCACCCTATAAAGACCTTTTTAATGCTATAGCTCTATCATCGGGGTGGGCATGCTGCTTAGAACCTTGGGGCAGGTGGGGCAGATCTTAATTTATCTGACTCAAGATGTCCGTTCCCTTACAAGCAAAGCAGGTTCATCAAGGTACTTTATTTGTATTCTTTCATGAAAGCATTTCTATTTAGATTTCCCAGAATTGATGCAATATGTCAATTAAACATAACTTAATTTGTTGCTAACAGTTGTCTTTTAAGTTGCATAAAAGCAACAG
Organism: Pelodytes ibericus; assembly: GCA_036172795.1. Lineage (NCBI taxonomy): Eukaryota > Metazoa > Chordata > Amphibia > Anura > Pelodytidae > Pelodytes > Pelodytes ibericus. Next base: position 93,520,223 of record CM069857.1, on the reverse strand, counting down.
ATTCACCTAGAACATTTAGATCTACAGGTACTAGCCCTTTAAATTGCCCCACATGCCTAAAGCACAATCACTCTTCATCAGGCATAATGTAGAATCATAGCAGTAAAACTGCTTAATATTTATAGTCTGAAGGGAAAACTAATGGTAGTTTTCTAAATGTGTTATGCATATTATATCAAAAAGTAATATCAGTGAAGCATGTCTCTGAATCTATAATGCTTTTAGAAGCATATTTAAAAAATAAAGTTTTATATTGCTCACAATGAACTAATTTTAAAGTAGTAGAGATAGTAAAGCATAGATCTAGCTTAGATTAAAGTTTTATTTTTTATTTTTTACCACTGAATCTTTAGTTCTCCATGTACCACTATTTAAGGAGACAGTTGCCCTTCAAACAAAAGGGTGTATTTGCTGGCTGTTAATTCTTCTTACTGTATTATATCCTTTCACTAATATTCTATAACATGGCTAGTCAGCATCTTTTCCTCGGCTAACTTTGCATATGGCAAGTGTAAAAAAATGCTAAGTACTTGCTTGTTTAAAAGTCCTTGCTTTCAGTGAAATCTCAGACTTGGAGCTAAGCTTGCTATTGGTTTTAACATTTTTGGAGTCTTACTTGGTGAGGTTATCCTTTATTTGCTCAGTGCTTCCACCAGCTAATTTATGAGCAGCTCTTATTTATTTAATTAAGTTTATTGCTCTATTCCAGGGGTGTCCAAGTTTATTCTGCAAAGGGCCACTTCGCTAGAAATGTATGCGTGCGTGGGCCGCATTCATTTTTCATTCATTCAGAGAATAATATATATAATTATATACGTGTGTGTGTGTGTATGTGTATATATATATATATATATATATATATATATATATATATATATATATATATATATTTTACACTAATGTGTAGTGGTCACATTAACTACAAACACACACATGCATACACAGTCACACTTACTCCCCCTTCCCACACACACAGTCACAATTACCCCACACACACATACACATTTATACACACGTACTCACATACATACACTTACCCCACACACATACACATTTATACACACACACTCACATACACTTACCCCACACCCACTTAACATGCACTCACATAGATACACATTTATACACATACTTGCATACATACACTTACCCCACACACTAATACACATATATACACACACACACTCACATACATACATACATACATACATACATACACTTACCCCCACACACATACACATTTTTACAGACACTCACAAACATACATACACTTAACCCCCACACACATCCACATTTATACACACACTCACATACATACACTTACCCCACTCACACATATACACATTTATACACACACACACACATACATACACTTACCCCACACACATCCACATTTATACAGACACTCACAAACATACATACACTTAACCCCCACACACATCCACATTTATACACACACTCACATACATACACTTACCCCACTCACACACATACACATTTATACACACACACTCACATACATACAGTTACCCCACACACACACATACATACACTTACCCCACACACACACATAAATACACTTACCCCACACACTCACATACATACAGTTACCCCACACACACACATACATACACTTACCCCACACACACACATAAATACACTTACCCCACACACACACATAAATACACTTACCCCACACACACACTCACATACACTTACCCCACACACTCACTCACATACACTTACCCCACACACTAATACACATTTATACACACTCACATACATACATACACCTAACCCACACACACATTGATACACACACTCACATACATACATACATACACTTACCCCACATACTAATACACATTTATACACACACACACACACACATACATACACCTAACCCACACACACATTGATACACACACTCACATACATACATACATACACTTACCCCACATACTAATACACATTTATACACACACACACACACACATACATACACTTAACCCACACACACATTGATACACACACTCACATACATACATACACTTACCCCACACACTAATACACATTTATACACACACACACACACTCACATACATACATACATACACTTACCCCACACACTAATACACATTTATACACACACACACACACATACATACACTTAACCCACACACACATTGATACACACACTCACATACATACATACACTTACCCCACACACTAATACACATTTATACACACACACACACACTCACATACATACATACACTTAACCCACACACACATTGATACACACACTCACATACATACATACTTACACTTACCCCACACACGTGGCTGTGGACTCCCGGTGCGCTTCTTCCCTCCCTCTGACCCTTGCGCATGACCTCATGCGCAGGGTAGAGGAGGGGATTTGTGCACTGCACACTGCACGGGAAGCTGTATCGGGGAACGAAGTTCCCTACACAGAGCGTGTAGGGAACTTCGTTTCCCGACACAGCTTCTCGTGTGGTGTGCAGTTCGAGGTGCGGCTACCGGAGCAGAGCTCAGACGGGCCGCACCCCGATGCCCGGCGGGCCGCATCTGGCCCGCGGGCCGCACGTTGGACGCCTCTGCTCTATTCAGTGTCAGTGAGATTCTGTTTTAGGGCTATACCATAGATTATATATATATATATATATATATATATATATATATATATATATATATATAGATCGTACTATGTTGTTTTATTTTTTTGTCTTCCATACATCTTTGAGAATTCTGTTATAAAAGAAGACCACTGCCGCATATAAGCATTATTTTATATCATCATCATGATACATGATTTGTGGTATTATTACACAATTACATTAATGCTTATTTATATGCACACCCTATCTACGTTGATGTTTCTATTTTAATGTTTTTTTGGGGTGGAAAATCACTCTGATTAGGGTTACTAGTAACTTTGTATATTTATTAGTGCTGTTTCTTCATTCTACTTATTAATATCTACACCTGCCACACTGGTCTGGATATGCTGTAAACATATCTGGCGATTCCATACAACATTAATAATGTTATACCTTTTTAGGTTGAAAAGATAGATATAAAATCAGTCCACATTATTACTGTTTTTAATAGTATTTTTAGAAATTGAATCGTTTTAGATTTTTGTATCTCTGGTGATATTTTTATTAAATTTGTTCATAAGACACTGTTTGTAGTATGTGTGTGTATATATATATATATATAAAATATATTATCCTCCCTGTTTCGAAGGTATGTACATGTGACACAAAACAGATTATTTTACTCATGTCAGTTCATTCACAGTATTATTTTTGAGCCATTAGAGGAGCTGTCAGTTGCTCTCTGATTGTTTTCTTTCATTTAAAACAAACATGCCATCAATGTGTCACTTTTAATACACCAATACATCTGTAATAATTATGACAACCAATACCTAACAAGAAATTGCCTTATCAACGTACAATATATAAAAATTATTTGTGTAAAGACAAGCAAAAAAAATGGATTACATCGACCTACAAGTTGAGCTGAATAGAAATGCACTGAACAAGTAACATGATGCAACATTACCTTTTGAACACTATATACTTGTGGTACAAGAACTTGTAGGAATAAGCACAGGGATTGGCTTCACAGAGTTGTGACCGTTATAAAGAGAACATTACCTAGTGGCAGGGACGTTGCTAGGTCTTCGGATAATCTGTGGCTAGAGTCCAGATGAGCTCGGTCACACACACACGCCATCTCTCTCTGTCTCTCTTTCTCACACACGCCGTCTCTCTCTCTTTCTCACACACGCCGTCTCTCTCTCTCTTTCTCACACACGCCGTCTCTCTCTCTCTCTCTCTTTCTCACACACACCGTCTCTCTCTCTCTCTCTCTTTCTCACACGCACCGTCTCTCTCTCTCTCTTTCTCACACACACCGTCTCTCTCTCTCTCTCTCTCTCTTTCTCACACACACCGTCTCTCTCTCTCTCTCTCTCTCTTTCTCACACACACCGTCTCTCTCTCTCTCTCTTTCTCACACACACCGTCTCTCTCTCTCTATTTCTTTCTCACACACCCCGTCTCTCTTTCTCACACACCCCGTCTCTCTTTCTCACACAGACACCCTGAGACACACACATACACTTACGCAAACACCCTTACACACACACACACACAAACATACTTACCCAAACACCCTTACACACACACATACACACACACACTTACGCAAACACCCTGACACACACAAGCTGTTTTTAGCACTTCCTTCAATAAAACATTAGTAAACTTCCTTGTTAGTAATGATAGTTAGTGTTAATAGTTAAACTGCAAGACTTTGAAACATCTGAAATAATTAAAAAAGGCAGAAAAGTCTTTTCACCCAATGTCCATGTAAGATCCGATAGGAGTTAGAGACTGGAAGCCTATGCCAGGCAGGTGGAGAATTGCCAATTCAGGGAAACAGCAGCAAGTACAAGTTTTGGAAGAAGCAAAGGGGTAACCAGTTAGAGCCAGGATCGAGGGCAGGAGAAGTCAGGATAAACGAGAGGAGAGCCGAGGTCAAAATCCGGGGAGTCAAAATACTAGGAGGGATATCAGGAAGATAGGGACGCTGAAGTAGGAACCAAGGGTGTAGACACCTTAGCAGCTCAATACACAAGCACTGATTGAATTCAGTGCTTTGTATTTAAAGGCTGTCAGGTGAATCTCCCCGCCTCCTTCAATTAGGGAAGACCACCCACCTGCATGAGGAAGCATACACTCGTTAGGGTGAGTGTCAGCCCTGTGCCACACCCCGCTGTCTCCACCAATGGAAAAAACCTAATCGCGCGTCAGGCCACGCCCCCCGCCATCTGTATACCAGAGGCACCAGCAACTCACGGGACGCGAGTTACTGGAGTCCGGGGATGCGGCCCAGCGCGCGACGGCCTTCCCCTCCGTCTGGCGGCAACGGAGGTGGCTGCAGGTAAGGGACCCCGGTTTCGAAGGAAACGGGGTCTGGGACCCTTACAGTCCATCTGTATTTTGCTCTCCCTCATGTATTTCTGTCTCTCACCTCTCCCTCCTCATGCCTGTCTCTCTCCTCTCCCTTCCCAAGTCTCTTTTTCCTTTTCCTTTAACATGCCTGTTTGTCTCCTATCCATCTATGTATGTCTCTCTCCCTTGCCATGTCTGTGTCTCTCATATCCTCATGTTTGCAACTCTTCCTTCCCATGCATGTTTCTCCTTTCCCCACCCCATACATGTCTGTCTGTCTCCTCTCCCCATGCCTGTCTTGCTCCTCTCTCCTCATGTCTCTCTCTCTCTCTCTCCTCTCCCCATGTCTGTCTTTTTTCTCTCCTTTCACCTTTCTCTTTTCTCTCCTCCAGCTCTGTTTTCTATTTTGCCCTTTATGTCTGTTCTCTCCTTCCCCATGCCTGTTCTCTCCTTCCCCATGCCTGTTCTCTCCTCCCCACCATGCCCATTGTCTCTCCTTTCCCCCATGTCTGTTGCTTCTCCTTCCCCCATGTATGTTGCCTCTCCTTTCCTACCCATTTTTATTATCTCTCCTCCCTCATATATGTTATCTCTCCCCACATGTCTGTTTTCTCTCCTCTGCTCCATATCTGTTGTCCCCCCCCATGTCTGTTGTCTCTTGCCCCATCCATTTTTACTTGAAGTTGCATGCCTCACTGGGAAACAGCAGGCAGCATCAGCACTTTGTGTTAAACACACTCAGAGCTCAGTCAGTGCTGATCGCGCTCTCCTTTCGTAGTGATGACTCAGAGCATTGTATTTCCTATGCCCTGAATCATCACTATGTACAAGTAGCATGAGCAGCATGAATTATATCTTTGTGTTTGATGTTTCTGTGCATAGATTCCACAGCCATTGTTGTAACTATTGAATTAGCAGGCAAATTTGTAATCAAGTCAGTGAAGTCTTGGATAAAACTGTTAATGTTTTTGACAAAAAGCTAGAAATGTGTCTCAATAAATGTTATAATAGGTCTGCATGGGTTTGTGGATTCTAGGAAGCATGTAGAATGTCCTTATGCTAGGAATGGTATAAGTGGTTATATTACTGCTCCTCCCTCTTATGCTGGTTTGATTATCCTATGAGATTATATCTGTTTTTATTTTGGTGTTGCTTTAACATTAAATATAGCTGTCCAATTTTCTGTGTCCCACTTGTGCTGCAGGGATTTTTTTTATTGCTATTGTGTTCCAGTATTGTATATTTGTTGCAGTATATTTGCCCTTAAACAGCTTTAAAGTGTCATATTTGTCCCAGGTAGCTTGCCAGTACCATTTCTGTCCCCAAACAGCTGTCCAATGCCACATCTATCCACTTACAGCTTATCAGTGCCATATCTATCCCCAAATAGTTTGCCAGTGCAATATATTCCCCCAAACTGCTTATTTGTACTCAAACAGATTTTTAGTGCCATATTTGCCCCCAATCAGCTTCTCATATTTGATCCAAATAGCTTGCCAGTGCCATATTTGTGTCTAAAAAGCATGCCTGTTTTGTCCTCAAACAGCCTACCAGAGCCATTTTTGATTCCCAACTTGCCAGTACCATCTCTGTCCACAAACAGCTTGTCAGTGACAACATTTTTCCCAAACATCAGGTGCCAGTGCCGTATTTGTCCAGACAAATTCTACACATGCCTCCAAACAGCTATGTATACTTGACTTGCTACTGTAGCAACTTTGTGTGGAGTTTTGGACCACACAAGGCAACAATAATGTGATCACTACTCCACTATACTAATCATATTAACACAAACACAAGTGGAGCTGAGCAACACTGTCAGATATTTTCATATTTTCATATTTGTGGATAACAGACAAAATCATCCAGTAATTAAGTTGTCCAGGTACCATAGAAAATGGGAGTTCTATTCACTTAACAGTGGTTTGTATTGAATTGAAAAGATAATTCTATAAATCAGGCACCTATTCCAAATCATATTCCAACAATTGACCCTATTGGGTTTGATTTGCAACAAAAAGCCTCTAAATAATTAGCTTCCCCGAGCAGTAGATAATTGATAACTTGCATAAAAGGATTTTATTTAATATATCAGTAAACATTTATGATTTCCCAATCTGGTTTTACTTTGTTATGAATCTAGCATATAAAAGAAGAATGTTTTAAAATTGTATTGCTAATGAATGAAAGGGAAATGTTAAATCATTTAAATAATAGCAGCTCATATACACATCTAATATTAACAATATTTATCTATCTATTTATATCTCTTGCTTTTTATTTGGTCATTTGTTTTCACTGTTCTTATCTTTTAAATATTTATGCAGTCTTTCTTTATAGCATGTAATTTGTAACTCCTTATGGATATAACAATATGAGATATTTTATTTAAAATAAAAATATATAAACTGGACTAGGGTAAAGAAGTAGTTTTTTTCTTATGTAAAATGCATTAACTGTCTGCACAAAATGGATTACAAATATGTAAGGTTTACAAATTTGCTTTATAATAATAAAAATGTAGGAAGAAATTTCTCCAAACAGGGCCGTGATGTGAAAATGTAGGCCCTTTACAGAACAAGGAGACATTGCTGCGCCAGCCCCAGATGCATCCAGGCACTGGGTCTCCAGAAGGGATGGTAGTGCTTGTTATTTGACAGGCACTAGATACTGAAAAAGGAACCCAAACATCCAGTATTTGCTAAAAGTAACGTGACCCTGATTATAAGCTCATCCCCCAAACTCTTAATGTATGAAAAAAAGAAAACCTACTAAATTTCTTTGCTAGTAAATACACTTTCAGCCTCCCATGATTGTTTGACCCCTTAGTCAGGTACTGGTTGTAGCCCTCCTGATGGAGATCCTGCCTTCACACATAAATCATAATAAATAATGTGTGTGATAGGCTGCAGCTTGACCAGATAATTAAAGGGCCTGTTTGGTGCCCAAAATGCATTTTCCAAATGTTAATGCATATTAATGTGGGTTCAAAGTATTTTAAAATGCATGTTTTACATTTTGCATTGCTTAAAATAAAAAATAAAAACCGTACAGTTAGATGAATTTGTGAAATTACAGCGGTTTTCAAGAAACCAGAACTGCCCACACTTACTGTGAAACCAATGAGAATAATTCCATTAAAATTAATGAATACCCTGTTTCTCTATTAATGTAATCATACAATGTGTTAACTGTTAACTGCACTGCACTGTTAAGAGATCCTACTGTGTACAAGAGCAAGAGTCCACACAATGTATTATATTCTAGCAGCACAAAATGTGACTAAATGAAAGAAAAGTGTATATGCCCAGTGTCTAAATAAACAGTGCTGTCTGAATGTGTGAATCAAATGGTACTGGGAAAAAACCTATGCACTACACAAGAAGTAGTCTTCAACATGTACCAAAGTGAGTTTGAGGGACAAGACTTTCCCTTTATGCCTATGCCTGTGTCATGTATTTGTATGTATATATTTATATGTGTGTGTGTGTGTGTGTGTGTGTGTGTATATATATATATATATATATATATATATATATATATATATATATATATATATATATATATATATATATATATATACAGCCTGACTTGTTACACAAGAATAAAAAAGAGATAAATTATCATTTGTATTCTAAGCAAACATTAATTATAATTTTTCATAAACCTCAGTTTGAGCTTCTTTTGTAGTATTTTTACATTTATACTAATTATACATAAACACACATTCTTTGTATGTATGCCAGAATACCAGAAAAAAAACCATGACAACTTTCCTTGATACACGGTGCTTAAGGTCTAAATCTACATTGCTGCAGTATAGCAATGCTTAGTATACATGATGTTCTTTCCTGTTCATACGCTAAATAATTAATTATACGGTATGCTCTTTGATTAAGTAGTTTTGCTGCTTCTTGAAAAGGTTTTGAGTGGATCACAAAGGCTTGTATTTATTAGCTTCTACGTAAAGCTCAGTAACTCATTTTTTTTTTCTTTTTCCTTTAAGAGGATTATTAATGTCCTTAGGAAATACTGAGCTTAATCAAGTTTTAAATAAGTTATTATTGTGTTTACCACCAAAAATAATTAGTTTGAATTTGACACTTAATAACATACATTAGTTTTTTTTTTTATGTAAGAAGGAACAGAGGGAGGTAGAAGATGAATATGGATTTGTAATATGAATAAACTCTGGTGGTCTCAATTAAAATAAGAAGATTAGGGAGGTTTAGTATAAATAAACTTACCCTCCCATAGTGTCTATCAAGATTTTGCTTCAGATAACATGATTCGGTCCCAGAAGGAATGTTGCAAATAGATTTGCTACACTTTCTTTCCACGGTTCTTGCAAACACCCATTTTTATAAGTATTTATGGCCAATATGTTTTGGGTGCCAATTATGCTCTCTGTGGGCATTTCTAATCAGCTGTTTTTAATTGGGTAATTTGCTAAAGCATAATTGTGGATTTATTTTCCAGTTTATTCCCATTATGATGCCTAACCTTTGGCATGTCATCTGTTATGGACTACAGTTGCCATGGTAATGCTTACTCTA
>CM069857.1:93493176-93498176 GCA_036172795.1 Pelodytes ibericus | reverse complement strand
AAGCGTCCGAATGCCTGGAAGCGACGGACGGCCTCAGGGAGCAAGTTCGACCTCATCGGGACTTCCATAGATGGGACTTAGTCTCTGACAGCTCAATAGAGAAAAGCTCCATAGCCTTCAGTGGACAGGACGGCAAAGCAAGGCCCAGGCATAGTTCCAGAACGGTAGCAGCTTCGTGCCGCTCGCCAGACCAAGTCCCCCACGAGGGAACAGACCACACGACGGGGCCCAGGCAGAGTTCCAGAACGATAGCAGCTTGGTGCCTCTCCCCGGACCAAGACCCCCACGAGGGAACTGACAGCCCGACGAGGCCCCTGCAGTCCCCCAGTGTGCAGGGAGGGACGGGGGCCATGCCGGAGGAGCCCCCCACCAACCCCCGGAGCGCGCTGCACCCCCTGCGGCGCCCCCCGGTGGCCGGATTTCAACGTTCTCCCTGCAGTGAATTAATAATCCCCGCAAAAAAAATAAAAAAATAAAAAAAAAAATGTAAAAATTTTAAAGCGACCCTCGGGGGACCGGACCAGACGGCGACGACCCCGACAGAGTTCCACGGCGACGGCAGCTTTATCCTGCTCCCCGGGCCCGGTTCCCCGCGGGACGCGCACGCACAACATGGAGCCGTTGAGCGAGCCAGCAAGCGAACACACAGCCCAAAACATGCCCAAGGGGTGCACGGACAGTTGGTACACAAACTGACACCTAAAAAAAAAAAAGTGGTTTTAAAAAGCTCCATGACCCTCGGGGGACCGGACCGGCCGGCGACGCCCAGACAGGGTTCCACGACGACGGGTGCTTTTTACCGCTTACCTAGTCCGGTAAGGTGCACTGTTACTGGAGGTGGTCCAGTGGTTCATGACCCCGACACTTGACCCGGGGGGCGACCGGACACCGCCTTAATACCCTGGCGCATTTTCCATGGCCACTACTGTATATGGCTTGGCAACACAGCCACCAATCGGGACAGAGGTGGCCTAGAAGTGACCAATCAGAAAAGCGAGCATGGGGGCGGAGCTGGCTGAGCGGGAACCAACCACTATAAATGCGGCTGCAGGGTGGAGCAGAGGAACTGTTTGAACGGGGGTGGAGCAGAGGAGCTGTGTGAACGGGGCTGGAGCTGTTGGAACGGAGCCGGAGCAGAGGAGCTGGAGCGGTTTGGACGGGGCTGGAGCAGAGGAGCAGGTGTCGGCGTTTCTTTGACTGAATCCGGAGTTGCTGTCACCGATTCACTCTAGTCAGGTAAGGTGAACTGTCACTGGAGGTGGTCACCGACATCTGACCCGCCGGGGTGAGGGGGGTGCACGGACAGTTGGTACACGAACTGACACCTAAAAAAAAAAAGTGGTTTTAAAAAGCTCCATGACCCTCGGGGGACCGGACCGGCCGGGGACGCCCAGACAGGGTTCCACGACGACGGGTGCTTTTTACCGCTTACCTAGTCCGGTAAGGTGCACTGTTACTGGAGGTGGTCCAGTGGTTCATGACCCCGACACTTGACCCGGGGGGGGGGGGGGCGACCGGACAAGTATATATGTATATATATATATATATATGTATGTGTGTGTATATATATATATAATTTCCTGGCTAACCATGGCAGCAGTTACGTATGGGTTAGCTCCACCCTCAAGGTAGGTAGGACAGAAACAAACTTATTAGAGAGCCCCCGCCCCCTGTCTCCTCAGTCTTTTTTCTGTCCTCATTGGTATTAGGACTGGGCCCGTTTCGGGCCTAAATATTTATTGTTTTATGGATTTTTTCTTTATTTGCTTTTTACTCACCTTCTGGAAAGTTCAGCCTCTTTCAGCCCGGTTCCTTGTCTTTTCACGGTTCCCTGGGATATTTATTCCTCCGTACACTTACTACTAGTTGGTACTGGAGATGATTCTGGATATGAGGTTTTGGCCATGTTCCTCCGTAAGCTTACTGCAAGTGGTACTGGAGATGTATTGGTGATTGGCAGAGGTCTCAATTCCTGCTGTACTTTGGTACTCATTCTTTGGTATGTATGGGGCATTGGGATGGGAGTCTCGCCCCCCCCCCTTTTTTATTCCTCTATTTGTTTTTATTTGAGTGTGGGGACGCTTTGGCATCCCACACTTCTGTTTCCCCCCTTCTCCGTTTATTTTTCGAGGCTGTGGAACGCATATGCGTTCCACACCTCCCTTACTATCTCCTATTCTCGGCGGTGGAACGCATATGCGTTCCACGCCTTTTTTCTATGGAGGGCTGGAGTACTTCCGCCTTCCAGCCCTAATTTTTTGCCCCTGTCAGCTGGGAAGGCGGTGAAGAGGCGCTGGAACACATTTGCGTTCCAGGCCTCGTTTTCGCTGCCGTTTTTCGGCGTTGGAACGCATATGCGTTCCACGCCTCGATTTCCCTTATCACTTATATTTTCTCTATTTAAGGGCTGCTGGTGCATGAGTTAGGTGGGCCCTGTTATTTCTTTTCTCCAGGACTCACCTTGACCTTTGTTCCCTGTGCCTTTACTTCTTCCAGCCTCAGGTAATTCTTTGTTTTTTGTCTGTTTTTTGTGTTTTGCATTTTCGTGCATTTGTTTCATGCAATATTTTCTTTCTCAGCCTGCCCTTTATTTTTATTCCTACTATCATGTCCACCTCATCCAAGAGGTCTCATTCTCGTCATTCTAGGTGAGTTTTTATTTTTATTTTTTATTTTAAGAGTGTCATTTGCCTATTTACCCTGGTGTCTTTTTTCCAGCCCTAGACCGGAATCTGATCATCCCAGGAAGAGAACGGAAAAGCGTCCTCGATGTTTGGCTTGTGATGCCACCCCTCTAGAGGGCAAATGTCTTTGCGGGGACTGCTTGACTCAGGCCGCTGGCCCCCCTGAGCCCTCTCCGTATTTAATGCACCTAGTTAATCAGGCTGTTGAGAGGAGTCTGAAAGAACATTTGGGGAATCTTATCCCGATCCACAACTCACCCCCGACTGAGGAGTGTTTGTTTGCAGATCGGCCCGGCTCTGAGGATCCCTTGGATTTGGGGAATTGCTCTTCAGCCGAAGAAGATGGTGATTCGGGCGTTCTCTTGGACCCTACCCTTATTGACCACCTCATTGGAGCAGTTAAAGCTACATTGGGTATCACCGAGCCTCTTCCCACGGTGGGTGCAGCCGACAAATACTTCACCAGTCTGCATTGGAAAAGGCCATCCTTCCCGGTTCATGACTCCATTGAGGAGTTGATTTCTACTGAATGGAAGAACCCTGATCATAAAGTTTCTTCCGGCAGGAGGATCTCTAGATTATATCCCGTGGCTGCTGAGGATGCCTCCTCTTGGTCCTCTCCTCCTGTGGTAGATGCTCCGGTCATTCGGGTTGTCCGGCGTTCATCCCTCCCTCTAGATGGTCCGGCACTTCTGAACGACCCCATGGAACGATGGATCGAGGCCTCTTTGTCAAGAGCTTATGTTGCGGCAGGTGCTATCTGCCAACCTACGGTTGCCATGACATCTGTCTCCCGTGCCCTGAAGTGTTGGATCCTCGACCTCAAGGATGATATTGAAGGCGGGGTCCCCAGAGAACAGCTTCTGGATTCCTTATCCAACATCAAACTGGCGGCGGAGTTTTTTATTGAATCATCTTCGGATGTTTTGAATCTGGCGGCCAGATGCATGGGCTCGTCGGTGTCAGCCAGACGTGCCCTGTGGTTGAAACACTGGCATGCCGACAATGCCTCTAAGAACTCGCTGGTGTCCATTCCATTTGATGGAAAGTTGTTATTTGGAAGGGTTTTGGAGGATGCCATCCGTAAGGCCGCTGAAGGTGAGAAAGTTTTTTTGCCACAGGAACGCAGGCGCCTTCCCAAGACCGTTTGGAACGACCGTCGGACCTTTCGTTCTTCCTTCCGGGATTCCAGACAATACCGTCCCGGCAGAGAGGTGGCTCGTACCTCGGCTTGGAGAGGCGGTTTCCGAGGACCTGCAAAGGGTTCCCGATTCCCGCCCGGCCTCTTCTTTTCGTGGGAAATTCCAGTCATGAAGGTCCTCCTGCCCAGGCCCCTCCAGTCGGTGCTCGACTTCTGGCTTTTTCAGTGGTCTGGGCAAGTTTTTCCACAGATTCCTGGGTCCGGACCATTATCCACGACGGTTACAGCCTGGAGTTTCGGTCCCCTCCACCTCCTATATTTATCCGTACCAAGGTTCCTGTGGACCACCAACGGAAGGATATCCTAAAGAATTTTCTACGGTCCCTTCTCCAAAACGAGGTTATTGTTCCTGTTCCTGGGCTCGAGCGCTTCCAAGGAAACTACTCCCCCCTGTTTTTTGTAGCCAAAGCGTCAGGAGACCTAAGACCGGTCCTCGACCTGTCTGTTTTGAATCGTTCCATGAAGGTCAGAAAATTCAGGATGTTTCCCACCGGTCGATTGTTCCTTTCATCTCCCCTGGCGATTGGATGGTCTCCATCGATCTCCAAGATGCCTACTTTCACGTTCCCATCAGGATTCGGCACCAGAGATTTCTACGCTTCGCCATTGGGGAGGATCACTTCCAGTTTCGGGCCAACCCATTCGGCCTCAGTACGGCTCCTCGTACCTTTTCCAAGGTTCTGGTGGTGTGTGTTGCAGAACTTCGCAAGAGGTGGCCTGATAATTTTTCACTATCTGGACGACATTCTCATCGTGGCTCCTTCTCGAGACCTTGTCACCTCTCAGCGGGACGAGGCGTTGAGTTTTCTGCAAGGAGCTGGTTGGATAATCAACTTCACAAAGAGCCAACTCCTTCCGTCCCAAACCCTGGTCTTTTTGGGGGCGTGCTTCAACACTCTCACGGCTACTGTTTCGCTGTCATCGGACCGTCAGTCTCGTCTGATTTTGGCCATCCAGAATGTCGTCCTTCCCGGTTGGCTGCCCATCAGGTAACTTATGTCCCTTCTAGGGGTCCTGGTCTCCACTATCGGCCTAGTTCGTTGGGCTCAATGGCACACAACTGTTTTCTTCAGTCCCTACTGCTACCTCATCTCCCGGTTCCCAGGTCCTTCTTG
>CM069857.1:91473176-91543176 GCA_036172795.1 Pelodytes ibericus | reverse complement strand
AAACTGCCACCACTCCCTCATTTTCAAGCCCGCCTACACAAATCTTATATTAAAAGGTTCAGCTATCCCTGCTGCAACTAAACATGTCCACGGCTAAGCCATAGTCCTGCTAGTTTTGACAATATGACCATTTGTTTGCAGCTCACACCGTCCATTGACATTCATTGAAACTCCACTCTAGCCACCTCAAATTTGAAGGGCAATATCTAAACTGCTACTGTGCCTTCATTTTTAATATTTCAGAGACATACCATGCATGTAGGTCTGGGTCTTGTGATTCTCACAATATAAAGTTCTTCGCTGTAGGATTTATAGTTTTTAAAATACGACCGTTTGAAGATGGCAACCGCACTCCAACCTTTCCACAGTTACTCCAGCCACTCCAACCACACAACAGTTACTCAAGCCAATCCACCCAGTTACTCCGCCCACTCCAGTTGTAGACTACTGGTGGAGGCAAGAACACTTCACACAATTTCCCCAGAAATTGTAGCTTTTCTAGTTCCATTTTAATAAATAAAAGAAACTCTTGTCTAGTTCATGTATAACTTATGCTGTTTGTAAATCTACTGTGATGGCAAGTCTGCTGTTGTAGCCGTCCTTGAGCATCTTGGTACAGCTCCCTGTGCAAGTTATTAATCATTAGTAGCCAATTCTTTAATTTGCCTGCTTCCACAATTGTAAGACCATGATTTGTTTCTTCTTTCTGCCTAGGTGTGTTAAGAGTTGTAACCCTACTAGTAGTGGGAGGTTGATTATTTTGCTATACCCTGGTATAAGTGCATTGAGTTGGACTGTGTATAGTTTGCAGTTAGGGTCCATTGCCTATGCCACTTTGCCTCAGACACCAAAGCATACTGGGAATTTCCCATGGAACACCATGTTTTATCTGTAAAGTGGTTATCGGTAATAAAGTTATTATTCCAGTAGAACACATACACTGCCAAGAAGCAAAACAGCATGGTGAAAGCCAGCTGTGGACTTGACTGAAATATGATCTTTTAAAGTATCTCTGAAGGGAGAGGGAGGGGGGAAATGGAATTGTGTGCACTTCAGCAGCTCAAATAGTGATTCAACAAATGGAAGTATTGCTCTGTAAATCTCAGTCGTTAGCAGTTCATGCTAGTCTTTAGCACTGGACACATTAACGCAACAGAAGTTTGTGTGTTAGCAGTACCTTACTTGTTCAGAACAAGTGCATGTTCTTTGTGATAACAAAATAACTTGTGCTGTTGTCATAAAATATAATGTGTTGGCTGCTCTAATGATTTGTCAAGGTGGTTATGGGTTTACGTGCACTGTAGTACTATTGAAGAGATCCCATCAGTTAAACATACTTAAAGTGGAAATACATTGTGTTGGCAAAATTACAAGCAAAGGCATAAATAAGAGAACATATGTTTTAAATGATTGTACTGTCTCCTGTTTATGATCTCACCGCGTGGCTTGCAAATCAGACCACAAGGTGATGTCATAAACCAGAGACGCCACATACACATTTATAAAAAAAAAAAAAGATTAGGTCTTACAGACCCTGTGGGTCACTTCCAAAATACCTAGCTTTTTCTCCTAATAGGCTGAACTGCTATTCTTGTCTTTTGCAAACAAGTGTATTTATTTATAGACGCATGGAATACTTTAAAGAGAGACTACAAGTAAACTGTATTATTCATAAAATGAGTAGCCACGTAAAGCTCTCTTAAGTACTTGTTAATATTTTTATTCTGTGATGTATGGCTCCTAGAGATGACCAAATCAATTTAGAATACCTTGGGCTTGGTTTCCAGGATTTCATGGGCCTGTTCTGTCCTGTTACAGTGTTACAGTGTTCTGCAGCTTCTATCATACACTGATATTCTTTCTACCTTTCTTCAGAAAAATATTGGCCATGTTTTTGTCTCCAAAGTCAGAATATTGACCTCAAGCCAATTTCAGTCCACGTTGGCTAGGGATCACATCCAATTCTTGAGCGTTCATAGCTTTTTTTTTTTTTTTTTCAATTAATACATAGCTAAGGTGGTATAAAATTCCATTGATAACCTGGGTAATGGTCCCTGGTTTTACTACTACTATACTACCTTTAAATAATGATGTTTGCTTGTGTCTCCAGTAGTCTTAAATATGTTTAAAGTAGACCTCCAGCTCTGTTTTATGTTTTTTAAACCATACAGCAATTTTTAAGTACCTTTTAGTTACATGTTTGGACATTCATCTCTTAGCTGAAGAGATTCCCAGCATGCCCGTAGACTGTTTTATAGACTAATGTTGTTTTTAGGTGATTAGTCTGTTACAACCCTATACATACAATTGCTAGTATCATGTGACTAGTGGTGTTACCTCAAATGGAAAAATACACTAGCAATCAAAAACAAACAAAATAAAAGAACAAACAAAAACACACAATTGTATTCTATTCTGAAAGTAAAAGGATTACCGCACAGGCTGAGCTTGCTGTTCTTTAACTTCTGAACTTTGCTGGGCTGTTCTGGTTTTAAACAGATACAACAAAGAGGTATTTACAACTCTGGAAACCAAAGTATTGAATCTCCTAGTTTTTTTTTTTGCAATTACTGTTCTTTTGGTCACATTTTCTGAAATCAGATGGTATTTACACAAGAACAACAATGACTGGTCTTATTAAAACACATCTCCAGTAGACGGATAGGAGAGGGAGTGGTGCATTACTGTAGAGAGATGGCAACCAGCTGTTCATGCATTGTGGGTAGAGAGAGAACAAACCCCTACATCTTTCTTAAGGTCACTTCTGTCTTATTAAATCTCTAATTTCAATGGTGCACTAGTTGTTCACCACTCAAAAGATATTTTCCATCCAGCTCTGTGCCAGGATAACTACACAGTCCAATCACCATAGATCTCTCTGATTGGTGAATGCACACGTCCCTCGTGCCCCACACAACCAATCGTTGTGGAGCAGATGGTCATAGTAGACCTTGCACACCAATAACTGCTGTTACGTTATGGAGAATCCTTTCCTCAACATATCAGTCTAGAAGCCAGTGTTTGATGTTGTCTCCTGTGTGATTAAAAGATAGTAAAGTGGGTTTAGACCCTCTTTAATTGTTCCACATATGCACTAAATGCTTTGCTGTCAGGTGTCCTTATTCTTTGGCAAACTGTTGTCACAGGTTTAGGAATTGGTGCTGTGCCACTTAATGTGGGACAGCTGGGGGCACATACATTTTTCTGGATTGCATACTTGCTAATATCCTGAGACTGGGACCCAGGACACAACAGAGGAGCAGTGAGCCGCTGTGTGGAGTGAGTACCAGGTGAATGGAGATCATTGATTGCCAGATGAAAGTCCACTTTGACTTTAAAAGGGCCTAGCATTTTTATGCATATTGAAGTTAAATAACTTTAAAAGTGTATGTATTCAATAAAATGTGAATATCTATATACTAAATGTGTTTAATGTACTCTCAAATATCAGGTTCGCAGCTTCTACTGACTCTCCTACTCGAGTCTCAGCAGTGTTAATGTGTTTTTATATTGAATAATACATGAATGCTCAGAGTTGGCCTTTTAACTATGTATGTTTTGTAGACCTTCATAATTTATACACCATGCTGCCTGGTCACAGTTTAAAGTGCTGCTAAACCTCTTTTTCCCAGTAAGAACAAGGGTGAAGAGTAGAGTTGAGCGGACACCCGGATGTTCGGGTTCGGCCAAACTTGGGGAAAAAAAAGTCCGGGTTCGGGGTTGAACTTGAACCCGAACCTAATGTCCCCACCCATTGCCGGGTGGGGACCCTAAAATAATAATTAGGGGGGGACCTAGTGGTAAGTATGATTTTTTTTATTTTTTACAGGTTAGTTTATTTCCCACCCCCCTCACTATTATTAGGGTGAGGGTAGGTAGGAATTTTTTTTTATTGGGGGGGGGGGGGGGGGGGAGTGACTAGGGGCTGATCAACTAGTGCACATTCACTAATTTCTCTGGTACATCAGCATAAGTACACAAGTTGTTGCCCCATTTTATTAGAGCTTATCTCATGGAAACTCTGCATAACACCTACATTCATCATTTGTTTCACTTTCCCATGTGAAAAAATAGGTTTTACTAATCTAAAGAATTAGATGTGAGATCTAGTTTCCAGATCACCTGTGAGTTCAGCCATTTTGATTTCTGTGTTCATAAGTAATGGCCTTGCAGCAGAATGTTGCTTCAGATCTAAGTAGCTTTAACAATGGGACCATGCCCACTTCCATTAGGTAATCATTTAGTAAAAAACAATGTTTAGAGCTGAAGCTTTTCCAAATTTAAATGGGCTAATAGCTTTTTTAGAAAATGCGGTTACATTCATAAACTGAAGTATTGTGCTGCTCACAGTGCACAGTTGCTGATTTGTGAAGCATGTTTTAAAACACCTACTATTTCAAATGCAAAAACAATGACAAACATTTACAATGGCCTGAATTCTTTTTATAGGATATTATTTCTTACCTTGGAAGCCTAGAGGCATTACGTTCAATGTCTTAAATACCGTTTTATTTTTGTCATTTGTTACTTATGCTTTGTAGTAATGATTTGACAGTAACTGTCTTACTAGGATTACATTTATTATATTAAAAGCATATTGGGAGATTTGCTAAACTGTGAAAATCCAGTGAGATCCAGTATACTATAACAAGAGCATCCACATTTTTCAAAAGTGAACCACAGCTAGATGGGCAGCATGTTTTTTTATTTATTTATATATTTACTCTTTAGCAATTTGTATCTGAAAAAACGTTTACAAGTTGATGAAACTTTTCCACAATCTAGGTGTCTAGTCTGTGGCTCCTGGGTCCCAATGAGGTCCCAATGATACCATACATATAACATATTTACATGACCCATGAACATGTTTCAACACCAGATTGTTTTTGCCAATTTCTTAAGTTTCCTTGAGATGCAACTGTAGCAAAAACCTAACTTAATTTTCATTGATTGCATTTAGTACCTTAATGGGCATTATTTGCTCTGTATAGCTCTACAAGGGGGATCATGTTATTTAGAATGTTTAGGTCAGATGATCTTCATGACCTAAGATGCATTAAGTTCTCACCCATTTTATCAGATGTTAAATTTTTGCTGACAGTTGTCCTTTAAGTAAAGGTAATAAATTGGCAGAAGGCAGATGCTGGTGTCTGCAACAATCTTTTGTTAAAACATGTTTATGGGTGATGTACGACATCTAGTCTGTAATAGTTTCATCAACTTGTAAATGTGTTTTTTTCCTTTTTTTTTTATTTTTCTATATTCTTAAATTGATTTATGTACATCATTTACTGGGTCATATATATTGTTTTTTTTTTGGAAGACTCTACATGTATTCCCTGGATTCATCATCTAAAATGGCATGACCAGCCATTTCATTAAGTGAAAATACAGCCTCACTTATTTTTTTCTTATTTGTTTGATTCATTCAATAAACCTGTAAAATCAGGACCTGGAATATTAGTGGTCTTATCGCTTATATATGAGAAATGTAATATTGGGATCTGGGATTAGACCGTGAAGCAAATCAGAGTTTGCTTGAGTAATCCATAAAAACAAATTAAAAGCAGGAGGGTTCACTGTCCCTATTAGTTATTGCCTTTTACTAAAGCCTTCATGGCTATATAATTACAAATATTTTTCTAGGATAGCAAAAAATATGATTATTTTCCAGAGCACTGACCTCTATTTAAAGAGCAGATTCACCCTTCTTACCTGCGTTGACCTGTAAATATAACATATATAACATGATCTGGCACTACAGACTAAGCAGTTTTAACCCCTTTTTATAGTTTTTATTTTTTGGTAGGATCTCAGTGTTGTTGAATATTGGATATAATCTTATTTGTAGGGAGGAGCTTATAAATTAAATTGTGGCTCTGTTTAGCAGTGCATGTAGTCTCTGCTCTGTATTCTGTATGGCTGTTTTAAGCCATTGGCCTATTGCCATGTTTTTCATATTCTTTTGCTTCATCATCATCTGTTACAGCATTAACTATGCTTCTTTCTTTTGCACCCCTTAATATTGATAGTTTGCTTTATTTACTAGAAAACACCTGATTTTACATATCTGCGAACATTGTCACAAGGTGTGATATCAGAGATTAAGGGAAAGTGAATATCTTTACCTCAGGGGTCTGTTATTTGACAGGTAACATTTTGTGAATTCCTCTGTTGGACACATTGTTTCTGTATTGACTGCAGTGCAAGCATTGGTAGGCTAGGTCCAAAGGAAGTAAATCCAAAATTAATCTTCTGAAGTGCAGAAGCTAATTGTGTCTGCATGTTAGTAATACAGATCTCCAAGATGACTGGCCTTACTTGTAAGTGAAATGATGGTAAGACACCTTAGCTTAATAGCGATATTCATGTTCTTGATATATACTGCATTATAAGGTGTAGGCACCACCATTGCTCATGGTGGACATTTACTGGGGTCTCTGATGGACGGACACTTTGTCTATCCCTCGTTATAATTCTAACTCTGATGTGCCAAACATTAAGCTTATAAATCATGTTTTATGTCACTAAATTGTAATGTTAGATGTGGTAGTGACTATTTAACTATTTTATACAAATATTTCTGGATGAAGACAAAAAGTCTAGCCGTGATCCCGTAGTTTGAGCTGAAGTTGCAATGTGAGTGGCCAACTGTTTGTCATAACAAGAGTTCAGGTTTCAGAATGAACAATCCGAAACTCCTTGTTGATGCATTAGTGTTGTGTCACAGATCCTCGCTTGTGAAACTGCCCAGACCAGTTTCTCAGTTTGCACAAGCAGTATCAGCAGGTTGAACTGGATTTCTGCACTTCTATCAAAGGTGAATGTCTGGCTTCTGTTTACATAAATATACACACTTTAAAAAAACAAACAAAAAAAACCCCCAATGTATTTGTGTTTATACACAGCAACTTCTTTTCTGTTTTGAGCATTTGAGTTGGACTCATATCTAAAACATCTGGTACTAAAAAGCAATTAGTACATCAGAATATCTATTACAGGGATATCCAACTCTTTTTTTTTAAGAATTATTAATATAAGTATAGGATAAACTCCTTTTCAGGTGAAACCTGTAAAATGGAGCTAGTTAAAGGGACTGTATCACCTAAACATTGCTCATACTTTGATTGTAGAGATTTAAAAAAAAAAAAAAATGTATACATAAATATATATACATTGTGTTACAAAACTGCGAGCAAATGCCTAAACTAAGAGAGAGAAATGTTTTAAATATGTCTGTGGAGTAGCCTGCTTAAGACATCACCCGTGGCTTAATTTGAAGATTACTAATTTTCCATTGAAAACCAAATTATTTGCATATAAAGCCACCAGCGATGTTATAAACGGGAAACCCCACAGACACATTTAATATAGAAGCACAAGTAAATAGTTAGTTATCCCTAGTATGAGGATAAAATGGCATGTACTTTTGATAGTACACACCAGTTTATCCTCTAACCGACCACTTCCATGCTTCCATAGGAAGCAGGCAGCCGTCTGGTCGGCGACTGAAAGCGAGGGTTTCTCGCTGCTTGCGTACAGAGGGAGACCATCTTTTTTGCATGGGATCAGCAGGGTGACCTTAACTAGGTCCCCCCCTGCTGATTCCATGCAAAAATGATGGTCTCCCTCTGTGTTAGAAACGAGACCTTCGCTTTCGGATGTCGGACAGAATGGGGCATGTGACAACCACGAAAAGTTAAGAAACACGTGTTGGGTTTACTTAAATGTCCCGGGACATGTTTTGTTTAACCCTTGCTTCCTTCAAGGAAGCAAGGGTTAAACAATGTTTAATGCTCCATTAAGAATGTTAAGCAATTTGTTTGGGTATAGGTTGACAATGGGCCTTCTATTTATAGAACAGGAGCGTCCAAGTTTTCTGAAGTTGGACGCATATTTGGAAATGCATGTGCCTTTTGGGCCACAATGTTTGGTTATTTACGAAAGTTCAAAGCAAATTTAAATTAACTTTATTCAAAAAAAAGCATACATTTATAGGGACAATGAGAATATGAGCAGTTAAAGGGACAGTCTAGTCCACAAACTCACTTTGATGCAAATTAAAGATTACAGCTTGTATAGTGCACAGGCTTTTTTTCCAGTGTGATTTGATGCAGGCATTCTGCATAGATCACATTTTTAATATTTGACTGAAGCCGTCCCCAGTGATTACTCTGTACGTGTTCTGAAGCTGTGGCAGCACTGATTAAATAAACACTAAGGATATAAAGTTTTGTTTCATTTACTCACTCCTTGTGCTCCTCGAATTGATTACATTGCGTGGACTGTGAGTGCTCTTGTACACAGTAGGCTTTTTTAACACTAGAGAAACAAACAACAAAAAAAAACAGAATGACATTCACTCTACTGAGCATGTTTTTATGTTGATCAAAACAAGATGTACCTCCCCGTAATACCAGGAAATGGTATGTTCTTTAACAAAGTGATGTGTGGGAGTTAGCTGTCATAAAATAAAAAACCATTACTCTCTCTGGCATTTCAGTTGAATAAACCCAGTATAATCAGAATAAATAACAATGTACAGTTATGTTTTGTACCAAAGGGTTGATTGCTTATGCAACTTTTTTGTAAGTTGCATGTGTTATAGTAATGGAAAATGGCAGGGCAAATAAGAAAATGAATGTTGTTGAAATGTTATAACATATCTGCTTTAGATCCTGGCAAATTGATTTCAAACACTCGGTGTAAAGTTGACATTGAAATTTTAGCACATACTGCCTTTGTAACCCAAAGCATGGCTCCAAAAAGTTACTTTATTTATTAAAGAGGTGAGCTATTTAAATGTTTATGACTCTTTTTAATTTTTAATTTATTTTCCTAATTTAACTGGAGGTAAGTATCAAGAACTGATGGTTTATGATCTCTATTTGCTTTTGCTTTTGTGTGGTGATCTATGTTGCTAATATAATACCATTCCACAAAACAAGTACATCTGCAATGAACAAGTGAATGCCATTACTTTTTCTACATCTTATTTAACCCATCCTATTCAGTTACTTTAAATTCATTTAAATTTGTTTCTACAGATTTTATAACATTTTAAACAAATCTGTTGGTCAGTCATTCAGTGTATCATCAAGGGGATCTTGCTGATTTTACTGTTTATAGTAAGTAGTCCGTCAGATGCATTTTAATGGACTTTTCTACCACCGTGAAAGAGATTAATAGATATAAAACTGAAATCAGTTTTCAATGAATTATAACAGTTGACCTCTATATTGCTCAAGAAACGGTGTTACAATAATTTAGATTGGGACTTCCAATGTGCAACCCATCTAACAGCAAGATACGGTCTAATTAAATTAACTCATTTTCTCATTAGCCCTATAAATGTGTAGATTTGTTTGAATGAAGATGATTTGAACTGCTTTTGGATTAACTTAACATTTTCCTATGCCTAACAAGCGTTTCTTCACCATTACTATAAATGAAAAAAATTGAGTGCGGCCAATACTTATGTTTTTCTGAACATGTGACCCACTTCATAAAAAAAAACTTGAATGCTAAAAGTTAAATAGGAAAATAAAATAATTAATAATATTGAGCCTTTGAGTTACGTGAAGACACAAAAATGGTGTCATGTACCACCTACATAGACAGACATTCTTATTTTTCGCTGGGTAAATATTTTCACTCAAGGGCAGTTTCAAGTTAAATATTACCTAAAAGAGCTGACTGATGATTGGTTTCAGCTGTAATAAAATCTACCTTATTCCATCTGAGCAACATAGTCAGGATATTACACTTAATTCAGTTTCACTAAAACAGTTTTTTAGACCCTGGGCACCCCAGCCAATGCCATCCCTCTAATGCAGCCTGCTGGAATGGAGGTGCGATCCTCCTGCAGCAGTAACCGCACCTAAAATAGTGTCAGGAAACTGTTTCCCCCGACTCTGCATAATCCCTCCCTCCTCGACCAAGTGTGTGTGTGTGTGCCTGTGTGTAAGTATCTGTGCAAGTGTGTGTAAGTTTTTTGTATTTTTTAGGTATTGAAATAAAACAACAATGATGTTTATTAGTAAACTAGGAAGGTGCACTAAAACCACACAAAATATCCACAATAACTAAGAAAAAAAATGAAGACTAAATATAGTGTAGTAAATAATATTAAGTGCGCATTAATCAGACCCTTAAGGTATCTATGTTCCTCCAGGTTGTGTTTGTCCTCATGGAATCCGTTCTCGTTGGCATAAAATGCAAAGTAGAAGAAGCAGCAGTAAATAGTATGTCATGTATTACAATACATATAAAAAATATCTACATAAATACAAACTATAGTAATGATCACCATAAACTGTGAGAGTCTGTGGCTGTGTTTTGTGTGTGTGTGAGTCTGTGTGTTATAAGTCTGCGTGTGTAAGTGTGAGTGTGCGTGTGTCTCTGTGTGTACGTTTATAAATGTGTGCAATAAATATTCTTTTTTTTACATTTTAAAGATAGGAGTTAGGTGGGGTGGGGGGGGG
The DNA here is from genome assembly GCA_036172795.1 of Pelodytes ibericus. NCBI lineage: Eukaryota > Metazoa > Chordata > Amphibia > Anura > Pelodytidae > Pelodytes > Pelodytes ibericus. Next base: position 91,532,692 of record CM069857.1, on the reverse strand, counting down.
GGGGGGGGGGGTTGTCAAATACAGGGTCCGCCCCGGGTACCAAATGCTCTAGGTACGCCCCTGAATATACCCTCATGAAAAGAACTGTAAAAAACTTTAGACTGACTAACTAGAATTAATAACGTTTTATTGCATCTGTTCCCTCTCTCAGCACTGGCTTGCCATTAAATGGTGAACATATTTCAAAGTAGGCATGCTAACCTTTAAACTGTAAAGCAGTCAGTCCACATTACCTGAAATGCTCTTGACGATTTACATTCCTAATTGTTCCAGGGATAACTTATTGCTCTAGGCTGTGCCCAGAGTAAGCACAAAATGAGCTTCTCAGCATTCAGTCATGATGCTCCCACACTTTGATATTCTGTACCCCATTTGTGCATGAATGCTTTATCACTACAGCCATACAAATATTTTGGCACAGGTATTTGTAAAGCTCTGCAGTCTCACACAGTAAAAGTGCTATAACAAACTGGTTAATTTTATGCTGATTAATCATGAATGATGTAATCTGCAAACTATTGACACTGGTGAAAAAAGACGATTTTTGTTGAATTATTTTTTTCCCGTTTTTTTTATGGTGAGCGTTCCACTGTATGAGATTTACGTTTTTTTTTTTTTTTTTTTTTTTTTAAAACACCTCAAACTGCTATTTAATTACAATATATTGTACCAGTTACTGGCCACTTCCTGTTACTTGTGTGGAGGAATTAGGACTGACTTTTAAATAAGAATCTAAATGCCGACCTTGTTTCCTTTTGGCATTTATGTGATTCTGTGTTCGCAGTACCACTGAATTCTCTGATTTCACCATATGTTTCGTCACCTGGGGGAACTACTTAGCTGGTTAAAACGTTAGATACAACGCAAGCAGGAAACAAAGGAACAGTTTGCTCTTCAGTGCAAAACAGCTGTTACCACTGCCGTGATTTCTTTCTTCATAACTATTAACCTTTATAGACTTTTAATGGGGAAGGGATCCTACTGGGAACTTGAAATGGGCAGACAGGCACATACTAGTTCAAAGTCTATATCGCATATACATTTTATTGCATGTTGTAGAAAATGAAACAAAAGATTTCAGAATGAATGTCTTGTCCTTGTATTAAATGACTGAAGGATTATGAGACAGAACGAGTATTTCTGGAGGAATGTGAGGTCGTTTTTTTTGAGTTTGTTAGTTGTTTCCAGATTCATAATGACTGATACTTCTGATAGAATATAACTGTGAATATGAATATTTTGTAGACATTGTCACTGACATATTTGCCTTAGGGCTGGTTTTCTAAAGCTCTTTTATATATATATATATATATATATATATATATATATATATATATATATATATATATATATATATATTTATTTCTAAATTAAGCCTATGTAATGTAAGGGGAAGGCCTATGCATTCCAACCCTCAGTGTGTGGGCTGAAAAAAATCTGCATTTGCAATTTTTACGGTGTGACTGAAAGGTTGCCAGGAAGATTACATTTTCTGGTTTTTCTTCTGATTTGTAGATTACCTCATTTTTGTTCATTGTAATCAAATTCTGTGTCATAAATATGCAGAATATGCGTAATCATGGTCTGCAAAAATATGCACACTGGAAAGTTGTTTTTCTTTTCTTTTAAATATAATAAAAGTACATTTTAGTTCATATATGCTTTTAAACCTTTTACAGATCTTTCTCCAGACAAGTTTGGAAGTTACATTGCAACTATAAAAAAAATACAATTCTTATTGTTCCACAACATGTCATAAACCCAGTTTGCTTCAAAACCCCAAACATGAAGTTTTTCAGTGCAGTTTTAGGTGCTCACTTGCCATGTTATAGTGATACATTAACACATGACATTGTGCTAGTCAAACTACTAGCAAACATCCTGATTAAATTTATTTTCAGTTGTTGCTGATGTTTTTCAACTGTTGTGCCTGTGCTGTAAAGTCTCTGTAGGAGATGCAGACCATCTTAAGAGCCAGACATGTTATTTTGATGAGCCAGGGGTATTATATGTTAAAAGATGTTCAGTGTAAGCCAGTTAGAAGGGTTAGGAGCCCTGGTCAAGCCTTGGGGTTTTTCATACTGTGTTCTTCATACTGTATGGCTAGAATCAAATAAATGATCTGTACCTTTTTGATTCTGATATAAAATCTTCAAGTTCATAGATATAATAGAATTGCAAAGAAGGAGGAAGCACTGGTGATAATATACAGCGTAAGCAGGCCTTGACAAATGTAATTCTGTTTTAGGAGCCAGCAAAAAAAAATCTAGGAGTCAGACAATCACTCTAACATACATACACACAATCACAGTCATGTACACACACGATCATAGTCATGTAAACACACGCACACAGTCACACACACATTTACAATTACATACACAGAAATCACATAGACAGCGAGAAACCATCACAGAGAGAGAGACACATGCACAGAAAGAGGAAAAAGATAAAAAAAACAACTCACTTGTCACGACAAAGGAAAACAACAAAACAAAAAAAAAAAACAGGTGCATGATTAAAAGTGTCCCCCTCCCTGCTGATTTACTTGATTGCACGGAAGGGGATCAATTCTTTTTCAGCTTGGTCTGCCAGGCACTGACCAACTTCCAATCCCATCCTACTGAGTGCCGGGCTGTCATGTGGCACCCGGCACTCAGACATTGATGCGCAAGGGCTGCGGAGTTGTCAGTGTGTGCAGACCGGCACATACTCCCCCCTCGCTCTGTGCATGAGGAAAAAAAAACATCAGTACCAGAGATGAAGTATTAAGTGGAGGATACCGATACCAGGGCGCCAAGTCTCAACCTGGGGTTTGTCGAGCCCTGGCGTAAGGGCCCTGTTTTACAATAGTATGCCCTACTAATTTTAGGGTTACCTGATTGGACTGCTGATGCCAAATGTGGCATTGAGATTGAAAGACTAAACCATGAAATAATTTTTTAACTGTACAAGATTCAAAAGTTATTTACTAGGGAGCTGCTTTTTGACCTAGCTGGAATTGGGATCAGTATCTCAGATCCCAAAGACCAATCACCCCTGGATGTCAGAGAGGGGGACAAAAAAAAGCAAATCTTCATTGAACAGAGCTCACTAGTGGCATTGTTTAAAAGCCCTTTACATTAGAGATAAATATGCTTCTCAATGATTTAAAAATTGTTTGGGTTTGGATTAATTCCACTTAATGGGCCATATTCCATAATTATGTCCTTAAAGGGACTGTCTAGTGCCCAGAAAAATGCATCTTCCAAATATTAATGTAGATTACAATGCACGTCTTACATTTTGCATTGCTTAAAATATAAAATACTTACAGCTAGAAGAAATTGTGAAATTACTTCAGTTTGCAAGAAACGAGGACTGCCCAATCTAGATGAGTAAAAGTAATTTCCTTTTTTTTTTTTGCTGCAGGAACCAATGAGAATAATACCATTCAAATGAATTGAATATTCTGTCTCTCTAGTGATATCATCAGACAATGTGTTGTACTGTTAAGAGATCCTACTGCGTACAAGAGCAAGGTCACTCATAGGCCACTCATTAGACTCGATTTGAGGAAGACAGGATGTGACTATATAAAACAAAACTTTATATCCTCAGTGTTTTTAGAATCAATGCTGCCGCACCGGCAGTAAACATGCAGAGTAATCACTGGGGAGGGCTTGAGTGAAATATTAAAAATGTGATTTAAACAGAATGCCTGCATCAAATCACACAGGGATAAAAGCCTGTGCATTATACAAGCAGTGATCTTCATCTTGCACCAAAGTGAGTTTGGGGACAAGACTGTTCCTTTAAAGACCCTGTTCCAGGCGCATGGCGCTTTAGACTTTAAGCCGGTTTGGGTAAGACCCTTTATACTTTGTGTTTAAGGTTGTGTAATGTGTTTTGTTTATCTCCTAGTAGTAGGGTGTTGTGGAATATAATGGAATGGCATTTAATACCAATTGCTCAAGTTTCCCTATACTGATTGCCTCCTAGGATGAAATTGTGAAATTCTTAGGTACGACAGACAAGTAAGTTCATCTCTCATGTGCTTGCCATTAAAGGAGGGCTGCAGTTAGTATACAAGGACTGACTTTGTCATCAGTATTCATCTGTATTCTCAGGATAAGCAGAGCACATCTGTTCAGTCAGAATCCCACTCCTGAGTGTTTGATGGTTTAACAGGAATGGTAATTAAGTGGCAGAAAAACAGCAGCCTGCACGCGCAGACACCTGCTTGTGTCCTAGACATGGCATCAAATGACAGACGTAAAATCTAATGAGATTACATATTTTTTTCTTTCCTTTTCCAGAAGCTCTTCTGACTTCAGTGACAGCCTTGCTAATTTCCTTTTTTTATTACATTAATGGCAAATACATATTTTCAACATTTTTGTTGTTGTTTATGACAATACTTGGTTTCAAAGTGGATCACCAACTAAAAAAAAAAAATAAAAGCATTAGATTTAAGAGTTTCATGTTTGTGTTTGTAGAGTTTCATGCTGGGAATAATGTTTTGTTTCCTGAAGCACAGCAGAGTAAAATCAGTTTGCCAAAGACATATTAGGTAGCCAGGGCTTTGAAGACTGATTCATTTGTTACTTAAGCCATATGATTGCCCTGCAGGAGCTACTCTTAGCTCCTCAATATTGCAAGTAAGTAATAACTGCCATGATTCACTGGGTTTTGTAGGCCTGGTTGAGCCTCAAGATTGAAAGCAATGGTATCTTTTGAACTATATTACTGCATGAGAGGTCTGAGAAGTCCACAGTAATATCAGTAATGGGCCATCTTGTTGGCACTTTACCTATAACTCTGCCTGTATGTTGTGATCATTTCTATGTTTTAGCTTTTTTTCCCCCCAGCCATATATTACTTGTCACAACATGTATACTGTACCTATACATGAACATATCTTTCAAAAGACACATATAGTTATCCAACCTACCAACATGTACATCTTCTGTCCCGGGATTCCTTGGATGTGTAGCCAAGCTGCTGTAGGATAATGTAGTGTTGTGTTAAATAAGATTCTGTATATTTATTCAGAACTGTAAGCAGGTGAGAGATGTATATACCTGTGTTTGTGTGTGTTATATAATGTGTGTGTGTGTGTGTATCTATACAAACATAAATGTAGGTTTATATTTGGAAACAATTTCCTACTGCAGTGACACCAAGTGTATATTTCACTTTAGCTCTGCAAATCATAAAAATGAATGCGGATGTAAAGGTTCACTTACTACTCTTTGATGCAGGTAATTGTGCCATGATTGTGTATGTTCAGTATGAGCTGAATGTTATATACTATATGGCTGGGCTGGGTAATCAAACATTGAACCTTGGTGCCTGCCACCACAGAGTCAAATATATACATGATCTTTTACCATTTGTGTTTCCCCTAGCTAATTGACAAAATTACTTTGCAAAAAAAAAAAAAATCAGTGGAGTAGTGATAATAAAAAGTACACTGCAGTAGCAATAATAAACAAAATACTGGTGGTGGAAGAGTTGGTTTGTAAATAGTATAAAACAGATTTGATTCTGCTCAGCTGAATCAGTAATATGTGAGACTGCTAAACTGATGGCTGCATGCAACTAACATTATTATTTTTTTGGTATCAGACCATGGCTTGTGTAAAACAAAAACAAGACTTGTTTCTGATCACAAAAGCTTTTATCTTTGTTAAGGATGGCTCCCGTATTATGGTTTTATTATAAAATGGCGAGTGATATATTTGTATTGTTGATCTATAGAGGTGTTGTAATTTCACATGAATGAATCATTGCTTTGTAAGATCTGTGCATCTAAATCTTACCTTCCAGGAATGTTTTGAGTGTCTTCTGGTTAAGGGGGTTATTTATTGCCATTCTGGGGGAAATTTCTAAAAGCGGTCTAAAAAGCAGTACATTCCATTGGTCTCCATGGTGATTGGACCATTTCTAGAAAGTTGCCCCAGAATTTACTTTCAAAAACATGTGCCATGAATAGAAACTTTGAATAAATGTTATAGCTTTCTACTGCTGACCTAAAAACTCTTGTTTATGTGGTACACCTCATTGTGAAGAGGGATGTCTGCAGTTGGCTGTTTTTAAAACCGGTGGGTTGTGTTTTAAAAAATAGATATAAGGCTCTCCTACTGGTAAGCTCTCCCACTGGCAACCCTGAGACTGAAGGGAAGTTCTTAGGAGAGAATGTTGTTCTAGACTGGAGAACTACATCAGAAAGGAAATAGTTAACATTCAATATGTTTTTATAATTTTAAATATCTCTATGAAGGGAATTATATTTACTTTCATTGTTAACAAGATGGATTTCTCTAGTGCATTCTAGTTTAAGGTCACAAATGGAGTGCAGCAAAATAGGCAGTTTACTTATACATTCAATAACACTATTGTCTGGTGAAAATTACATTATACTTTTTAGTTGACTTTGATAGTACACTTACGTTACCTTGGTAACATAAGTAATATTCTGCTTTTTATCAGCACTTCTGTAAACGTGTAGCAGATTAAGCTATGTCCTCAGAGGCTGGATAACAGACCAAATGAGGAATAGTTTCATCCCTGCTAATCCACAAAGAAGGAAGAGAAATATGTGTAAACTTGTCACAGGCTCAAATACCTGTGTAATTAGAAGTGATCTTAAAGGATGCTGCAAGTACATAACAAATACAGAATGAGTACACTTCTTAACCCTGTGAAGCTAGCAACTAGTGTATAACATAAATAATAGGTCTGGGTTTTATAGGTGCGATGAGGCACACATTGTGAAAATGTAAACAGTTTTTTTTTAGACTTTAGTCCCTCATAAAAGTTTGATATCACAGAACTTGTTAAAGGATATACTATAGCTAAAAACAAACAAACTTATGTTTAATTGAAAGATTGTATCAAGTGTAGATGTATATAGAAATTATTGAAAGTCTAGAAATTAAATATCGTATTGAGCCTTCTTTACTCCATATAGTTCTAGCATGGGGGCAGACATGTTGTTTAGAATCTTGCGTCAGATCTTTACTCGCCCTGGTTCAGATTCCCATCTGACCAAAGATTCTAAAGAAAATGTCTGCCTCCTGTAAGCGCTATATGGAGCAAAGAGGGCTCAAAAAGGTAATATATTTGTATGCTATGAAAAAAAAAAACATTTCTATATAAAATTCCTAGACATTATGCCATCTTTCAGTTAAACAGAACTTCAATTTATTCTACATTTTTCTTTTAAGTTTCAAATGGATTCCAAAGTGATGTGATTATCAAGACCCAATCTTACCAGTGTTCTAGAGCTGAGTGCTTTTCTTCATGCGGCTGGTTCTTTCTAGTTTCTTCTAGTGCATGTAGTGAGCCATAAGGAATAATACATGTTATTTTGTGTGCTGATTACTGACCTGTGGAATCCATGTGTCTATTCTAGGATATCCCCAGTACATATTATTACTTCATAGGGTGGACACTGATTTTAGGCAGCAGCCTATATTGTGTGATGGGGAAAAGAAAATCTATTTTAGCATGACAGTTTTCAGTTCACACATAAACATTGAAATAAAAAATAAAGATCCTTGATGAAATAGAAAATAAAGCTATCCTGTTTGTTTTGAATGTATGATTTTACCTTGAATGGGCACCGGCAGGTATGGTGTTGGTAGTGGAGACCCTCAGCAGGAAGAGGCACAACTTTGCAAGACCACACTATCCTGAGAGGGTATACAGGACAACCTGGTAATGGGCGATAACACTAGTGCAAAAGGGCCTGAAACTAAAAAAATAAAAAAAAGTATATGAGTAAATAAGGTACAAAACAACAGGAACCAGGATGCAAAACTGGAACTCAGGACCAGCGGGGGAAAAGTAACAATGAGGTGTGCTCATGCGCATTAACCTCGGGTGCATGTGCATAGCCCATTCCAATGCCACAGTGCCTGACCTATCCCTACTATCAGTAAAATGCCAGGGAAGCGAATCAAACCAGGTCCTCTTCTCCTACCAACTGAGGCTCGCACTACTCCCCAGCATTCCAAGATGCTGGCCTGACATCTGCCTGCTTAGATAACCAATAGGAAGTGTAGATCTGAGCTCCTTTTCTACTATTCTAATTAGGTGATGACCTATAGGATATTTTAACTAAATATTTATTTACAAATTCATGAATATATAATGTTTTGTCCTCTGTTGGTTAGATTCAAGATTCACCAATTATTCAACAGCATCACAAGTGTTGAATGACATTTAAAAAAGAGTGTATGGCAGAAGGAAACATTTTCCCATTTTCAGCAATGGTTGTATTTTGAGCCAAACCAGAAAGCTCTTTGTCTTACATGTTGTATAAGGTCCATGTTGTTCTCAAACTTCAAAGCCTTGGCTCCTAAATTTCCTACTGCTGGCGCATAATGTTTTTTGGGTTATTTTACATAAACTCAATGGAAGCACTATTCCCCTGGCTTCCAAAAATTACTAACCTCGCTCATAATTTAGTTTTTTTTTGTCTCTTATAACCAACAAAAAGCAGATTATTGCCTTGTAATTAAATTATTGAGGACGTTGACTCTTGTGCCGTTGGTGGTAACTATATAAAAAAACACTTGTTAAAAATGTTATTACTAAGCAGAGTATTATATAAACATATAAAGAATTCCTGTTGTACTTCTTTTACTTCATGTTTTTTTAAATGTAAGTTTGAATTGGGACATCGCCCCGGATGTACTTAAGGCAGTGTAACAATAACATGGCATCCAATTGCTGTAATGAATGATTCCTTTGTTTTTAGATTTTATTTAGGAGTCATTAGACTATAGGTGCTTTGTCTATAAAATTAATATGTAGCTTCTGAAAGTCTGATACTTTAAAAGCAAATGAAAACAAGGGCGCTTCATTCCAGTGATACAATTCACTTTAGTGTTGCAAAATGCTGTGTACTTTTTGTGTATCATAACTGCTGGGAAAAGCCAGAAAAGATACATCTTGCAAATGTTGCTGTTTAAATAGAATGTGAGAGAACACTGAAATACTAGCTAACAAAAGTATATAAAAAATGCATTTTCCTCAGATGGTCTGTTTAAAGGGACAGTCTAGTCCCCAAACTCACTTTGGTGCAAGATGAAGATCACTGCTTGTATAATGCACAGGCTTTTATCCCTGTGTGATTTGATGGAGGCATTCTGTATTTTTAACATTTGACTTAAGCCCTCCCCAGTGACTACTCTGCATGATTACTGCAGGTGCGGCAGCACTGATTCTATAGACACTGAGGATATAAAGTTTTGTTTCATAAAGTCACTTCCTGTCCTCCTCACTCTATTGAGTGGCCTATGAGTGACCTTGCTCTTGTACACAGTAGGATCTCTTAACAGTGCAACACATTGTTTGATGACATCACTAGACAGGATATTCCATTCATTTGAATGGCATTATTCTCATTGGTTCCTGCAGGAAAAAAAAAGGAAATTACTTTTACTCAGCTAGTGTGTGCAGTCCTTGTTTCTTGCAAACTGCTGTAATGTCACAATTTCTTCTAGCTGTAAGTATTTTATATTTTAAGCAATGCAAAAATGTAAGACGTACATTTTAAAGTACTCTGAAAGCACGTTAATATGCATTAATATTTAGAAGATGCATTTTGGGCACTACCTTTAACAGTACTCATAGGATATTTTGTTATTTGTCAATTGATTTGATGTCCCCCCTCTTTTGCTAGATCTGTATCAACTCCACCAAAAACAAAAGGAAAAGAAGTAAGGCTAGACGGAATACTATGTTTATATATTTATGAACAGCTCCTTTTTAAAATGATAAATTTACTAGCGCTCTAAATCAAAGGCTATAGTTCTATATATCACAGTAATACCATATTTGCTCGAATATAAGACGACCCTGATTATAAGACGACCCCCCCAAACTTTGGATATTCCTTTAGGAAAAAAACTAAAAGCCTGAATATAAGACTACCCTATAGGAAAAAAGTTTAACTTGTATAAATTCACATATAAATTACTTTTTATTATTTAATAAAAATGATATTAAACAAATGCATTTCTTGTATTTATTGTGCCAATGCTGCCTCTCTCTCCACCCCGCCCCCCCCCCCCACGTTGTCTCCCTCCCCCCAAACGTCTCTCTCTCTCTCTCCCCCTTGTCTTTCTCTGCACTTAAAATTAGGACGGCATAGTACGTCCTAACGTCACGAAGGGGTTAAGTGCAGCTCATTTCTCAAATTAACATTATTGTGCCTCTGTTTTCCTCAGTGGAGATCGTTAGTTAATAATTATTAAGACCTGGGTCCATGTTGAGAAATTACAGCTGCCTGATCAATATAACCAGAGACAAGCAGATTGTTTTGTTTGTCATAAAAATATGCTCTCTTTTGGAAAGATGAGGGAAAAACAGATTGAAATGAAAACTGTCTATTCACAAATAGATGATTTGCCTCGCATGTGTATAATTAAAAAGGAAATAAATATGTTGAGATTTTGTTTTTTTAAATATCAGCAGCTAGTTTATTAAATCTATTGAAAGGTGACTTCTGATTTAGAAGCGTACATTATTTAGTGATAATTCACAGTAATTGACTTGATACTTCATTTTCTATTCTGTTCTTTTGACAGTCATTTTTCCTAAAACACTTTACCACCCTTTCTGCAAAAATAATAGTGTTATTTAATGTGGTAATGTTTATTTGAATATTTCCACATTCCTGTAAACAAATGTGGAAATATTGAAATACATGCTCCTACATATAATATCTATTGACCAGTAGCCCAGCCGGTGCACCCAGACTATTCACAGTGAGAATGATACCCTGTTGCCAAAACGTATACATTAGTGGACCTCCCAGCTGGTCTTAATCGGGACTATAATTTTGTATAAGCACAGTTTGCCCCTAGCCCTGTAATTATGGTCATTCATCACAGGGCAAAGTGAGGTGTAGGTTGTAAGCCCTGGAAATGATACATGTACTATAGCTGAGTCACTTAAAACAAGTGAAGTATATAGAGGTTACTTACACTTGCCTCTGTTGCATGCATTAGCTGTATAGTTTTCACATTCCTAAGAGGAAAGACCTTGAACATTTACATCCTAATCAAAGAAATTGCTCCAATCACAGAAAATGTATTCCTCTGCTCTCCAGGCAGTTAAGTTACCATTTCCCTTGATACTAAAAACCTCTTTTTATCAATCTCTTTATTTTTTTTTTTTTTCACTTAAAATACTGTGCAATATAAGTTATGGCAAGGTAATGGGTTTTATAGGGACAATAAAAAACATCTCTACAAACACCAGACAGATCCAAAGACCTGCATTTCCCATAGAAATCCAAAATTCACCATGCTGTCATCACCCCCAAGGGATTCTGGGTAGGTAAATGGAAATAAAGTCAACAACAATCACCATTTTGCCTCCAACATCCATTATATACATAGACTCTTTGGAACATATACACACTGTTTATGACAGCCTTTCAGACACAGTCCTGGAGAGTGGTGCAGAGAAAACTACTTGTGGCTTGATATACAACTACACATTTACTATTTAAAATTAGTTAATTTGCATATAAAGCTGCAGGTGATGTCATATAAGGGAACCACCGCAGTTTTAAAACATTTGTCGAGAGCCCTGCTCGCTAGCTTACAATATAGAGCTTTGTTTTTTTTTCTGTAACTAATAATTATGTATTTATTAGATCTAAAGAAGTGTCTGTCATGACTGCACAATGTATGGAAAGTTGTATGTTCACAAATTTTCCTATAAAATGCACAAAACATTTCTTAACCTGCAATGACAGAGATTTTGTTGGTTAGTAGATGTGGGATGCTTTCATTCACGTATGTGTTCTTTGTATTTAGCTGACCTAGTTCTAGTATTACAATGCCTTTAATTTGAATTGTTTCCTTATTTTTCCACTATTAAAACGGTACTACTTTTTTAGTTTTAAGCCATTTGTCTTTGGTTTAATCATAGCTTTTTGGAGATGACATGACTTTTCCCATACTACAATATTATATTCTTTTCATATGCCCAATCACAAAAACCTGTTTGTTATAAAGGGAAATGACGTTGTTTAATTCACTGCTCCCATTCACTATGGACGAATGTGGAACTTAGGTGAAAACATACTTCAAAGAGCTGAAATCATTTGATTGATATGTCGGAATTGTAAAAATGTTTATTGCTGCTTAATAATGAATTGGATTAATGAACGTTTCTCAAGAAGCTAGATAATAAATCTACACTTTTAAAACAAGCGTTGCTTAGGATGTAGAAGACTAAAAAAAAAACAACCCAGCCCTAAATATGGCAATAGAGTAGCCTGACGCATTTTGTATCGCATCTTGCTTATGACGAAGTGCCGAAGCGTTACGAAATGCATCAGGCTACTCTTTTGCCCTATCTAGGGCTGGGTTTTTCCTGCACTGTGGATATATTTTGATTTTGTTTTGTGATTTTTTTTTTTCCCACCAATAAATGCCTTTTTTACATCTTCTACATCCTGAGCAGCCCGTTTGTGTTTTTTCTACTTTACCTGTTGTGGCGTTCTAATCACGATGCCTCGAATGGTCCATCATGCTGCAGCTGTCCTAAGAAGTAATACGGAGTAGTCGATTGCCGGAGTCACGTAAGCTCTCTTGCTTGTACTTCGTTTCTTTTCCTGGTTTATGTTGTACACCTGTTCTCCATTTTAGGCAAATATTCAGTTATGACCCCCCAATCTATATGCAGCAGTAGCGCCACATACCCACAATATATCCTGTATTCCATAAAAGAGCATATAACTCAACCTAGAAGAATCTAGTATAAATGGCAAAAAAGTAGAGACTTCCGCAATGCAAAGGCATACAAATCCATCACTCCAAACACGGGAAGAGAAAGTATAATATTGTGACAAAGATATCAAATACCTTACATGAAATGAAATCTAAGTAGTGTGATATAGAAAAACATGTTTTGCCTTGAATATCTGGCTTCATGAGGTTCATCGTGATGTGTAAGTGGAAAGTGTGTGTGTGTGTGTGTGTGTATGTATATATCTATCTATATTATATATGTTTTTCACTGATTTCCTCATGCATTTATGTAAATCACCATCATTTTGTAAATCTCTTCTGACTTTAACAATCTGCAAGTCCTGTGATGCTAAGCTAGGCAACTGTTGATACATACAAAAACTGAAGTGCCAAAGGTTTTCCAGATTTACGTTATGTGCTCACTACAAGGTGCCCATTTTTTGGTAGTGTGACTGAAAGGGTTTACAGTGTGCTTATTCATTTCCTTCTGTAAAAAAATGCTCCTGAGAGCGCAGTTAAATTGGCTAACTGCACATATAAGAAGAAAAACAAATCAGAAAACAATGTTCATCCAACTGTTAGTTGCAATCGAAAGTGGGTGCTTCATTAGTTACGCAAAGCAAAAGTGCAATGTTTCAGGGGATTTCTCAGACTAGGCAGTGTGGGTTCTAAAATCAACATATTGGCACACATCCAGGGTGTAGGACACTTCATCGCCGCATTTCATCTCTGACAGTTCAGAGCAGCAGTTAGAACGCTGAACTGTCAGCAACGAAGAATAACGCGGCCATTTCATCGCAGACGCGGCTATGTAAGAGCTGACAGTTCAGCGCTGAACTGTCAGCTCTTACATATGTACAAGTTAACCCCCCCCCAAGTGCCCCCCCGAACCCCAATACTAAAATTAACCCCAATACTAATACTAACCCCCTAAACCCTAATACTAACCCCGAACCCCAATACTAAAATTAACCCCTTAAACCCTAAAAACTAATTCTAACCACAATAAAGCCCAATACTAAAATTCTAATTCTAAAACTCTATCTTCTAACTCTAACACATTAAAACTTCCCTTTAGCGATGAAATGTCCCGCGACGAGCTGTCGTGTGGTGAAGTGACGGCGGTGAAGCGGATGCAGCCGCGATGAAGTGTCCCATCCCCCACATCCATTCCAACTGTAATTTCACTAGCAAATGTATAGATTAAATATGTAATACCTACCTGAAGGTAAAGTTTTCTGGCTAACTGCTTCTTTAAGAAGAAAGCCTTTATTTGTAATAAACGTAATTTTTAGGATTGTTTAAGTGAGTTCCTGAACTTTGTATGACTTATAAGCAGCACCCTAATCAATTCATCGTCGGCACAGATGCTTGTCTGCATACTGCCAATATTTAAAACATGGTTTAAATATGCTGTTAAAAAAAGTTCCTTTTTATTTCCTATGCACTGTTTACTGTTTTACAGATGCCTCTGTAAGCTAAGGGATTGTTAAATAATTGGCATGAGATTCATTTTGTTAGTACACAGCTGGGCACTGTAGTCACAAAACATCTGCTTTTCTTTATCTACTTTTGCTCTTACACTGGTTTCTTGGCATAGCCACAGCAGTGCAGCAGTAACATGAACTTCTACATTCCATCTTTAAGATTACACGAGTATTCAAATGAGTCCAGCATTTCCCCCAACATCTGCATGATCCCATCATTTCTCAGTATATCATTATAGCGCCAGGAGACGCTGCGTAGTGGCACGGGCACAAACGCATCCTTTTTAATAAAGCTGCTTTCAAATGAAACAAAGCACTAGGGCCCACTGACATTAAAGAGCACTTAATTTAACACTAATAAAAATTTTCATACACCAAAGCCTTGTGTAGTTTAGGTACTGAGTTGCAGAAATTGCAGGTTGCCGTTCCCTGTATAAAACACACTTGTTTTGTCAGTCTTAATACTAGCAGAATCTGGATTAAAAAACATTTTTTGCATTTAGGTTTTGTATTTATTGATCTTTTGTTTATTTTTTGTTTTTTTTTTGCATATGCTCAGTTTTTGAGTGTTCTTTCCTCACAGTTCCTTTCATGTGATTCCATTGAACTTTTTTGTCTATTTTTTTGTTTGCAGTTATTTGTTTTATTTTTATTTCCCCTCTTGCACTCCTTCTTAGATCTAAGAACACTTGTTGAACGATCGCAACTTCTGAAGTTTTAATAAATATTTATTATTAATTTTTAAAATATAGGAGTTTTTTTTTAATGTGCATAATATTTTGATTGTACTATATATAAATGTATATATTAAATAAATAGATACAAATATTCTCTTACAGGCATACTGAAACTCTGAATTATACAATGGCAAAAAATGTACAAGGCATTATATATGCAGGTATCATTGGGGGATGTGTAGATCCCCAAGATAAAAAAAAAAATGCAGTTGCTGTTTCTTGTGTTAGCTTGAATTGTGCCCCCCCCCCTTTATTTTTTTACATCCCAACAATTTAAAGGAACACTACCACTTACATAAGATGTAACTAGATAACCTGGTCATTTAAAACAAGCACATATATAAATAATATGCCACTAGGTTTTTTTTATATTATGGAAATAATTGCATATAAAAGGAAAAATAAAATTAGGTGTTTATCTCATGGTTCCATTTTATGAATATTTCCCATAATGCAACATCGTCCAAAATCTTCAAACCAGTCTCACTTCAAAATTGTGGCCAACGCCTGCATGATGATGTCATAAGATACTCCCCTGCTCTCTTACTGGCTCCTGTGTATCATAGTGGGCAGGACTAGGTGGCTGTGTACAACTTTTTTTTACCTGCCTTCCAACACAAAGAGAGGAGATCAAACAGGATCATAACTCCACCCCCTTGTGATGTAATATTTACATTACCCATCCATTCAATAGAATTCTGACTTAAAGACTGCATTCTGTGTCCCAAGCCCCAAAGTGAGAAATATGTGCTATAAAGTCACTAGGAGGTGGCACCTCAGAAACAATACATTTCACAAAATGGCAGCGCCCAGTCATACTTGTTTAGTTACATATTTTTTAAATACAACCATAATCAGATGCAGTTTTTTTTCTTAAAATTAAATCCCTGCTCTCAGAGCATGGAATAGTTTTAATAGAATAGGTGAATGATTTCCACTGCGCCCCCCCTCCCCCTATCAGAGAGTTTTAGACAAATGCAAATAAATGTAAACCCCGAGATGGTTCTGACTTAAAACCAAAACATCAGGGATTTTTAGTTTAGAACTTCTAAAGTAAAAACAATGCATGGTATATTTGCTTATTAAATAACAATGGATATATATAAACAAGTTTAACTATGAGATTTCTAATTATGAACCTCAGTTGTTAGAACAATGCATGGAATATTCACAGTTTGTGAAACAATTAGTAAAAAGCATATATGTATACAAAGAGCGCCTTCCATTTATATATACTTTGATGTTTTCATAAATGTATATTTATATGCCATTGTACATCCAAGAAGTTTAACTAAATTCCCACAGCGCTCCCTTCCCTATAATATATGCACATATTTTTATTTCTGGCTTTTAAATAAGAAAATATATTCCAAATGGAAAAATAATTAAACATTTTAAAAAATATACAGAGGAAAAAGTGTGAGATTTCTACATGAAATGTGTTACTTAGAGGTTCTGGGGAGGGAGCAGAAACTATTCAGGTACGGTCATTGTACCATTTGGCCCTTTGTGCTATGAAAGAATTTAAGTCTTCATTCCTAAGCCTCACATTGCTCAGTGATTGCACAAAATACCAAGGGAAGAAAAACATGTAATTTTTCTCAAATCATTACTGTACGACATCCAGGTAATGCACTCAGAGGATGAATAATAGAATAGACTTGATTGCTTAGTGAGAAAGTTAAGATGGCGACCTTGTCAGAATGGTGAACTAAAAGCGTAAGGAGTTAGGTTAAACCTGTGAAAGGTGACTGTTGTAGCTGTCTGTTTAAGCACTCTCTTGGATGTTAACAAACAGTGCTATAACATAGGAAACAAAGGTGCTAAGACATTGGCAACCGATTATTTGTTGTCCAGGTGTTCTTGGTTTTAACTCATGTTAATTAACCAGGTGTGCATTTACTTGATTAATTCTTTAGCCTGTTAATGCACAAGGATGTTCTGTGCCTCCCTGACAGAAATGGCTAGAATGAATGACCATGTGTTCCGGATCCTTCTACAGGGACTTGCAGGAGGATGCTACCTGTCAAATGAGGCCGCCAATGTGACCTCATTCTGACAGGTTAAATGTCGCTGACGTTAAAAGAAGAGTCTCACAACATTTCTCCAATATGAATCTGTTCTCTTGTGCATAAGAGCTTCGGAAGTGATGAGGAATCACATCTGTCGCTCTCTTGCTGTTGTTAGACTGCCCTTAGAGACGGCCAGCAACATTGCAAGTCAAAAAGAGAAAGGCTAAATTAGCCTTAGAACTTGGGATAGCATACAGGTTATAGTTACATTAGGGTTAGGCTTAGCATAAGGGTTAGATTTAGGGTTAGGATTGGGGTCCAAAGGTCAATGTCGGAGAACAAAAAAGCTATTTTTGATTATTTTCAGGTCAGAAAAAGTTTTTTTTATTTGAAATTTTTCATCATATTTTATGATTTTTGTGTAGTAAATTATATGATGAAAATCATGCTTATCTAAAGAAAGCTCTGCTGATACAACTATATATAATTTGTATGGGTACAGTAGATGAGTGACGATTACAGCTAAACACACACACACTGCAGAAATGTTAGTCCATGACTTGGAGGCGGGGGGGGGGGAATGTTTGGAGGCGGTGGGGGGGAATGTTTGGAGGCAGGGGGGGGGGAGAGAAATGTTTGGAGGGAGAGGGGGAGATAGAAAAAAGTTTGGGGGAGAGAGAGTAAAGGTTGGGGGGAGGGGGAGAGAGACAAAGCTAGGGGGAGAGAGAGACAACGTTTAGGGGGAGAGGCTGCATTGGAAATAAAAACAAGAAATGCATTTTTTTATATCATCATTTTTATTAAATATTAAAAAAGCAATTTACATGTGAATATATACAAGTTAAACTTTTTTTTTCCTATAGGGTAGTCTTTTATATTAAGGCTTTTTCGTTTTTTTCCTGAAGGAATATTAAAAGTTTGGGGGTCGTCTTATATTCGAGCAAATACGGTACATGTTGTAGTGTCCCTTTTAAGTCTTTCTGCCATGATTATATTGTAAGACAGTAATGTAATGTAGTGATTACATTAGCATGATTTTAGTAATCATTGCTATTATTTTATAATTAGACATTAACAAACTAATGTAAACTAACACCCACTTATCAGCTATAGTAAACTTTCAAAAACGTTTGTTTGTTCTTATAGGGACTTTATCACCTAAAAATTGTTTTTTCTGTGCATGTTAAGAATAAAATTGGAAATTATCTATAATGCCTAAATTAGGAGATAAATGTGTTTTAAATGTGACTGTGGCGTCACCAGTTTATGACATCACCTGTGACTTGATTATGCTAATGAACTAGCTTTCATTGAGAAATGTGTAATTTATATATCAAGCCACAGTGGATTTCATAAGCAGGGGTCTCCACAGACACATTTAATATACCTTTGTCTTGCAATTTAGGTATTTGCTTGCATTTCTGTTAACACATTGGATAAATCATTTCCAACCATTTTTTGTTTTCTACATTCACATCGTAAGCTATGTTTAGTTGCTACCAGGCCCTTTAACATGTGCTATATAATCAATGGTATATAATTGTTTTGGCCAATGCTGATTTATTATTTGTGCATGTAAATGTTATGCATCATAGAACAGTACTAATAAAAAGTACTTATTTGGTTGTATTATAACATACAGTAGATATTGTTTCGGGTCATACTGGAGACCTTGATTCATTGATTCACACAGTAATCTCATAATGATATCATTAATGATGTAAAAAAAAAAATGCCAGCACACAGGGCTTTCCCTGACCAGGTAATAAAGAATGTGTCCTGCTCATACTTTAACCAAGTAACTGTAATAAAACAAACCAACAACAAAACGACCACCACCTATATAGTATAGTATACTATAAAGGACTGACAGATTTGTGTAGAACCAATGAGAATGATATCCCAGTGGTGCCATGGATTCTTGAGTATTTTTCATTAATTTAGAATTTTACCAAATGCCTATTGACATGCAGCAATGGAATCAAACATTCACACACCTGGGCAACAATGTAATATGTACCCTTACTTATTAACACTCTGTTGGGATAGCAGCCCCTATCTTTACCCCACCTACATGAATGAGTCAGTACTAAGTGTGTGGAGAACTGAATGAGGGAGATCTTCCCAAGTCTAGCATCTATACCCCACAGTGAAACCCCCTTTTAATTCCCTAAACAGCAGATCCAGCAGTTGCAGTGTGATAGAAGCACCAGGGTTTGTTGTGGACACAAGGGGGCACAATGTTGGCTCTAAGGATAATATGTTTAATAAGAAAAAAAGACCTATTTATTTTGCTCCTGTTTATGTTCTGTAGCAAGTGTTTAAGCTGTAACAAAGAATTAGGTTTTTACTACAACACAAGTTTATCACCCCAAATGCATTTCATAGAAGATGCTACTGTAGCAAACTAGTTGCAGAATGTTAGAACAGCTCTGTAATTATAGATCTCTGACCTCCCAACAAAATACAATAAAACAAAGTGTACAGGGCGAGAGTTTGTCTTTAAAACTGTTACTTAATTAAAAATGGCATTTGCCTGCTGGCCCTAGCACCTGCTAATATTACAAGTCACTACACTTCACTGCTTATACTCTGTTTGTAGGTTAAATCATGTTCTACTTTGATGTTCTCAAATATGTTCGACAATGAGTAGCATTTTGAAGATAATAATTAACTTAGGTTTTAAATCCAATAAAAACAAAATAAATATATTGGTGGGTGGGTTATACTATGTGGTTGTTTGTATTTCTGCTTACTTTTTAGATTGTCAATCTATTCCTTAGCTTTTTTTTTTTTTTTTTAAACAAAGTTTCAAAACGGATTAGTTTCAATAAATGGACTTTATTATCTAGACGTTGTTTATACTTTGATTGTAGGGAAAACAAAACGATCTATGCATTGTGTCGGCTAAATTGCAAGCAAATGCATAAATTAAGTGAAAAATCTGTTTTGAATGTGTGTGTTGTGTCCTGATTATATCCTTTATGTGACATGATTAGCACATTTATACATTTCCCACTGAAAATAGATTGTTTGAATATGAATCCACAGGTGCTGTCATAAGGAAGAACAGGAGGATAAGCCCTGTGCAAATGGGAGACACAAGAAATGGTGCTAAATAAAGGATCACCTACTGTAAAAAACACAGTAGGAGCAAAATTGCAGTGGTAGATCTACTAGGAGATGAAAAACTATAACAAATAAGACGCTTCTCCTGAATACACAGTGCGCTGAAAACTAAACGAGAATTGAGTCGCCCCATCTGATTCCTACTAAAACACTATAGTTGTCCTTTTCGTTGTAGATATAGTCTCTATTTTTGTACACATGGTTCTTTTCTGATCACCCATGCTATTGGCCACTTATCTCTTTTTTTGTTTTTGATATCATAAACATGAGACACCACGGATTTAAAACCCATTTTGATCTCGCTTGCAGTCCTACTAACACCATGTACGGATCATTTTTTTAAATATGTTTTCATTCTCCCCTTTCATAGTATCAACAGTTCTTATGTGATAGATTCCATTTTATACATATATTCGTTTTTGTACCATGTGCATAAAACTGTATTTGAATTGATAGGATTGATTTTCATGCACATTTACTTTGACATACTAAAAAGGCTACTCTTGCCTCACCTTTAATTGGTGTAGGATGTAAAATGGACTCTCTGCTATATTCTTTCCATGGTTTTACAAACTGGGCCATACAGCTACATTGTGTCATACATGCACTGTTGTATTTCTACTAAGTACGGCAGACTGGTGTGGGGTGGACAGCATAGCCTGCACTACCTTTGTTGGTGATACAACCTCCATCACTGCCTTGCACAAACATCTGAGATCACCAGGTAACAATATGGTGCAGTGGATTTGGGGGAAACCTTGCTCTGTGGACAAGAATGTGGGGGCAATCTGTTTTAGTGGAAAGATTGTGACAGGAAGGAGTGCAACCTGGAGAGGCATATATGCCATGCATGCATGAGGTATGTCACATGACCTCAGTTTAAATATGGGATATGTGTGATAAGCTTTGGTGAGTTGTGATGGGTCATCAGATGTACCAACCTGGAAGGCAGTAGTCTAGAATTTGAAGTTTGCAGTTATAACACATATGATTTTATTATAGCATGATATATTATGTTATTTTTTTTTATAGTTTGTTGTTCCACACCTGCTCCCTGCTTTCTTTTATTCCTCTCCTTTTTTCTGCTTTACTGCTTTCATTCCTACCTTCTAACTATATGTCCTCAAAATCTCTGAATGCATTTTTATTTTCCCATCTAACTTGCACATCTGTGTAATATACTTGCGTGTTTACTCTTGGTATACAGTATTTATTTGTACAGTGATTATTTAAAAAAAAATATATCCAAGAGTTATTATATGAATTTTATGCCCAGCAGAACTCCTAAACCCCTTAGCAGCTGTAGAATAATGAGGAAAATTGTTGCAATAGTGCATTTGTTTGGAGCTTGCTTGTTCTATACACATGCGTGATAGCCCATATCAGTATGCCAGTACTCATCTCCTATAGGAGTTATGACAGCATAGCCAGAAAATCTTACCATATTTCCTACCCAGCATTGTAAACGTTCTGCATTTCTTTTCCTGCTTTGTGTTGCTGGTAATATTTCTGTTCAAGCAATTCTGCCTGTGACAGAGTAATTTTAATACAGATTATTTTGCAAAAGGCTACCCGATCCAGCTCGTCTATTACCAGCTCCTCTTTTATAATGCTAAGTGTTGCCATGGTACTGCAATTTGTTTCTATGACCCAGATTTTGAAGTGGTATTGCCTATTTCTATCTTTGTCTTCCTACCCATTTCCTCAGCTGTCTCTTCACTCTTACCATCAACTTTATTTATTTATTACTCTTGATATCTTTATTTGAAAAATGTCACCATGATTTGTACTTGCTTACTTTTTGCTGCCCTTATGTGACCGTCTGGCTCCTTTAGGTTATTTTGTCTTCTGTTAATTTCCTCAATGGTTTGTTAACAGTGCATCTTCCATCCAAGTCTGAAACTATAAATCAATTTTCAAATACGTGAATGAAAATATTAGGGTGATTTCTTTTTTTTTTATATATATATATTTTTCACCTAAACTAGTCATAATGTGTACTGTGTCTCAGCACGGAAGATTCACACTATTGCAGGTCATACAATTTCAAATGACCCAATATTCATAATTAAATATTCAACACTGATAAATTTTTGTAGGCCTTCTCTCTGGTCCATGCATCACCCTGTCTCTTATGTGCCTGGTTCACTGGCAGTCTCTTTCTGGGTCTTTTTTTATTTTTTTTATTTTAATATTTGTGTTAATCTCTTTATATTTCCCTCCATCTCTAGTTCTTTCTTCTTCTTTTTTTTTTTTTTTTTCTTTTTCCAGTGTTCTCTGGTCTCTAGTTATGTTTCATTTAAAAAAAAAAAAAAAAAAAATCTCTTCTTCTCTTTTGCTCTCCCAACAATCTCTCCATTGCTCTCTGTACCTCACACCCCTTCACTGTAGAATAAAAATATATATTTGAATCTGAACATTGTGAAAATAGGACAGTTTCTCTCTTAACCATGAAAACAAAATCACTGCCAATTTGAATCAGCTGTTAAGCCTTGATCGGTTGGTTCTTCCATTAGTATAATTCATATGTTTCCATCTTGATGTGCTATTTGACCGTGTGTACTCGGGAAGCATGCATTTATATATTTGTTACTGTCAGTTTCAATTGGTTATCATCACAGTATGGTCACTGATTCTGCAGGTGGCCAGATGTTTTTAAATGTTCTGTGTGCAGAATGATGTTTATATATGCCAGTATGTGTGTGTCTATTTGCTAAGCAGTGCAGACAATTCATTGGCAGCTGAAGTAAAATTTATTTCCTCAGCAACAGGTACGCAATACAGAATTATATGATCTACAAAAGAAGGTCAGAATCAAGGTTGTTCAATGGTGATGGTTGAGACCCCACTGGTTGGTGAGGGGTGTGTTCCTGCTTACATTCCCTTATCTCGTTAAAACTGCTGTGTTATTGAATTTAGCATTCAAGTCATGTATTGTAAGAGATTCACTCCCTAAGCATTTCCCTACTCTTCCTAGTAGTATGTTAAATGACCTCCTTCAACATATAATTCTAATTAGTCCTACTGTAAATCTCTGAAACACAACTTTTAGTCAGATAGAAGACCATTTCTGTCTGATTACAAAGGCTTCTAAATTATGCTACCACGGAGCGATCGTGGGCGCTATATTGCCGGAGAAGCATGCTCCGTCAATATGGCTGTGCCCTCTTGTGGTCAGAGCTTCAGAAGTGAAAAAAAATTAACTTCCGACCCTCTGAACATGTTGCTTCACTGCCCCTAGAGGCAACATTGCAATGAAAAAAAGACTTAATTAGCTTAAATCTAGGGTTAGGGTTAGAATAGCAGCTAGGGTTACAATTAAATTAGGGTTACCGTAAAGGATAAGGTTACAATTAAATTAAAATATATTAAGGGTTAGCATAAGGGTTAGAGTTGGGGTTGAATTTAGGGTTCGTGTTGGGGTCAGTATAGGAAAAAAACAAAAAACACTTTGTTTTTTGCCCCATAATTTGTAAAAAACTGAAGAACAACATGGAAACAAGCATATTTCTGAACTCTGTACAACATTTAGAAACTATTTAGACAGGGTCTTTTTTAATGATTGTATTTGTGTAAATTATATTATAAATTAGAGAAAGTGTTTACTTATATTTTTTTCATCATACTTTTGATTTTGACATATAATTGTGTTGGGTACAGTATGTGAGAGAGAAGAAAATTATAGCTAAACACAAACACCCTAGAAATGTAAAAACTGCCCTTGTCACCAAGGGAAAGTCAAGGTCAAAATGTCTTGTCACTAATGGGTTAAAATGCATAATAATGCAAAATGTGATAATTTCTGACTGGATTTACTTATGCTTACCCAGAATCCCTTGCAATGGTGGTAGCACTGTAAATGCATGATTCTGGCCGTTTTGGTATATGTAGTTTTGTGTTTAGTAAATCTGGACTACCAAATTACTTTGTTCAAATCACTGTGATGATGATAAGCTGTGGCAACAATGCCAGCCATACCAACCTTTGAGTTTGCAAAAACTAGGGGTGAATTTATTTTGAACGGTGCAGAAGCAGTGTACAATTCAAATTATGATTTTAATGAGGCTGAAGTGATGATCTGCCTTATGAAAAGAAAAACATAGGGGTTAGTGCCTCTTAAAACCGGCGGCCAATACTGTTTAATCTAGGTACTTGCTTGATTTATCTAGCATACATCTAACTCTGGAAAATACTGTATCTTGAATAACATAGCACTCCTGGTAAAACTCATCAAAAAAAATGTAACTACAAGAGGCAGTTTGTAAACCAGTACCAAATGTAATCATAATGAAAATATCAAACAGTACAGTAGGTACTAAATTGTAAGAGTCATTCTGTCGGTTTATAAAAGGCACTTGTTTGGCCCAAAGCAGACTGTGTATGTGTTTGAGTGAATTTATTTACTCAGAACAGACTGTCGTAGACCGTGTTGCTAATCCCGAACAAGCTGCAAAGTATTGATGATCTTGCTATTCTTTAGAACATCTAGTTACATTTATGTCTCAGAAAGAATTATCTGACATAATTCCCCCTGGAACACATCTCTCCCTTTCTGGTTTTACTCTCTCCGACTCCTGCCGAGCTCATTCGAGCCTCAACTTGTGGTTTCATCAGCAACTGCTAAAATGTATGCGCTGCTGTCTGTATTAAAGCAAGGGGGAAAAAAAGAGATTTCACATCCTTTCTGTTAATGCAAAACCTGTGATCATCCTGTACAGACATTTCTCCGAACATAATTGTTATATTAAAAAAAAAAAAAAACACCAGTTGGCAAACTTTAAGTGTTTGAAAACCACTGGAATGCATTTCTGGATCATCAATCAATACATATAACAACCCCACTATTCCACCTGTGGTTTGCAAAAGGCAGTTATATAAAAAGCTTGGGGATTGCTTTGCCAACAAGAGCCATTAGATGTGGTACAATGCTACATTTCCACAACTCTTTGTCTCTGTTTTTAAATGTCATCACCTTTTAGTCCACAATTTCTAATACGATCACCAGCGGAGTATTTAAAGAAGCACTAATGCTTCCGTTCAGTTCGCCTTATTTAAAGTAGTCCACGTGAAGCCATTCAAATGCATACATTGAAATGGAACAAGCCTATCTTGCATCTTTCATCCAGGAAGTCTTCATTTTTTCTTTTTATCAGAGTGATACTTTTCTCATCTAATATTTCCCTAGCCGCTGACCGTGATTACAATTCTTCCTGTAGCTTATTCGCTTCTTGTTTGTTGTTTAGAGAATCCAGATACAGCTTTGATTTCAAATAAATCAGGGTTTTATATATTTTCTATAAAATGCAAGTCTTCCTAATGGTGTAAACAAGGGAACAGGATATTTCCAAAATATTTGAATAAGTTAGTGTGGTATTGTATATAAATCCTTGTGTGCTCTCTACCTCATGCATAGGCCTTTCTTTTTTCATCAAACGTAAACTGTGATTCTTTTTTTTTATGCTGTTTATCAGGTGTTGGGATTTTATAAATAAATGGTAATATATTATAAAGGCGTTATTGACCCTATAAGTCTTTGAAAACCCTGAAGATTTAGAGGGTTATTTTCCTGATTTCAATAAAAAAAACTCATGTATGAAAGCACCTGCATTATTGATAATAAGGAATATAAGCTTTCTCGAAACCCAGTATCAATTCATTGTTATAGCAGACATCACAAGTTATGAGAAATCTTACACAATGGATATTACAGGAGACAAGTAGAGTCAAGTTGATACTTTTATTGACTGACGGAGTAAGTTTAGAGTGCAAGCTTTCAAGACTTCTCAGGTCTCTTCAGCTGAGTCCAGGTCTGAGTTATTTGATCAGTCAATGGTGGTATAATGAAATGTAAATTGCAGTCATTCTCTGGAGGTGTCAGAGCGCAGTCACACTTCTAGTGAGGTCTAAATGTCTGGCTTACAGTCTGATCTATAATGTGATAATGAGACAGACATTCTCTATCTCAGTTCAGGCCATCAATTAAGGAATTAAATTGAAGCATTAATTTAACTTCCCATATTTTCCTCTCCCTCTGAGTTTCGAACAGTCCCATTAATACAGTCAGTCTAATGTCTCTGACGCTGTGTCCATTTCGGAAAAAATGTTCTCCTACATTTGCCTCTGTCCATCTGTTATGGATATTGGATCTGTGGGAATTAAATCTTCTATGTATTAGGTTGGCCTTTTTCACCTACATAGAGGACTGTTGGTCATGTTGCACACAAGATAAGCATTTATGGTTGTGCAAACAGCAGATATGCCTAAAATGTCTTCAATTAGCACAAACCGATTCATTGTCTGCTCAGTGGTACATGCTCTGTTCCATATACCAAGGAATTGGTTAACCTAAAATCTGTTCTTAGGAATGAATCCTTAAGCCAATAGGTACCTGGTATGCAAAGGTAACCACAATGTTAAAATGCGATTAGAAGGGTAGACTACCAAATCTCTTTGTTCAGTCCACTCTAATGATGATAATCAACTGTAGCACAAATATGTTCGGGATAGCAATGATGCAGTCATTGCAGGCCATGAGGTTACCATGGTAATTGCAGAGCTTCTGTGTAATCTATTTTATCTAGTTATGATGCATGACACTTTAAATCAAGGTTTTACATTGTTTAATAAATAAATGTAAAATACATTATTTTTGGAGTATTTCCCATTCTCTAAGTAAGGCACAAAGAGTCTCAAACATACCTTGCTTGTTGTGGAGGTTTTTATTTTTTAAGTGATGCGTGTTATAATTTTAATAGTAATTTTCTCTGACATAAGTTTTGACATTTTGTTCATACCCCGAGAAAAACCAGGTTGATATTAAAATTAAATCGTCGTGTGCATTGCTTTTTTATTGTAATATTAACAGAGAAGTTTATATTAAGGTGAGGGCAGTCAGTATTGAGAGTTTGGCAGCTCAATATCCATAGTGAGTGCAAGCAAACAGTGTTTCTTCAATTATATGTATGCAGTGATGTGTATTTGTACTTAATACCTTTCATGGACTGAAATCCCAGGTGTTACACAGTTCTTAACACTATCTAAATAGCTATTCTGTTCTAATGCTCTCCTTTATCTTGGACAAGTGAAGTCTCCACGATTTGATGATTACATTGGATTAAACCCTAACTAGACATCTTCGTGTGCAGTGTTCAAATGACATAACTCTGTATTTCTGTATTTGGTTGACTAACTAAAGACTTCCAATCTGCTATGACATACCTTCTCATTTCACACACAGCGGTTGTATTAGGTGTTTGAGTACATGATTGACGCATCCACACATTAGAGACAGGGGGTCCTGTGGGTTGCCACCTTCCAATATTCATCAATGTCTCACACACACCCCCTCCGCATTCCAAGCTTTGTTTGTTAAGTGATTTACGCGTTCGAAACACTCTATCAGACGCTTTAGGAATTTTTATTGTTTCTTTTTCTCACACTTTTGCCCACTTCGTTTGTGCCCCTATCACTGGAACAATAGTATATATTAAATATACATGCAGATAGTCTACTTGCATTACTTGCATCCCACTCACAATAATCCTCACATGCATCTAGGAGTGCACACTACAGATTGGGAAGGACTGCTTTCAAATACATTTCATTAGGGTTCATATAATTTGAACAGTGCCCACTAGAAGCACCGTTCAATCAGAGCCATTCCCATATTTCCATTTCTAAAGAGCCAGGTGCAAAAAAACCCGCCTAATTATTGTTAAAGAACCTCTGCCAAACTCTTGATAGAAATTCTTCCCCCCGCACTGCAGTGGCGGATGGTCCATATGTGCTAGGTTTGGAGCCATGCTGTGTATTTCTGGGGTTTATGTGCTCCGTACAGAGAGCACACAAACCCTGGAAATACATCCGGGAGACAGATGGCAGCTGTGAATTCGGCAACAGAGTCACTCACTCTGTTGCCAATTTGTCAAGCCCTACAGGTATACAAATGTGTATACTTTTAGTGCTTGTCGAATTGGCAACAGAGTGAGTGACTCTGTTGCCGAATTCGTAGGTGCTGTGGGCCCCTTGGACAGATCTCATGTATTTCAGGTTTTTTTTGTGCTGGCTGTTCGGAGCACACAAACCCCAGAAAATACACGTGATACGTTTTGCCTCTGAGTGACAGGCGTGGTCTGAACTGGCAGCACGCCTGTTACCCAGGAGCGCGATACACTCCCGCACTGTAAACTGGATTAATACTTTTTTTTTTTTTTAAATGTAATGTGCATGCACGGCCCAGTACATAAGCCAGGAAGAAGATAAGTTAATCAATATATTTGCTAGCAATTTCACTAGCACAATGTAGATATTGATTTGTATTGTTTACCCTAAGGAGACCTTGTTATTCATACATTTGTCAAGGGAATTGAAGCAAACATATTAAAATTCTCAATTCACACATTAGCTTGACATTTTTCTAATATTGTATGGTCTATGTATACTATTTAACCCGTTTTAATGCAAGAAGAAATCGACCAGGCGGTGTGAGAATTATTTCCTTTATTAATCCTTGTGTTGTGGCAGCAGCCTGCTTTTCGTCACACTCCATGACACCCATGTTCTGTTGTGCAGAATCTAGACAAACATGTCATCTTCCACAATCATTCTATCTTTACTGACAAACCCTGTGATATTGCTTCGGCTTTGTCACTGCAGTTAGTTCCTTACACTTGATGAAGTTAACAAAAATGTTTTGACGGCTTCTAAAAGTGGTGACCCCTGTAAAAATTGCATTGTGGGAGAGGCCACAAAAATGTGTGTTTTGTATAGGTATCAAGACAGAATTGAAAGCAAAATTCTACAAACAAACTGCACTGCAATGATAACGTATAAAGGAGCATATATATTTCTCTTTACTTTAAACCTATAGCGACAGGACTTTTTTTCCATAGTAGGGTAATTTTACTTTTTTTTTTTTTTTAATGAATCCTAGTCAGATGTGTTAATTGTGTCAGGTGTTCCTTATGAGAAATTAAGTATATTACATGAAGAGAAGTCAAAAGCCATTTGTATATTGTTCATGTGCCCGTCTCTTCTGACATAAAACAAAATGATATGAGTTCTTGTTGAAGTGGTTTTGCATTTGGTTTTCAATTTCAGCATATAGTCTTAAAAGGGTTGCAAACTGAATAGCACTGTAATGGTGCATGATAGGTTGAGCTCTCCCTATCTCCTTATTTAGTCTTCCATTTTATGTCAAGGATCTTTATTATTTATTTTTAAGGGGCTGAAAGCTTTAGAATCCAAGCAAAACTAATTAGGAGAACATTATTTCTCTCAGAATGTATTATGAATATACATTTCTTTCAGCGGTTCACCGCTAACTTGGGTCACAGTGGCATAAGAGTATAGGGAAAAAACTGGGGATGAGTCATGACATCAAGAGTTGATTTGCACATTTCTACCTCAGTAGCTGTATTCGAACAGTGTGTTAAAATATATATGTCTGTCTAAGTAGAAAGATGATAGTGTTATACTGTTCATGCTTCAGAACTGGTGTTTTACTTGTATGAAGATATCGTAAAACCTGCACTACTCAAATGTTTTTTTTTTTCTTTTTCCTTTCTAATATTTATGTACTTACTGTGTAATATTTATCACATTATAGCCGATTATGCTCTAATGGTCCCCACTATGTGAAGGCAACAATATGGCTTCTTCAATGGCCTCTACCATGTGAGAGGACTAAGCAGGAATATTAGTAGCTACCATGGTCCATCATGTTAAAATGGTGAGATGTGTCATTTCTTTTCAAATTCAACTTCTTCTAAAATGTAAAATGTTATCATTAGCCTTTACTGCTCCTTTAAAGGAATACAGTGGCCTGAGTGAGCTGTAGCTATAAATTAAAAGGCCCTACAGTACTCTGCTGTATTTTCCAGGAAACAAATTAATGACCCATAGAATTATGCACATGTAGAAATAGTTTTTGTTACCCAAAAATAGAAATAATGCCTCCTACATTCCTTCTCTCATGGCTCAGAAGTGACTGCTACAGTAATTGTTTTATTCTTTCTCTGTGTATTGCTTATCACAAATAATTTTACAGAGGCTCTCTCGTATAATCAAAGTGTCTTGTGTTTTTATTTTTCTGAGAAAAGCAATATGCCACAGAAGCACAGCATTGCGGCTGGTATTTAGAACAAGTCCTTCAGGACTGTAGCAAGAAAGAATCCATTTTGTTGAACTCTTGTCACTGTGGGGCTGTGCATGTTCATATGTATATTGTCTTTCCAGTCCTTCATTTCTGGGGTGTAAAAATAAAAACCATTACATTAAGATTTATTTATAGAACGCCAACAATTTGCACAGAATTTGGTATAGAGCATAGAAGGGAACTGATACAAGGTTAGACGAACAGAGACAGACTGATACATCAGGTAGAGAGCCTTGCTCTCAAGTTTACAATCTAGAGGAGTTAATTAAAAAAAAATAAGCTTGCAATGACAAGATTTCCAGTAGTGTTATTGTGTCTTTGAAAGATGAAACATAATAACATTTTTGGTGGATATCTATTTTGTTTTTCTCTAATGTGTGTATGAATTGGAAATAAGATCACTTTTTATCTATGTGTTAGATGGAGAAAAGCCAGACTCCTTAGAAATTTACTAGTCACACTATTTCTCAACAATAAAGGAAGGTGATGTTACTGTGGGCAATCCCATTAACCTTGCAGGGTAGCACCCTTACAAGAAAAATATACGGAATCTATTCCCATTACTTCAGTTTGGGGGAGAGACTGGACTTTATTTATTTTAGGGAAAATAGTTTATTAAAATGGTGCCAGCCATGAGTATGTATAGATATGATTAACTGCATGAGCTGAACATATTTTAATGTAAAATGCTATATTTATTATGTGGTGATGGTGAGTCAATTAAGACATTATAATAAATACGACTAGCATAGAGAAACACAATAGTTGTCAACTGTCCTGGATTTGCTGGAACAGTACCGGCAACATGGCAAATGTCCCGCGCACATTACGCGGGACAGTCCCAGGAAAGTTTAAAAGTTCACCTTGTGAGTTCATGAATCAAACCCAACCCCTTGCCTGAGATTTTTTTTTTTCCCAAAAGACTTTCTACACCACATTTAATTAGATACTCAACAAAGAAGATTCAGCTGTTTGTTTCTTAAAGTGCAAGTGCACACGTTCAATTTTGGGCCTCACATTTAGGAGGGAAGAGGAGGACTGTCAATCAAGTGTTCATTCAATGGTCTGCATTTGTTTACAGTGGAATTTTAATGGATGACTGATGCACATTCTTGGTGAAGTAATTTTTTGTTTAACTTGTTTGAAAAATGCACTCTAATGCCAATTCCATCCACAATGCTGCACCATCTTTTATTTTGTATCAAAACAATACAAAGCACTTTCCAAATCTCATTGTAAGCCTGTATGTGCCAGGTCGCATTAGCCACAGAACTTCTGCTGGAACTTCATTTTTCTTTATTAAATGGTGCTGTATTTATGCCCTGGCTTCTAAACTGTTTGGCTCTTGATTATATGTATTTTAAGGTTGCCCCATGGCTATTATTTACCGGCCACGTATAACGTTCGCATGTTACCTTGCAGTGTGTTGAAGTAAGATCTTACCTGAAGGAAATCATTATCCACCCCCATCATATGCAGAGCTTGCATCCTGTCTGAATAGTGTTGAAGGCCATGCTGTTATCACAGTCTTTTATGCTGTAATATGACAGTATATAGTCCGCCTGAAAACAGCAGAGGTTGACTGGTTACATGTTAGCCTGATATTCTCACTGCACTGTAAGAAATTGAAAGCAGATATGATTTTACATTATATCAGCAGCTGACACCATATAATTACATTTCATGTGCAGCTCTTGTACCCATCACTGACTTGCTTGCAGGGTTCAGCTGTTGTTTGCTGCCATATATTAAATCTATTGTCGGAATTCTGAGCCTGAAGATAGTCAAGATTAGATTAAATCATAGCCCTGAGTATACATAGATGTAGAGATTTATATATGTATATTTATTTATATATTTTACACACAGATCATGTAATTACATAATTCATTAAATGCACAGATTTTTATACATTCTGTGAATTGTATAGTGGCCTTGTACAGTTAAAGGGACACTCCCACCAAAAAAATTAAAAGGTTCTTTTTTTTTTATTTTGTATTGTTGATTTCAGATATGTAATTATATTGTTTTTCTTATGTTGTTTTGGTCAATTTTTTTTTCTTAAGTAACAGATACAGTTTAATAAAATACTTTTTAAATTTTCATGTACAAACAAATTATCTACAAAATAAGTAGTGAGGTTTGACAAATGGAGAAGTCATGGGGAGGACAATATCAGATCTGTCAATACGAGCCCTCCAAGTAGAAGAAAATTGTGCAGTTTTGGCAATCATAAATAATAGGTAACTCACAAAACACTCAATTTAAAGTATCCTTCATTTAAGAAACATATTGTTTTTCCTTTATTTCTACTTCCAAGCTTCAGTGCTTCATTGTCCATGACATTTTTTTCAGCAAGACAAAATTCACATCCTTTCATATTCCTACATATTGTAGTATGGATGGTAGTCTACAGCTTACTCTATTCTGCAAATCATGAACCTCCTATAGACATGACTGGGGATATCAGCATACATACACAATGCCATTTATATGTGCAGCACATTAATGTGTGTGAAGCCATTTGGAGATGCATTGCACAGTGCTTTTCCAATTTTTTTCAAAGAAGGAAGCAATTCTCTAGATCTCCAAAAGTGGGTCGCAAGCTGGTGTGGAGTGGGCAGCGCACGTGTGCTTTGGCTTCGTCAAAAAGTCTTGATTGCAGGAAAGAACAATGAAACAACAAAGCACACTGCTTTTGAAGCTGAGAATCCTGCCAAGGAGCGGATGATGGTGCTGCTGATATTTATTCCAGTAGCCCCTCTATGATTAAAGAAAACAGACATTTCCATTGGGGATACAACTTCAAAATTCTCCTGCGTTGGGTCAAGTGAAGTTTGGACTTGATGCAGCAGTTAGTGTTTAATGTACCCAACTGTGTAAGACTGGCTTTTCAACTCTGGTTCAGCTGAGGACAAAAATTGGAACAGAATGGAAATTGAACACAACCTCCAGAGTAGCTTTGTCTACCATCATCGTTTTCGGGTTCCAATATCTCCTCAGCACTCAGTCTTTCGCAACTGATTGTCAGCTCCCTGGTCAACACTCCTTAGTAATATGTGATTCGTAGCAATTCCTAGAAGTAGACACGGCTACCAAGGATTTCACAGCAAGAACAGTTTATTAGAGACTAGACAGAACATTTATACATGAAAACATCTTGATAACAGATGACTGAATAGTACACTCATAACAGGATTAAAGTGAATACAATGGGTAATACAATCAAATCTAGCGCTAGGGTTAGGGGGAAACCAATGGGAACATACTGGGAAAAGTAGCCACCAATGAGGCGAGAGGGGCTGGGCCGGGTCCCTTTAACTTTAGGGGCCTTTCAGCTCCTGGCCAATGGAATGGGCGCCTACTATTTTCCCCTTGAACCAGGGCAACCAATAGGTTCCGTGCCGACAGTCTGGAGTGACCAATCGGCAGCTCCCAAAATAATCCCAGGACTTAACTTTTATTGTGGCTGGCCGCCTAGGGTACTTCGCCGCAGGGGAACCACACTTGTCCTGAAAGGGGCTAAATCACTGTTTTGGAATTCTATTTCACCTCACCTTTTTGGATACATTTTCGTTTCCTATTTCGGGGCTCAGACCAATAGGAGTGCAAGCTACTCGGCCCTTAAACTCGCCAGCCAATCCCCATTCGAGCGACGTTGGGCAAGTTGCGGGGGTTTTTACAGGAACCAATGGGTGGCTGAGCGACGGGCTTCGTAGTCTCTAGGTCTAGGTTGCGGTAATGGGGTCGCTACTTGGGAGGTTGGAGTCAGGCACCAGGGGACGTGGAACTCAAGTGATTTGCCCCTTTGGGGGAGGTATTAAACTGGGGAAACACGGGGACGTACTGGGTGGTACAATAACAACTAACACAACATTTGGCGTCTGGCTCCCCAAGATACGGAGGTTCCCAGCTTTCCTATAACTCCTATGTTTTGGCTTTTTATTTTATTGGGTTTTTAGCTCAATAGAACTTTAATTTTCACTTGCACTGTGATTACTACACTATTCAATATGCCATGTTTCTTGTTTGCTTCTGGTTTTGAACAGTGAATATATACATGGTGGAATACTGTGCAAATTGTTTTTGTGGAATAAGTTATAATGTTTCAGAAATTAAATTGTTTTTGTGTTGTGACTTAATGACCAAGGAAATATGTGGGTCCTGAGGTTAGACAGGTTGGAACTGTAGAACAAAGACCAGTGAGTGAAGATAAGGTGAAAGGAAAAAATATGTATATATTTTTTTATTTCTATATTTAAATATTAGCAAACACACATCAAATTCTAATTTCAATACATGTCTGTAAATTCTAAATTAAGTGTTGCACTTTTCATAGCAAAGTCCTTGGTTAGAGACCCAAAAATATTTAAAAATAAAAATCATGTTTAAATGTCTCTCCCTGCATCTCAGACATGCTTTAAAATGTATTCGCCTCATGATTTTATGCAAGAAAAAATTGGAAATAGAAAATTGAATGAGCATGTCATACAGTCACCTAGAAGCCTAATTTAAGAAACTCTAATGAGCTTGCAAAGTATTTATGATGGTGTCTCAGTGTTATGATTTATACTGAAGTGTTCCTTTGAACACAAGCCAAAAAATATGCTTTATGCTAGCAAATTCTCTCTCTCTCTCTCTCTCTCTGTTCTCCCAAAGATCCAAGGCATTTTTGTGTTCAATCCATTGTATGCATTTAGTGCTCCTCTTAACTCTTCTGCTGAACAATTTTCTGGGATGTGCTTTATGTTCAGCCGCTCATAATGGCTTCCATGTGGGAAAACATTAGAAGTGACTATTATCGGCTTCCAGGCTGAGACCATTTGTTGACTCCCTATTTTTACGACCTTGAGCCGGTGACTTCTATTGTTATTATCCTCAAGGCTCTGAATTAGGTTGCAGGTTTACCAGTTGATTCCCTGCAGAACCGCACATACTCAATAAATCCATGTTTAAAGTGGACATGTCACTTTCCTACAGTCTACATTTTATCAATCAGTATGCAGAGACCAGGTAATGGTGTTTATAGATAAAAACAGCCAAGACGTGTGTATGAATTTTCAAACAGCCTTATATGTATGCCCGAATGAATAGCCATATTACAGTGGACATATATAGTTATTGGCCATCCTGAATGTGCAAGGACAGTTTGGTTATTTGGTTCTGTTCCTTTAAACTGGAGTCTGTCTTGGCTTGCTTTGCAGCACTGCATTTAAACTGGGGAGTAGACATACCGGTACTTCGATTAAACACAAAGAAATGATCTCCAGTATTTGTACCTGGAACACAATGTTGTGGGATCACACATTGTGTTGTAACCCCACTTACTTTTAGGTCTGTCCCTGCAGGGTCCTAGCACAGCTGGAACGAGCAGTTTGTGGGTCTGAGGCAAGAGGAGAAAA
Organism: Pelodytes ibericus; assembly: GCA_036172795.1. Taxonomy (NCBI): domain Eukaryota; kingdom Metazoa; phylum Chordata; class Amphibia; order Anura; family Pelodytidae; genus Pelodytes; species Pelodytes ibericus. Next base: position 91,497,008 of record CM069857.1, on the reverse strand, counting down.
TTAAGCACCCCTTCAATATAGATCCAAAGCAGTTATTTTGCAGAAAATTAAATCAGAAACATGGGGTGTTCAGTCCACTGGGTTTAACCCATTGAGGAGGACACGAGTGAAGGCATCCAGCATAGCAAAATAAAATGGCCATCGGAACCACCCATGGGCAGTCTTAAAGTGACAGGCCAGTGACAATAGTCACTGATTTGTCAATCACGCCCCTCACCCTATTTGCATAGAGGTGAGTCTGAAACACCCAGAAAATGGGCTGTCTTACCTACAATAGCTGAGACAGGCTGTCCCAGCCATTGCAGTGAGGATTGTGATAGCTGTAAAAGGCTGATCACAATCCATTGCCATTCTCTCCCAAATTTGGAGGGAGAGATGGGGAAAGTTGATCCTGGTTGCCTTAACAGGCAGACCAGGATTAACCATTATTTTTGTATTTATTTATGTGAACACTGAAAATCAATCATATTGATCATATGTAATAAATGCAGAAAATACATTAAATGACAATCAGTGTTGTAAGAACACTGATTGTCAAAATCTTCCCTCTCTCTCCCCGATACATTTGTATCTTGTGTCAGAGAGAGGAGAGAAATATACTATGTCCCAGTAAAAAATATAATAAAAAAAACCACACAAAAATATGCTGTTGTTTTTTACCATTTTTACACACTTTGTTAAATTGAATACATTACACAAAGGGTTAAATGAAACGCACTCTGACAGTCACAGGCATTGGTAAGGTAAAGTTGGCATTTCTTGTTTGTATTTACTTCCTTTACCCTTCTTTCAATTTTCCTTTTAATAATTACCCCCCACATGTCTTGGCATTGCACCTAAATAAATCATCACAGCACCACCTTGCAGCACCCACTTTGCACCAGTGGGACTTGCCAGCACATAAAGATTACACACCCAGGACTTGCCAACCACCCAAATAACACTTTCAGGTCTTCTCGCCGCACCTAGATAGCACACACATGACGTTCCCAGCACCCTGATTACATACAAAGATATTGCCAGAGCATCTAGACTGCACCAACAGGTCTTGTAGAGCATCTAGACTGCACCCACAGGTTTTTCCAGAGCACTGCAGTTTGCATCAACTGGGCTTGCCAGAGCACTGAGATTGGACCAAGCACCTAGATTGCACCCACACAACCTGCCCAGCACCCAGCTTGCATCCACTCCATATATTGCAACCACGTGTTTGACCACCTGCAGACCTTGCCTGAGTGCACCCACATGGTGTGCAGCCACAGGTCTTGCCATAGAACCTAGATTATATCCACAAGTCTACCGGGATTGCAACCGGCACCCACAGGGCTTTCCAGAGTATCCATATTACATTGAGCAGCTTGCACTCATAGGACTTGCCCAAGCACCTAGATTGCACGCACAGGACTTGCTTGAGCACCTCGATTGCATGCACGGACCTTACCCGAGCACCTAAATTGCACCCACAAACCTTGCCCCAGAACACAGATTGCACCTACAAGACTTGCCCCAGCACCAACATTTTAACCGCAGGTTTTGTCAGAGCACCTAGATTGCACCCACATAACTTGTTCCAGCATGCACAATGCACCCATAGGACTTGCCACAGCCAGCACCCAGATTGCACACACAGGACTTTCCCCAGCCAGAACCCAGATTGCACACACAGGACAAGTCCAGCCAGCAGATACAGGACTTACCATATCCAGGACTTGGTGTCTACTGGTGGGCAACTGGATATCTGTGCACTGGGAGGTACACAGACATCCTCTCAGACAGCCTATTATGCTCCCCACTTGACAAGGTCACTGCATGCCTCGCACAGCAAAAGTCACAGGTTTTATTTTTTTCACTGCATGATCATGACTGTAGGCATGTTAAAATAGGCCCTGGTCTCTGGGCTGTTTTTCCTGGTTATCAGTGGTGTTTAGGAAGCATTAGGTCTATACCTCTACACGGAAAAGACCTGCCATCCAGCTGCAAGATGGCTTAGGCGTGGCAATATGGCGTTCTATTCCACTTCTGATTATTCCTGCACATTGTTTGACTCATACTTAAGAGCAGATGAGGCAGAGACCTGAGGCAGCATTGAATGAGAGGACATCAGTCTAGTTATGTAGTGATCATTGCTGTGCCCACTCAATTGTGTGTGCCTGATGCTAGTGCGTCTGTCTCCTCATCCTCGTTATAGCTCAGCACCCCAGGAGTCTATGGAAGGATTAAAAGAACAACTGCTAATCACCTGCCTTATTTTTCTGACTATAGGGCCTACTCAATAATGACAGAATTTCAGGGAATTTCAAACTTCAATACCCCAATAGAACTTGGTAAATACAGTACTTGTAGAGTTTATTGCACAACTTCTGAACCATTTAAAAAACAATACAGGTGGTACTGTGCACACAAATACCACATTACATTGTTGTGACCATAAAAAAAAAATGCATGCAGTATCACTGTGATTAGATCTAGTCCTACTGATAATAATTAACAATATTCCCTTTGCTGTTCATTTTGTGTTTAAAGCTTTCCATTGTGGTTGATTTAACAAAATGTTGTTTAAAAAGAGAAGATATGTCATGTTTGTTTATTATTCTTCTCTATTTATCCCCTGTCCTGCAACTTGATTCGCTGTCTAGTGAATAAGCCACATTGCATAAACTAAGTCTGGTAAAGAGATGGTGTGGAGGGTGGAACATATGCCATTTACAAGCTACTGTAATTGACAGATTATGACAATAAGCTGTTTTTTTGTGTAGTTCAGGCTTTATATGAAACTGAATGTTGCTCTTCACCACAGAGAGCTCAGTTTAAACATATAACAAACATTTTTACAATTCATTTTTAATTAAATGTGGCATGTTGTATTCCTTGCATAGAAGTGAAGACTAATTTGGATGCAGTGTGTATTGGTTTCATGCATAAGTGGTCATGTGCTGGCAGATGTTCTAGCAAATTAGTCCACTTACACTAACGTGTCACTGTAATAAGATTACAGAAGTACAGTGACTTTTTACTAAACCGAAAAATGCATGCTGCAATGCGTAATCTGTAATAAGCACTGGGTTTAATATAGAAAGGATGTAAAACAATGCAGAGAGGAGGCTGAATATAAATTCCAAGAACACAAATGCCTAGCAAAGACCAGTTTAAGTAAACCCAAGAAATATTCAGCCAATAACTACTTTTCTAGTGCTAATTGTCACAAAATATACTGTTGATCACACTCCAGGTATAGCTGTACTTTATTTGCATTCTTTCATTAAAGCATTTGTACACTTGATGCACTCTTTCGGTTAAACATAACTTCATTTTTTGCAGATAGTTGTCCTTTAACAGTCGTAACAATACTGTCCATGAGTATGTATGTAGCTAGCCAGTAAATTACAATAATTAAATATTGATATTAAGAGAAGTATATAGTTATTCAGTATATAGTGGGACAGGATAGCTCCTATAAATAGATTTTTTTTTTTTTTTTTTTTTTTTTTACATGCCTCCCTCTACACACCCTGGTTACTGCTCTGAAAACCAGGGACAGAAAGGCCATTTTGTATGAGGGACATATATAACTTTTTTTTCTTCCATATATTACCTAGAATTAATTTATGTTCCGAGGGAAATTAATTAAGTTCCCATGGACTCTCCCCTCATTGATTAATTAATTGGTTCCTTCAGGGCACACTTGAATACTTCATTCTTAAGGGAAGCATCTAAACATAATCTTTCGATCAAAAAATAAAATGTCCCATCTGACAGCCATAATCTTTAAGGTTTTTTTTTCATTGTTTTGACATCAAACAACAGTACCTTTTACTTTTGGTAAAGGTAAACATTTGGAAGTTACATTTTTGTTATTACCCATGGGTAGAGTTGCCACCTAAATGTGAATATATTATAAGGACTGTTCGGTGCCCAAAATGCATCTTCCAAATCTTAATGCATATTTGCATGTGCTTTCGAACTACTTTGAAATTCATGTTTTACATTTTGCATTGCTTAAAATGTAAAATATTTACAGCGTTTGTGACTGCCCACACTAGCTGAGAAAAAGTAATTTTATTTTCTTTCCTTAAAAGTATTAAAGTACTTTTAATGGGAATTTTGCAATTTGCATATCAAGCCACAGGTGATGTCAAACAGGAGACGCCACAGACACATTTAAAACATATGTTCTCTTATTTTATGCATTTGGTTTCACAGATCTTTTATCAATTTTTTTACTCTCTAAATTTTCAGCATAATTGGCAATTCTCCCTCTTGAAAGTTATGTTTTTTGTCATGTTGAAAACACTGCCCACAAATGCTTTATGTGTATCAAGTTTAGTGTTTTATTTGGCTGTTCGCAGAAATAATTCAGCCGAGTGGAAAAACAGGGGCAGTGTGAAAGGAGGTCAGACTATAATAATCCACAAGGCATAGCATGCTGACAGCTTGTTGTTGGCACCATCAGCTCTGTTTGGCCAGAAAAATCTGAAACAAAGAATTATGTTTTCGTGTCATTTTTCCCTATTCCCTATTAATTGAAAATCATGGTAATATCCAATTAGCATTGTCCAATACTAACTACTCACATAATGAAACATTCCAGAAGACCGGGAAGCAAAGTTCAAGTAAAAATTCATTGTCATTTGATGTTGCTTTTTTTCTTTCTGTCAAGTGACTATATGGAATTTATTACTTGCCTTAAAACAACATTGCACCTTTTTTTAACCCTTTATATGGGTTATAGAAGCAGGGCAGCTGTCGGTCAGAGGATAAACTGGCATGTACGATCAAAAGTACACCCCAGTTCATCTTCATACTAGGGACAACTAATATTTCACTTGTGTTTCTATATTAGAAGCACAAGTGAAATATAAAGTTTAGTGTTACTTTAAGGGACCCGTGGCATGTATATTTTTGTCGAGGACATGTCCACTGTTATCCAGTTGTCTGGCTGTGAGTGGCAGGACTTTGGTTCATTTCATTTCCATTTTCATCAGGGGCGCTTAAAAAACATTCTAGCTCAAAAGCTATAAACAGTACAATGTAGGCCAGTTTGATCAGCTTACCGCAGCATAAAACCATGTCTGCAGTGATGGTTTCTGTAACAAATGTAAATATCAGAGCTGAGCTGCTCGCAGGGCCGGCCTTAGGGGTGTGCGACCTGTGCGATCGCACAGGGCGCAACACTCCAGGGGGCGCCCTCCCGTAAAAAAAAAAATAAAATAAAAAAAAAGCCGGTAGAGGCACTGGCTGGGGGAGATCAAAAGACCCCCCCTCACCAGCCCTCTGCTTGGCATGCTGTGCTAGATCCGGGGAGGGGGCGGAGCTAACCGACTGAGAGGTGTAGCTCCGCCCCCACCCTGTGAAGCAGAGCAGCGTCTGCTTCACGGGGAGCCACTGGCAGCATGAGAAAGTGCTGCTCGGCTCCCCATGCCTGCATTAAGCATGGGGAGCCAAGCAGCACCTTCTCTTGCTGACCTGGGCTCTCCGTAATGCAGACTGTGCTCTGCTTCACAGGGTGGGGGCGGAGCTGCAATGCTGTGCCGGTTAACTCCGCCCCCTCCCTGGATTCAACTTTGCAGGCAAAGGTAGGGGAGGGGGGAGAGAGAGAGAGGCAGAACAGGGGTTAGGGGGGAGACAGACAGACAGAACAGGGGCAGGGGGGGAGAGAGAAAACAGGGGGAAGGGGGGAGAGAGAGAGACAGAACAGGGGGAGGGTGGGACAGGACAGGGGGGGGGAGAGAGACAGACATAGCAAGGAAGAGGAAAGGGACAAACATGGGAAGGGAGAGAGACACATACATAGGGGGGTGAAAGAGACGGGGGGGGGGGGGCGCCACGGGGGAAGCCCGCACAGGGCGCCGGAACACTTAAGGCCAGCCCTGGCTGCTCGGATAGGCAGGTGAATGTTATGAAATGTCTCCCACCTCTGGGAACGACGGTCTGCCTCTTTGGCTGTGTTAGTCCAACCACACAAGTCCTTTGGCATAGCCTTGTGGTGACTGCGACCCTTGTAAGACCCAGCCTCTTATCCCTGTAACAAACACAGCAGTGAAGTCTGAAGTTTGAGTCAGTGGTTAACCTACTCCCTATTGGACAAATAGGCAGTAACCAATGGAGTTAAAGATGCTCAATTATCTCAACAACGTCTCAGAATAAACAAGTTTATTGCTTAACAATTTAACAAAAGTTGTAGGCGTCTATAACCTGAGAGGAACACATCATGTTCCACTTTATAAATAAAATAACATTAAGGTAATTATAAAAGCTAGCATGTTAAAGTCCAGCCTTCTTCTTGTATATATTCTGTCACAGATATATCTAGCAGGTGTGGCAAAATAACCCATGCAAGTATACCAGCAGGAATTTAAACTATTTCCTAGTCACCTTTCAATGTTTGCTTTCTTTTTCTAACTATGTTCTTGGCACTTCTGGATTAAATATTTGCCTGTAGAAGAACATAACTAGGTCAATGGGCCTGCTAAACCAGTCCTATTTTGAACGGTGTGGACTCCTACTACAAAATTAATGCATATTTTATTAATGATGTAGCACATATTTAACAATCACACACAGTTTATTTTTTAGACTATGGTGAACATTTTATCTCACTATGTAAGCTATACACGGAGTATACCTCGGGGAATGTGCTTAGCAGAGGACACTTGCCAGTATACTTACACCTGTACTCTCCTGATGGAGATTTTCAGCCATATATAATATGAGGTTATTAACAAGTCTGGTAATTTTACTGTGGCTCCAGGGTTGGCTTTTGTAGCCTATCATAGATAAGGTCATGATATTTGCTACTTTTCAGCTTGTTTGTTTTGCTGACTTAAGTCATAATATAGTTAAGTTGAAGAATGTACTGGTATATCGCAATTACTCTTCTATAACTGGATTGCCTTTTGACTCCCACAGCGGAATGGCTTCTAGCAGATGTTTGTTTTGTCTTCTTCATGAATGCAAGCCCACTATAATCTTCACATATTGCTTTATTTTACTTATTTGTCTTTAGAATAAACAAACCATTTGGTGAATCGTTTTTATACACTCTAGTAATGTTGACAATCTCTGAAACTTATTTTATACTTTCAAATAAAATGATTATTGAAAAAACGAGGACCTTATAATCGAGGTCGTCTTATAATCTGACCTAAAATTGAGGTCAGACTATAAGACTGGGATCCAGGTCCCCCGCAGAGCTGCAGGGGACCTGGATCCCCCTTTCTAACAGCGGGATGTCTGCGCGATGAGCGCAGACTCCCCCTGCTGCCGCCCGGCACGACTGCCGGGACTTCTATGATGAAGCCGGGTACTTGCAGCTTCGTCATAAAAGTCCCGGCGGTCGTGCCGGGTGGCAGCAGGGGAGGTCTGCGCTCATCGCGCAGAGATCTTCCGCTGCCCCGCTAGCCACCAGGGAGAATCAGGCAGCCGGGGGATGTCTGCACGATACGTGCAGACATCCTCCATGCTGCCCGACACCTCCGTCTAATATGACGGGCTGTCCGTCATATTAGACGGAGGTGTCGGGCAGCATGGAGGATTTCTGCACGTATCGTGCAGACATCCCCCGGCTGCCCCCACTAGCCACCAGGGACCAAGAAACAGGTGAGGGGGAGCGAGGGAGGGGGGAGGCAGAGTAGAAAGACAAGGGTGGACGGGGACAGAGGGGGGGGGGGGAGCAACAAGGGGGGGAAGAGACAGAGACAAGGGGAGCGAGGGGGAAGACAAAGGGAGGGGGTGAGAGAGAAAACACTAAGGGGGAGAGAGAGAGATAGGGTAGTCTTTTATATTCAGGCTTTTATTTTTTTTCTATATATTAGGGATCGACCGATTATCGGATTAACCGATATTATCGGCCGATATTCACAGTTTCCTAAATTATCGGTATCGGCATCTAACTTTACCGATAATGCCGATAATATTTGAATGAAGCAGTTTTCGCGATCAACGATTGCGAAAACCGCTTTAACAGTGCTGGTCTATTGCCTCGACATCGAGGCAATAGCCAGCACCGATATTTCTATTTTGGGGACCCCCACGATCGCCCCACGGAGCGATCGTGGGGAGCCATATTGACGGAGCATGCTGCTCCGTCAATATGGCTAAGTCCTCTGCCGGTCTGAGCTTCGGAAGTGAAAGTAACTTCACTTCCGTCGCTCTGAATATGCTACTTGACTACCCCTAGTGGTAGTTTAGTAGCATTGCAATGGAAAATAATTAAAATATATATTTAATTAAATACAAATAGGTTATTTAGCTATATTAGCCTATAGGGTTAAAATTAAATATTTTTTAGCATAAGGGATAGGGTTAAAATTAAATTAAAGTTAAAAAATATTAAGGGATATAATAAGGATTAGAGTTGGGGTTAAATTTAGTGTTAGGGTTAAATTTTGGGTTCGGGTTGGGGTCAAAAGATCAATATAGGAAAAAACCAAAAAACACTATTTTTGGTTTTTGCCCCATAACTCGCAAAAAAATACAGAAAAATATGGAAACATGCATATTTTTGAACTCGGGACAACATTTAGAAACTATTTAGCCGGGGTCTTTTTTAATGATTTTATTTGTGTAAATTATATTTTAGGTCAAAGTTAGAAAAAGTGGGGTTTTTTTAATTTTTCATCGTATTTTATGATTTTTTTTGTAGTAAATTATAAGATATGATGAACATAATGGTATCTAATGAAAGCCCTTCTTATTACAGCTAAACACAAACACCCTAGAAATGTCAAAACAGCCATTGTCACCAAGGGAAAGTCAAGGTGAAAATGTCTTGTCACTAAGGGGTTAATTAAGCTGTTTTGATGCCTTGCTTATATTTACTGTAGTGTCCCTTTGATATAATTGCCTATGTCATTGCTGCTCATTTTACTAAGATTTAATCTAAGTATGGACTATGTGCAATTGAACATTGTTGTTCTTGTTACCTTTTGACTGATATTTATTTAAAAAAAAAAAATAAAGTGGTCCAATTTGTTGTATTTGACCATATCACCATTGTTTTGCTGCATTATTTATTTTTATTTAGCAATGAAAAAGATTTACAAAAAAAAGCTAAACGTTAACAATAAACATGTTCATTTAACAGCAGATTTGTGTAGAAATTTCAGTATAAGTTATCGGCTATCGGCCTGAAAGTTCACAAGTTATCGGTATCGGCTCTAAAAAATCAATATCGGTCGATCCCTAATATATATATATATATATATATATATTTTTTTTTTTTTTTGGGATATTATTTTGGAGTTGTTAAATCTCACTGCCAAGCACTGAGTGTATATATAAATATATATATAAAATAATATCCAAAAAATAAAGAAATAAGTCCCACCAGGGGTGCAACAAATATAGAACCATATGACAGACTTATGTGTTTAATGCTTCAAAGTTGGTTAATTATTACCAGACACGTTTCTCTATTTTTGGTAAATCTGCATATATAAAGGTTTACAGTGAAGTGTATATGAAGATATGAAAGGTGATTATAGGCACTTAAAAATGAATGCTGCCAACACATTAGTACTCCTCCTCCCATGTTAGAACAGCTAAAGTATAAATAATGTGGTAAAGTGTGCAGATAGTAAGTAAAACATACTTAGATTTTTCAGACATATTATTACAGAGAATGATTTCAGAGGATCCTGAAAAATGAAAGCATTCTTTACATACCATTTGTTTACATACAAAGCTGTGTACTCAAACTAATGTTAATTGAATCTTTTTTCGTATATCTAAATGATTTAGACCATTAGGTGTTCCTATCCTTTCTAAGCTCATTTCTTAGATAAGATACTGGCTTAGGAAACTCTGCTTTATAGACAGCTATTCAGCTGGGGAAGAAGACGACCAGAGCGGTGACATTGCAATCAATGAGAGTGTACTTAAACTCGGGAAAATGGAAGCTTCTGATTGTATTTAAAGAGATTAAAGACCGTGTAGCTGTGCTCGTAAAGGAGGAGGTTGGGAAATACATCTCTCCTAACATTTTAGAAGAAACACCTTCTGCTCTAAAGGAACTATACTTAGGAATGTAATCCCTTTACAAGGGCAAAAGATTCTTGCTTTATAAAAAGGTGTTAATTTAATAATTTTGTGCTCAGGCTAAATTCAATAAATGCAAGCAGATAGCTCAGCCTTGGTGCAAAAGAATGGTTTATGCATAGATTGTTTTATACAATGTGATAATAATAATAGGACCAAAGTATTTATCCAAGAAAGGTACATAGAGATCTTATCTCATTTTCTAGTATGTCCATGCATGGTACTACATCTTTAATGCTTCACTTTTTATATTCTTTGGAAATTTGAAGGACTATGTTTACCCCTGCCAGGAACTGAACCTGGAAAACTGACGATTGAACAAATTCTGCACGTGATGCATTAGCCAACAGCACTATCTTACCAGCTATAGTGTCTCTATGTATTGTTTAAGATCATTGTTTGTGCATATTGTGTGTTGATGATGTATTCAAAGTTTGGAATGGCAGGTGTAATTTTTATAACCATGTTTCATGCCAGCAAAGGAGCAGCAAACGGTAGAGAGTGCAAATCCCAATAAATCAACTTTGTTTCAGATGCCAAGTATCAATGGGACAGATGCCCAAACAATACAGAATTCATTATTCTCTAACTCGGCTCTTCTTACTCATGACTGTAAAATGGTTGGTTGAAAATGCGGTTTTCCAACTGAAAAACTGTATTCTTCAAAGCAGTAGGATAAATTAAAAAAAATAATGCTGTGGTGGTTTAATAGGATCAGTCATTCGCTAGCAAAACCTGATGTAAGATCTTGTCTTCAGATCTTCGGAACAATTGTGCATTTTGTGTTTGCAATGATAAAAAGACAGCTACGCCTAGTTTCTGTTGTAATAATAGTGTGTTTAGTCAGAGTCATTGATCTTAAGGAAGCATATGCACTAAAGGTGCCTGCTTGGTGTACAACACTGTGAATTCCAAACCATTCTGGCACTGCATGGGAAAATATTTAATTTGCGCTCCTCAATCTCCAATTCCCTTGTTATGTGTCATTTATAAATAGTGCCTTTTCTGGTACTTGGTTGTTGCTGTCTTCCTGGCCTCTTCATTGTGGTTCCCATGTGATTGTGGGATACCAAAGGACATGGCCAATTTAAAAAAAAAAAAAATCATATTTAATTCTGCTTTATGATGAGAAATATGGCATGAAAAAAAGGCATACTCTCCCTTAAAAAAACAAGTACACAAAATTAGAATGAGACAGATTACACATGTAACAAAAAAATCTCAAGAAATCTCTTTTCCTAAAGAGGTTAAATTAGATTTTACAAGGCATTGTCATTTTCTATTGTTTGCATTTGTCTGATTATATCTTTCCTAGCTCTGCTATTAATGCTCTGTGATAATTTCTCATGCTGGTCCAATAAGGGTGATACATTTGTTTTAAATTACATTGCTTCCAGATTACTGTGGAAAAACGTTTATTTTTCCCATGAAGAATATATTTTTAGCATTTGTTATTTTGTATCATTATTATTTGACTTGCGCTCAGAATTAGAATTGATTTGCTTTCTTTTCTATTTAGAATAGTTCATAAAGGACACTAGCATGCTATTCTTTATCATCCTAATGAACACAGATTTGCATTACTATAGACAATTCTGAAGTCTGTCTAGTTAGTAATAACTTTAATTTATATTTGTGAGCTCTGTCTTAATTCATTGTAAAAGAGGTCTGCCTAAATAAAGCCATCAAGTCTTGCTATAGTTTTCCGAAGAGGAGTGGTCTATCTGTGATCTAAGACACACCTCTGAATATTCCAGCGGTTACCCTCATGAGGACTGCTCTCCACAGTGCTAGGGGGTCGCTGTCTGAAATTTTAATTACTCCTTCCCAAACGTCCATTGCTATGGAGATGGAAATACCCTTTGTAGCATGGCTCCCTAGCTACAACATGATTAATTATTTATTTTTCGGATAGTGAATAGTGTGTTTTTTAATGTTTGGATCCCCATAATAAAATTGTATCTTTTTTTTTTTCTAATCATCCACTTCTGTTGAGTTGACATAGAAAGTTAGAGAAAAAAAGAGGGAAGTCATGAACATTATGGAAGTTAATATTTGTATAGGTTACTCTATTTGGCTGAAAATGCCAAGAAGCAGTGTATTTTCATTTTTATACATATTATTTTCCCCGATAACCTGGCATGTACTATGAAAAGTACATCATGTTTTCACTTGTGCTTCTATATTACTTTAGTTGTCCTTTAATGTGTGGCAAAATATCAATCCTGTTTTTTAAAATAGTCACATGGTTAAATGTGGAAAATCATTTGAAATGTATATAATTTAATTTAAAAAAACAAGCTATTCTCAAACTTATTTGGCATCTGGCAGTGATAATGTGGCAACTCCACAGTAGTGGTGTAGACAAGTGCCCATGCAGTGACCACCTGAGGTCTATTCACTTGTCCAAAGTGTACCTTCACCATGAAAAGTCTCCCAACCTGTGCTTCTGAATGCTTTGTGGCCCTCTTGAACTTAATAGAGGCCTACACCAAAGAGTTGGTAATATAGAAAGCTGCTTTGGCTCAGTCTCAAGTGCTAGAAAAGGTAACAATGTATTTGAATTGTGCTTATAAGATAAAGGTTTGCAATACATTTTTTTCTTACTACAATGTATAACTGAATAAGATATACACAGCATGCACAGTGCTGTATATAGCAAAACAAGTCATGAAACTATACTGCATTTTTCTGGTTGATCAATTAAAGAAGAGTTATTTGCTATAGCAGAAGGTCCTCAACTTGACCGGAATTAAAAGTGAAGTTTTAATATTAGGTGGAGGATCAGCTCTCAACCAAACTATCCTAACTTGTGACCGGTTGCTGTTCCTTCCAATACTAATATATTCAAATAGAAAAGATGGCGCTCATGGGTCTTTAAAGAATCAACAGCATTATTATGTTTAGTACATATCAAAAACAAAGCTAAGAAACCCAATGCCATTCATTACCCCATTGGTACCCTTTGTCAAGCTATATATATATTGTGACAAAAGTACTTCTTTCCTTGATACCATGTCCTAGGATCAGGGTTTTATGCACAGTATTTTCAAGTTCCATAGACACTTCACACACTAGATAAAGTAAAATGGCTTGGCCTTTTTATTTTTGCTCCAAAATTCAACAAGGTACAGAATTATATAGGAACAAAATCCTTGATCAACTTAGCAAGTGGGTTGGATAGCTTGTCCATTTCCCAAGAATTAGCCTTGTTCTGCTCTATCCAGACCTTTTTTAAGTGATCTATTGTATTTGACAGCACTAAATATTTACACAATGAATTCAATACCTGTTTTATGTTTAAAACAATCCCTTCAATTACTGTAGACAAAATATATTTTTTCAGTGGGTGACCTTTATAGCGTTATAGTACAGTATAGTTCTGTTAATAACCAGTTATCTTATGTGTTTTGTGACTTGATAGCTGGGTTTATAGTTGAACTAGGAAGCAGGAACTGTCAGGATTCCATCAAGGGCTATTCTCTTCGCTTGTAGCATTTGGATGATTATTTAATAATAATATTTATTACAGAACACATAACATATGCATTTATTTACCAGGGCTTGAAAGATATTTCAAGGCGCTAACCTACTTATTTATTTGGAGGCAGGCGCACATGGTACACCCATAGAGCGCTGGGTAAAACAGGAAAAAAGTTAGGAACCATGATTCCTCCTCTTAGATTTCAATGGGTGATCTTTCCTCAAAGCTATTCCTGCAGTTAGTATTTCTCCCTTCAATGTAAATGTTCTTTGGCTGGTATCGGCAACAGATATAGTTAAATAGTACAAGGTAGGCATACTCTTTGCAACAAACTATCCATCACACCACCTCCTGATGCGTTCCAAACTCTAAGAAACAATGACTAAATACTGGAAGAAGGCATGCGCGGCGAAGCAGTCTCCACAATAGAAACGCATGCGCGAGAGGGGGGGCGGAGCGATGACGTAACACGTTAGCGTGCTGCGCTCGCGGTTTCTGGAACCCGGAAAGCAGCGGCGAGGAAGTGATGCCGAGGGGGAAACAAATGAAGTAAAGACCGAGCGGGCTAATCCAGGCAATTAGGCAAAGAAGAACCAAAGACATCGCGGGAAGTATTGGGCTTGGAGCAACAATTAAAATATCCGAAAGGAGCGAGAGAAGGACTACAAAAGGTCGTCAGCGGCTGAAACTCCTCAGATAAGTTTCTCTCCACTTGTTTTTCGGCCCTTTACTGTCTCCTTACGCTGTGTGTGGTGATCAAACTGATGGGGGATAGGTCTGGCCAAACTTTAAATACTGCATGTTACACTCAGAGATAAAGAAAACGGGGGAGCAATCAAGATACAAAACCCGAAAAACAATTTACACACTATATCCCTGATAAATAAAAAATATCAGTCACTTACCTACCTGATAGATTTGGAAGCCATTTATACCTGGAGAGTAGTTAAGTAGTACGGTGTAACTACGCAGTTGGGGGAAAACCTTAAGGAACACATTACTCTATTTTGATAGATTCTGGAGCTTCCTGAATGGGCATAGTACCCAGGCAATTAAGCAGTACGGTGTAACTTTACAAATACTGGAGTCTTCATGTAGGTACATAGTAACCGGGCAGCAAAGTATGACCATCTGGTGGGGTGAAATACCTTTAAGAGCATAGTATAATATCTGGATAAATGCAGGACACACCTGTGTGTATGTAATAGCCAAACAACACGGTGAAACCCTTTTGTCTGGTGAAATACTTATGAACTATACCACACAGTTTAAAGTGTTGTGTAACTTAGGCTCAGTAATGAGCTAAGTCCCAATTGGGTTTACCTAGTAAATTGAGAATAGTGCTATTCACGATATTGAAAAGTATCTACACAGAAAACCAACGGGACCAACAGCTACAAAATAGAAGGAAAACAAAATATAAATTGTAAACAACCTAAAGGAAAAGAGAGGAACAGGATACTTACCACTGGAAGTAAAGTACAGATATAAGCAGTAATATACAAAGAGAGTTCCCTTAAAACATAAAAACATATAAAAAGGAACAACTTAGACAGAGCGGGGACCCTTGTATAATTTTGCGTTACAGGTAGGAGGCAAGCTGATAAAACTGCAGACTTACACAGAGGAACAAATAAAACCAAAGGAAAATCCAAGATGGCAGGGAGAAGACCAACAGAGAAACCTTCAAAAAGGGAGAGAAAAGACGAGAGAAAGGATCCAAAGAGGCTTTCCTTTTTCTCTCCACACACCTCTAAACCTGAATTGGAACCACAAGAACCGGAATCACCCATAGAGAGACCAAACCTAAATGATGGGGAAGCAACACAGAGCCCACAATCAGTAAATATTAAACAAATTATTCAGGATCAATTAACGGAAGCATTAAATATACAATTCGATAGAATTAAAGCTGAAATACTTCTCCAGACACAAGAGCTTAAAGTAGACCTAGTTGCTATAGCAAATAGAGTCAAAATAAATGAGGAAAAAATCCAAAACCTAGAATTTAAAGATACCGCACAGGAAGAAAATATTAAGAGTAGCAAATCCAAGATTGATTTATTGGAGCAAAAAATTGCAGATCTGGAAGACCGATCCCGAAGGAACAACTTGAGGATAAGAGGGATCCCGGAATCAATCACAAATGAAAACCTGGGGAATTTTATAATAGACCTATGTCAAGAACTCGACATACGAGACACACAAATTTGGGAAAGATGCCACAGGACAATGAAACCTCCAAACTTAGCATCAGAGATCCCAAGAGATGTGCTCATTTGCTGCAATACATATAGAATTAAAGAAGAGATTATGAAAGCAAAGAGAGACAAAATCCTAAAAAGTCCTTATGAAAATATTAAGATTCTCCCAGATATTTCATACTACACAAGAATAAAAAGAAAACAATTTGCTAACTCAACGGCGATTCTAAGGGAAAATGAAATCCGTTATCGGTGGACATGGCCAGCCAAAATTATCCTCACATTTGACTATAAGTCCTTAAGTTTTGAAACTCCAGAGAAACTTGCCCGATGGATTAAAGAAATAAATCTCGCTTAGGCACCACAAAGGAAAGGGGAAAGAGAGAAGAGTACTGGAGAGGAGAGGGAAGGGGGTTTTTTTTTTTTTTTTTTCTTCCCCTCTCTCTTTCTCTCTCTTCCCTCCCTTGCCCTTGAACCCTAGGAAGACAGATATACGTATTATCAACAAAGAGGACCTCCTAAAGAAAGAGATAAGGATTAAGATTACCCTCTTATTAAATTCCTTCCCCCATAGCAAATAGGACTGTGTACAACAACTCAAGGCGTTATTACAGAATGGAAGTAACGCACGCTGTAGATCTGAAGGGCTCTGGTAGAGGTTTGGGACTGGGAGGGGAGGTGAGGGTGAGGGTTGGGGAGTGTGGGGACTAGAGACAGATTGGTTAAGTTTTTTTTTTTTTTTTTTTTTTAAAAAGGGAGGGAAAAATTCTTTCTCTCCTCTCTTTTCCCTCTTCCCTTCTCCCGAGAGATAGGAGAATCAGTAGATTAGTAGTAAATATAGGGAGGGTAAGGAACAAAAGGGAGAGGAAGGGGAAAGGAAATATTAAATGAATAGGGTACATATCGTAAGGGAAAATAGAGGGGAAGGGGATCTCATAAGGTTTAATAGATCACAGGTAGGGGGAAAGGGGGGAAATTACGGGGAGAAACTACACAAAATTACACTGGTAAACAACAGGTAACAGAATCGCAATCACAAGGTTGTAAAGATTTGAAGCATGCACTACAGTAAAGTTAAAGGAAGATAGAAGAGGAAGACCCAATCACTAAAGAGCACTGAGATATGGAGGGGGGTAGATACTAGGAATGGAAAGAAACACGGGATAGAAACACCGAAAGGGAAGAGAGGAAAGAATATAGGATCACAGGGAAGTTAATTAAAGCACCATAGTAGTTTAAAAGTGAGAGAAGTAATATAGAGGAGAAGAGGGAGGAAATATTGAACCTCAAATCACGGGTGTTAAAACACACGAAGAATTATCTAAAAATAAGCAAAGAATGGAGTGAGAGGGGGAATTATATAAGAATATGGAGATAACAGATCCACCTAATGCATATGTGGAAAATAATAGTGAAGAGGGGGAATGGATTTTCCTTTTCCTTTTTTTTTTTTTTTTTTTTTTTTGGTTGTTGTCTCCCCCTTTGGTCAAACTCAGAAGAATAAGCTGCCAGGGTTACCAGTTGCCAAAAGGGATGGCAAAAGAGATCACAGATTATGGAGAAGCATATCTGTGGTTGTGCGCGGCTGACTATGGGAGTCAGCCGTGCACAAAAGCATGTTTATGTTTATGTGTTTAGTGTTTGTACATGGATCCTGGTGGCGGGGGGGTGGTCGGGGGGGGTGGGGGCGCGGGGGGGACGGGTGGATGAAAATTGAAAGACACTAAGATGCTTAGATTTGCCACTATAAATACCCGAGGACTGAACTCAGCCCAGAAAAGATCAATCCTATTTAATCGGTTGTACCAAGAGAAGATTAGTGTCTGCTTCCTCCAGGAAACCCACTGGAGGAGGACAGACAATGTTGTAACAAAAAATCATAGGTTCCCCTTCTCCATAGTGGCTTCAATGAGGAACAAAAAAAAAAGAGGTGTAGCAATCCTTTTCTCAAAAGAATTGGAGATAAAAATAAAATACGAAGAACTAGACCTGGAAGGGAGATATATTATAGTGGTAATGGAAATTAATGACAAAATGTATACATTAATAAATATCTACGCACCAAATAGCAATCCGTGCGGTTTTCTGTCAGGGATCCTAAAAAAAATAATGAAAGTTAAACAGGGGCACATGATTTGGATGGGTGACTTCAACTGTGTATTGGACCCGACCCTTGATAAAAAGTCTACAAGGACAAACGGAATTAACAAGAACATAACTTATCAAGCCCAAAAATTAAGCGCATTGATGGCCAAGTATGGTCTCCTAGATATGTGGAGAATTTTCCATACCACTGAAAGAGACTATACTTGCTTTTCAAAATCACATTGTGCATACTCGCGTATTGACCTCATTATAGGGGAAACTAATCTTGCGGCACTGATTAAAAAAGTTAATATCTTAGACGTAACTTGGTCAGACCATAATATGGTATCCATGGAACTTAAAGACAAGAAAGATAATGTTAGGATAGACTGGAGATTAAATGACCTCTTATTAAAAAAGAAAGAGGATATAGATTATATAAAAGAAAATACTCAACTGTACTTTCAAGAAAATGATGGACAAGGGACAACCATTGCTAATTTGTGGTGCACATATAAAGCAGTAATTCGGGGGCATTTCATGAGATTAGGAGCCTGGGCTAAGAAAAAACAAGGAACAAGCCTCACAGATTTATATATGGAACTCCACAAGTTAAATAAAGAAAATAAACTTGCACCTTCCAGAGAGTTGTCAGAGAATATTTCAAGGATAAACCACAGGATTAACATTCACTTATATGATGAAACCAATAGAGCAATGAGTAAAATGAAGACCAAATTCTACTATTTGGGGAATAGGGCTAACAAATTGATGACGGACCAACTCAAGGATAAAAGAACAAAGAACAGGATATCGAAAATTGTGTATAAAAATAAAGTTTTAATGGCACCTGGGGAAATTGGACAGGCATTTAATGAATTCTACAGTACATTGTATAATCTTCCAAAAGAAGCAACATTAGAGGAGATAGATACATATTTCCAAGGGAAAATTCTACCAAAAATATCAGAGGAAACCGTGATTAGGCTTAATAAAGATATTACAATCAAAGAGATACATGAAAGAATAGATGACCTAAAAATAAAAAAATCCCCAGGACCCGATGGATTCGATGCCAAGTTCTATAAAACCTTAAAACATGAGATATCACCCTATCTAGTAAGGCTATTTAACGAAGGAATGTCTAGAGGGACCCTCCCAACAGAGATATTAAAGGGCAACATCATACCACTTTTAAAACCAGGGAAAAATCCAGAAGAAATTACCAGTTATAGGCCAATATCTCTCTTGAACATAGATGCTAAGTTGTATGCGGGGATACTGGCAAACAGGTTAAAACCGATATTACCGGGATTGGTCCACCAGGACCAAGCAGGATTCGTAACAGGGCGAACATCGTCGAGCCACATAAGAACACTTGTGGACCTATTTGAGGAAGCGGGACAAACGGGCATTCCACAGCTGGCCCTGTCCTTAGACGCAGAAAAGGCGTTCGACAGGGTCAGCTGGGGATATATGTCTAGGGCATTATTGGCATATGGACTTAAGGGGAGAATACATCAAGCCATAATGGCCCTATACAAGGAACCCCAAGGAAGGATAGTAGGATCAGGGATAAGTTCAGAATGGTTCATCTTGGGCAATGGTACCCGGCAGGGGTGCCCTCTCTCACCCATGTTATACGTCTTGGCCTTAGAACCACTAGCGATAGATATAAGAGACTGTGTAGAAATAGTAGGTGGTGGGGAGGGAGGAAATAAAAAAATATTCTTGTTTGCTGACGATATCCTGTTGGTTGTTCAAGATCCTGTGAACTCAATCAAACAAATCATGACCATGATAAATCGATACAGTCACCTCTCAAACTATAAGTTAAATATGTCAAAATCAACAGCATTGGCAATATCGCTAGATGCAGTTCAAAAAATTGAATTGACAAATTATGGGTTTACATGGGAAACAGAGAGCTTATCATATTTAGGAATCAAAATTTCCAGGGACCCTATAATGTGGATGCAGATAAATATTATGCCCCTAATTCAAGAAATGAATGCATCGTTTAAGAGATGGAGGGGTATGTTTATTTCATGGTTGGGTAGATCAAATGCGATAAAAGCATATGTACTTCCACGTTTCTTGTATGTATTTAGAATGTTACCACTACCAATTCCTAAGAGCTGGTTAGAACTCATTCAACATTCCTTCAATAAATTTATATGGGCACAAAAACGCCCAAGAATATCACAACAAACACTAGCAAAGAAAAAGGAATCGGGGGGTATAGGGTTTCCAATAATACAGGACTATGCACAAGCGGTCACGTTAGCACAAGTATTAGTCACATTAAATCCTAGAGCGAAAAAGGAGTCCTGGTATAACTTAGAAATGGAGAAAAATAAATTATATGGAGACCTATCTACTTATTTCTGGTCAATGGATTCACAAAAAATAGAGATGGGGAATATAACACTAACTCACTTAGTAAATAACTGGAAGAAAATTAAAAAAAGAATAGGCTATACGGATAAAATCCCACCGCACTTAACCTTAGCGACTGCCGAGAACCTAAACCCAAATCTAGATCTAAAGGAGTGGAAAATAAGAGGAATTTATGAAATAAACGATATTATGGAAAAGGGAAAGATTAAAATGTTTAAATCCCTCCAGAATGAATTCAAACTACCAGAAAAAGAATGTTATAATTATCTAAGAATGAGAAGTTTCCTCCTAAAAACAATAATTAAACGACCAATAACCAAGGCACAAAAAATGTTTCATGAAATACTAGAAAAAAAGATTACAAAAACTTGATTACGAGATCCATGAACTTAATAAAAGAACTAGGAAGAGCATATGTCCCGAAAGCAGTAAAAAAATGGGAAAAAGAATTAAATATACAAATAGATATAAATGAATGGAATGGGACATTGAACAACATGTATAAACTTATCCATTGTTTAAACTTAAATGAACTCCAACTTAAACTAATGTATAGGTGGTACTTAGTCCCTACAACTTTAGCAAAAATTTCCAAGGTAAACATCCCAAACTGCTGGAGATGTGGAAACCCTAAAGGTGATTATGCACATATATGGTGGAACTGCCCAATAATTAATGGATTCTGGAGGGACATATCACAAAAGATAACACACCGGTTAGGTAACGAATGGAATCTCACACCAGAAAAGGCTTTGCTACACCTAAACCTCCCCAAGAAATCAGGGAATGAATTACAATTTGTTGTGCACTTAATGACGACAATTAAATTAGAAATAGCAAGAAATTGGAGATCAGCGGATCCAATTATATGGCAAAAAGTAAAAGCAAATTTGATTCAACAATGCCTTATGGAGAGGGGTATTGTGACACAATTTAACTGGAACCATAGAAAATATAAACAATGGGATAATTGGGTTAACACACTTACGGAGGGTGGATGGGATTAGATAACGTAATTAACGGGAAAACAGGGGAAGTGGAAGGAGATATTCTGATCTGTGGAGTCTACACCCGCACCGTCCACCCGTACCGCCTCCCCCCCCCCTCCCCACTTTACGGGATCCATGAGAGTCTGTCTGTCCCCCTGTGAGATCCAGGGAAGTATGATCAGAGAGGAGGGAGAAACAGGGAAAAGGAAGGAGGGCCTCACAGGTGTCTTGTCGTGTTTGGTATGTTTGTCTAGTCTTGTCAAAGTAAAATGTTTCCGCAGTGAGGGTTCCTGGGTCCATGCCCTAGTTACCCAGAACCTTCACCCGGTATATATATGTACAAGAGCCAAAAATTCAAATATGGAAGTAACAAAAAACCTATTAAAAGAAACCTGATGTATAAGACACAATGATGTTGACTTAATTAACAAAATACAGGAAATGTATACAAAGGTAAAAACTGAGTGTCAAGGAAAAAAAAAAAAAAATAAATACTGGAAGAAAATAGGATTCTGTGTACTAGGAGAAAAAGATAATACAAACCGCAGTGTCTGTGTCAATTTCTTTTATGCTGACTATTGTGGTTACAGTAGGTCACAAACTGCCTTACGCATTACACATTCAGGTCCCTAGGCTGTTGCCAGTCGTCTTCTCCCTATTGTAACCACAACACTTGGCATTAAAGGCATTGACACACAGACTGCTGTTTTGATCCCTTGTACCCAAGTGGACTCCTGTTTTCTGGTACGTTGGCAGTATCTCTGCCTAGCTGTGCCTGCTTCAATGCGTCCTGGTTTTATTTTTCACAAAATACCTTATTTTCCAAATTTCAGCTCTTTTACAGAACTTTAAAAGGTTTCCTGTTCTCCCATTCACGGCGATTACATTTCCCAGTTGCTTTTTGGTTTCACGTCTCTGTGCACCTTGCTTGTTCTTTCTGCATGATGCACAATCTAGTTTGCGTTTGTATTTTAACCTTAATAATACCTTGTTGGTGATGGCAAGTCTTTTTTTCATATAATGCCTAGATGTTGCAACAAAATGGATCTTGTGTATCAGTAGCTAAGGAAAAAAGTTTGTAACAGGAACAAAATTAAATATTTGAATGTAAATAAAAAAAATAAATGTTTTGTTATGTGATCTATTTAGAATAAATCATTTTGAAATATGAGGTGACTAGATGGACTAATTACTTTAGTTTCCATTTTGTAATAACTTTTTCTAATTACTTACTCCCATGGAGAAAAAATATATACTGAAAGCGAGGCATTAAATGGTTACTTTAACTTGTTTTTTAAATCTTAAGCTCAACATAGCAAGCAACAGTGATGTACTTACAAAATCCTTTAAAAGTACATTTCGCACAATAAGTTCTGATTTAGGAGTGCCCATCCATTTGATCTTTTTTGTGCACATTGTTTGTGTTCTCTTTTATTTTTAATGCCCAAAAACTGCATTAGAGAACTCACCTGCCAGTATTCTCAACTCCCACGGGCAATACAGAATAGTTTTCTATGCTGACTGAAAGTAACCAAGTCTTGCCTCTCATACATTTCTTCAATAAAATAAAATAGACTTTGTCCTCTTTTTGTTTTCTATATAAAAAATAAAAAAAATGTATTGGTGAGAAGAATAAAATTGTAGTGGTTCTCAAGCCAGCCGTTATGACTTCCCAAACCTCAAGGACCAACACCATGTCAGATTTTATACATATCCATATTTAAATACAAATGGTTTATTCCTAAATCCTGGACTGTTGGGGAGCCAAAAGGACTTGGTTGAGAACCACTACTCTAAAGTATACAATTGCATGGTAAGCAGGGGGGCTTATCAGTAGAGTCACTTATTAGAGCCACGGAGATTACCAGTATCAGTAGAACTACAATTAGCCACTCTAAAACTGTAATAAGAGTTGCATTAATGATTATCCATAAAAGCAATTGTCCCAAGACTTTGACTCTGACAAGCAGAAAGGCAGATGTCAGAAGCAGACTTGTTCTATCAAGCAGCAAGTCCATATGGGACTCAAGTGAACCAATGTATTATTTAATATACATTTATACTGTATATAGGGTTGCCATCTTTTCTTAAAAAAAAAAATACTGGCCTAGGTACTGTCTCCATAGACGTAACCTTGGCCAATTGTTTACCGGCCTGCTGGTAAAATACCGGCCAGATGGCAACCCTAACTGTATACTGGAAAAGTATCTTTGTGATTGGGGTTATAACTCCCAAGATGGAGTGCTAGGTGAGTTTATTTTTCTCTGAGCAGCTTTCATGTTTCCTCCATTCATTCCATTGTCAATGTCATGAGAAACTCCCCTCCCCCCGGCAGGTCAGTTCAGTGAAAAACGCTATGGTTTTATCACTATGTAAATATCACGTATTTGTCTTGGAACGCCACCTGTTTTTTTTTTCTATGCTCAAGGATGGCAGTAATGATAAATTCGAAAATGTTAATGCTATTGTCTCTTATGATGGCAGCCAGCTCTCGCATCACATTACTGATTAAAACAATTTTGACAACGGGCACTTTGGCAAGTTTTTTTCAAGCAGATGACTGTTTGTTTTATTTGGGTATAGAAAACAAATGGTTTTCTGTTACAGTTTACAGGAATGTGTGTTATTAAGCAGT